>QXEO01000127.1:1946380-2531871 GCA_007115705.1 Dactylis glomerata | reverse complement strand
TCGGAAGACAATTCTTCCTTGGTGTAGCGTTGGGGATCATCGATTCCGCTATATTGGCACATCAGAGCTGGGCGGTACTAAAGTGGCTGGATCCGCCTTGAGACCCAGCAGTAGATGGTGTTTGCACCTGTCAGGCCAGAAAATACAAGTTTGGAAATCCGTCGTGAGCAAAGCTGACATTCATCGTCCATGGTAAAATCATCCATAACGCCCCAGCTATCTTGCTCCTCGGCGGGGCCATCAGCAAAAGACCTCAGGCCAAACTTCCTTTTAGGAGGTGCGTGATCAGCCTGATAGAAGAAAGATCCCCGCCATCCCTTTGCGGAGTCATGTGGCTTGATATAAGGATAAGATTTCCCGCTACGAGGAACAAATGAGACGGATCCGTAGTTGCGAAGATCTCCATTTGGATCTCGGTTATGGCGGATATTAAAGTACAAGCAGAATAAGTTTCCGCGTGGGTAAATTCCCAGGTATCCCTCGCACAGTGCAACAAACCCCGCTATGATAGTGAAGCTTTTGGAGCGATGTGTGATGGCGCGGTATTGAAGGTGCTAGAGAACTTGATTGCGTTTGTAGATGAAGTAAATGACCGGCCAGTTGGAAACCCCAAGAGCAAGGTTTGATGAATATAGCAGCAAGTTTTTCCCTCAATAAGAAACCAAGGTAGTCAATCCAGTAGGAGGGAGACAATACGACCAAAGGTGATGCCCGCTAGCTTCACGACAGCTCCGGACAATTTATAGGGCGCCTCGTCCAAGCTTTGCTTTGCGAGAGGCAACGTGGAACCTGCACACAACACAACCAAATACTTTGTTCCCAACTTACGATGAGGTTGTCAATCTCACCGGTTTGCTTGAAACAAAGGGTATGAGCGTATCGAGTGGAAAGTGATAATAGTATGCGAGTAAAGTAAACAGTGTGAGTAAAATAAATAGGTGATAGCAATATAAAGGAAATAGGACCGGGGTCCACAGTTCACTAGTGGTGTCTCTCCATAAGATAAAATAATACATGCTGGGTAAACAAATTACAGTTGGGCAATTGATAGAATAAAGACAACGTGCATATGTCGAGAGGATCACTATGAGATTTACTCTGGGCATTATAACAAGATACATAGACCGCCATCCAACTGCATCTATGACTAATAATCCACTTGTGGCGAATCAATCCGAGAACTCCACAAGTATTAAGTTGCGAACAACAGATAATTGCATTAAGCAAAGTGTGTAATGTAAACAAAGCATATGCCCTTGAGCATATGAATGTTGTTTTCCCCCTAGTAGCAACAACACATCTACAACCTTAGAGGTTTCTGTCACTCCCCCAGATTAAATAGAGGTAAGAACCCACTATCGAGCATAAATACCCCCTCTTGGAGTCACTAGCAACTACTCGGCCAAGATAGCTACTAACAATGGAGAGCATGCAAGATCATAAACAACATAGAGATAACATAAGATAATATTCAGCACATCAACTCAATCATAACACCAATATTCATCGGATCCCAACAAACACAACATGTAGAATTACATAACGGTGATCTCGATCATGTAAGGCAGCTCACGAGATCTAAACATGAAGCACATGGTGGAGAAGACAACCATCTAGCTACTGCTATGGACCCATAGTCCAAGGTAGACTACTCGCTCATCGCTCCAGAGGCAAGCATGGCGATGAAGAAGACCTCCGGTGGCGATTCCCCTCTCCGGCAGGGTGCAGGGAAGAGCTTCTGGACCCTCCCGATCTTTGGGTCGATGGCGGCGGTGGATCGCGATGTGTTCTGGAAAAGTGATCGGGTATTTAGGTTTTTCCTGTCGGGGGGTCTTTATAGGCGAAGGGGCAGCGTCAGAGGTGGGCTAGGGTGGCCACACCACCAGGGGGCGCGGGCCAGCCCTAGGCTGCGCTGCCCTGTGGTGTGGGCGCCCTGTGGCCCCTTTCCGTCTCCTCTTCGGTGTTCTAGAACCTCTGTGAAATATCTGGACGACTGGCTTTGGTTTCGTCCAATTCCGATAATATTTCCTGTGTAACTTTTTTGAAACACAAAAATAGCAGAAAACAGGGAACTGGCACTGTGGCATCTCGTTAATAGGTTAGTTCCATAAAATGCATAAAAATGCCACGAAGTGTAACGAAACACTAAGTAAATAGTGTAAAAACAAGCATGGAGCATCAAAAATTATGGATACGTTGGAGACGTATCAGCATCCCCAAGCTTAACTCCTGCTCGTCCTCGAGTAGGTAAGTGATAACAAAAGAAATAATTTTTGAGGTGACATGCGCCTACACAATCTTGATCATATATGTAAGCGTTGTGCGCTGGGATCAAAGAACTTAAAACATGGGCATGAAAGATATAATCTTGATAGAAGAAACTTAGCAACCATGTTATAACATGAAAATGAACACAAAAAAAGATCATGAAAATGAAACAATGAAAGTCAAACGTGTGTTCAAATCATAAGGAAAAACATACAAATGGTTTTCAGCTTGTCCTTCATGAGAGAGCAAAACATAAATGCATAGGACACCTTCAAGTTTAAAAGGGCGACTAGATACAAGTAATTTAAGAACAAGTGAAACCAACAATATGAATCAATCAATGAAAACTTTGGGACAATGCACATTATACTCAGAATGACAACTATGCTCTCTTAATGGTGCATAAAGATAGAAGGTGGTGACTCAACATAAAAGTAAAAGAAAGGCCCTTCGCGGAGGGAAGCAGTGATTGCAAGTTTTATAAACCTTCAAAAATTATGGTACTTACCGGCTTTGAGCTCTCATTGCCCCCATCATAAGCATCTTGAATGGTTAAAGTTAATGCGAGAACACTTATGCTGCATATGCTTGACAAATCATAAGTTGAAAACCTCGTGTCCCGTGAAGTACGAATACCCAAACCTCATGCTACTCGACTTAGAGTCCCAAGCAAGCTCTTGTCATTGTAATTATATGTGTATCATCGAGAACCGCCAACGGGGTACCTCCTGCCCGATGACATGGAATAAGCCCACATCAAAATGACAAGACAAACAGACAATGAACACCTCGACATCTCTTTTATTTACCATTGGTATAGCTTTTTATTTTGAGATGCGTCATCGAATGTCCTCTATGGGCATGCTGTAAATTTCCACCATGAATTATGCATGGCTTAGATTAGTGGCCCAGGCGTTTCCCTAACACATATAAAAACTCCATGATCCCGCAAGATTCCCAACTTATTTCACATCGCGAGTATCCATAAACAAAAGATCACGATATCAACTCAAATGAAATATAGTGCAATGTTGAAAGCTTGCCCCATGACGGCATGGCTGGGCTAATTTTCAACTTACAACTTGCAAGCATAACAACTCAACATAAGAGACCACAATGTCATAATTTTAAAACGAGAAAAGTAAAGTGTACCATCCGGTTCGTGAGAGCTTTACTGACCAATTTTCGCATAACGCAAAAAAGAGTTTAATTTGAAGGATAGATAAAAGCAAGTCAAATATACTTTGGAATAGCAAACTGCTAATAGGTATATATGGCGGACACTTTGGAACAACTTGGTTTTTAGGAGTTGGATGCACGAGTAGAGCTCATACTCAGTACAAAATGAGGGCTAGCAAAAGACTGGGAGCGACCAACTAAGAGAGCAATAATGGCCATAATCATGCAAAGCGACAAAGCGACATTAAAAGAAGCATAAGATGGCATCAAAAGTCAAAAACTAAATGATCATAGAGGCAATGGCGAATTTGTATGAGTCTAACATGTGTGAGCATGCGCCAAGTCAACCCAAATAAAGCATCAAGGAGAAAACCAAAATAATACTTCCAAATAATTAAAACAACGCATGATTTTTTCAAAGGCTCATTAAGCAATCTCAGTCATTTGTGACAAGTCATGCTAAAGCAAAACCACTAAGCATACTATCAAAAAGACATCAAGCACGACATGTAAAAGCCTAGGCGGCAGTCTACATAAGCTCCTTCTTGTACCACTTTTTTTTGCATAAAGCTTTTTCTCTTTTCCAACACCATTCAAACTTTTTATAGCCAACTCTTTTGATGAAAACCAATAAGGACCAGAGGCAAAAATACACCTTGATGCAAAGATATAAGAAGATCTGAACACATATCAAGGCAAAAATCAAAACCTAAACACAGTTCTAGAAAAAAAGAGCACTCGTTGAAATTATAAGAATGAAAAACGGAGTGTTCTTGGCAAATAAAAAGCAAGGCAACTTCTCCAAAAGGAATTTGTTGGGGTCCAACCATTTATTGCAGCAAACAAAACTAAACAAAACTGAAAACTAAAAACAACAGACGCTCCAAGAAAAACGCAGAATGCATGAAGCAATAAAAATATAGTGTTTTGAAAGGTGACCTGATTTTTGCTGATGAAGAAGGGGTGCCTCGGGGGCATCCCCAAGCTTTGAAGCTTGTACCTCTTGGATATTTCTTAGGGTGCTGGGCATCCCCAAGTTTGAGCTTTTGTCCATTCTTCAACTCATCTCATCATTCTCCAATCCCTACACTTGAAAACTTCCTTCATACAAAACTAAACAAAAATCTATTAGCAACATTAGTGTAAGCATAACATCGAATCAACCCTTTTTGCTTCAGGTTTCAACCTAAAACCACCACATATAAAGTATATACTACTGTAGCAACTTCCCCAAAAGTTCCGTGATCAAAAGAACTCAAAAAGAAAGCAATAAAGCGGCAAACACAAATATTGGCAGAAATCTGTCAAAATAGAACAGCTGACAAAGGTCGAATTTTTAGAGGGTTTTCTGTTGCTCAAATCAAAAAGTGTTCAACTAATGAAAGTTTGGATATAACCTGGGGCATATGCACAAGAAATCGCAGGTCCAAAAGTTATACAGAGAATTTTCACGAAGTTTTACGGTGCAGCACCGAAAACTATTTCAGGACAGCAACATCCCCAAATCTTACCTCGCTCAAATTAGAGGCTTCTCTTGGCACAAAAATGAAATAAAAAGGATAAGGAGAGGTCATTACAGTAGTAATAACTTCCAAGACTCAAATAAAAGAAAAAGAACTGAATGTAAAAACATTGGGTTATCTCCTAAGAGTGCTTTTCTTTAACGCCTTTGAGCTAGGCGCAGAAAGTGCGAATCAAGTAAATCATTAAGATCAACTGCAGAAGTCTTTTCAATAAGGCATTGTATTTCATCCACATAAGTTTTTGAAGGCCCCTTGTGATCACGCTTTGGTTCACTCAAATCACTAAAAAGATTTTTGGGACAGATCCAATCAAAATTATTTTCAAAAGCTTCATACAATCCCAAGAGCTTGCTAGGTATAGGTATCTCGGTTCCCTCATTGTTTGTACTAACAACCTTTATAGGGGAACCAAGCTTATTAAAATGCTTAAGAACTTTCCTAGCTTCAATGGCAACATCTCTAAATTCTATGTGCAAAGTTTCTAAGATAAAAGCTTTCTTTCCAGGATCCTCAATATCATGAAGCTTAAGAAATATGTATTGCATAAAAGGATTAAGGCTAGCAAACCTAGCTTCTAACATGTGAATCAAATAAGCAGAAGCAACTTCATAACTAGGAGCAAGATCAGCCAAAGACTTTTTCTCAACATCTTTATGCATACTAATATGATTAAACTCCTCAATGTTAGTTTTTCCAATAATTGAACCACTACCTACTGAGAGGTCCTCCAAAACGTACTTAGGGAACAACATAATGAACTAGAAGTAAAGAAATAACAACTATCAAGGATACTAATTTTTTTGGGTTTTTGATAAAACGATCCAAGTAAAAATAAAGTAAAGCAAAACTTAAAACAAAGTAAAGGATGTGCACGCGAAAACTCCCCTTGCAGAAGTCTTCTTCCTCCCTGGCAACGGCGCCAGAAAAACTTGTTGATTGCGCGGTATTGAAGGTGCTAGAGAACTTGATTGCGTTTGTAGATGAAGTAAATGACCGGCCAGTTGGAAACCCCAAGAGCAAGGTTTGATGAATATAGCAGCAAGTTTTTCCCTCAGTAAGAAACCAAGGTAGTCAATCCAGTAGGAGGGAGACAATACGACCGAAGGTGATGCCCGCTAGCTTCGCGACAGCTCTGGACAATTTATAGGGCGCCTCATCTAAGCTTTGCTTTGCGAGCGGCAACGTGGAACCTGCACACAACATAACCAAATACTTTGTTCCCAACTTACGATGAGGTTGTCAATCTCACCAGTTTGCTTGAAACAAAGGGTATGAGCGTATCGAGTGGAAAGTGATAATAGTATGCGAGTAAAGTAAACAGTGCGAGTAAAGTAAATAGGTGATAGAAATATAAAGGAAATAGGACCGGGGTCCATAGTTCACTAGTGGTGTCTCTCCATAAGAGAAAATAATATATGCTGGGTAAACAAATTACAGTTGGGCAATTGATAGAATAAAGACAACGTGCATATGTCGAGAGGATCACTATGAGATTTACTCTGGGCATTACAACAAGATACATAGACCGCCATCCAACTGCATCTATGACTAATAATCCACTTGTGGCGAATGAATCCGAGAACTCCACAAGTATTAAGTTGCAAACAACAGATAATTACATTAAGCAAAGTGTGTAATGTAAACAAAGCATATGCCCTTGAGCATATGAATGTTGTTTTCCCCCTAGTAGCAACAGCACATCTACAACCTTAGAGGTTTCTGTCACTCCCCAGATTAAATAGAGGCATGAACCCACTATCGAGCATAAATACCCCCTCTTGGAGTAACTAGCAACTACTCGGCCAAGATAGCTACTAACAACGGAGAGCATGCAAGATCATAAACAACATAGAGATAACATAAGATAATATTCAGCACATCAACTCAATCATAACACCAATATTCATCGGATCCCAACAAACACAACATGTAGAATTACATAACGGTGATCTCGATCATGTAAGGCAGCTCACGAGATCTAAACATGAAGCACATGGTGGAGAAGACAACCATCTAGCTACTGCTATGGACCCATAGTCCAAGGTAGACTACTCACTCATCGCGCCGAAGGCAAGCATGGCGACGAAGAAGACCTCCGGTGGTGATTCCCCTCTCCGGCAGGGTGCCAGGAAGAGCTTCTGGACCCTCCCGATCTTTGGGTCAACGGCGGCGGCGGATCGCGATGTGTTCTGGAAAAGTGATCGGGTATTTAGGTTTTTCCCGTTGGGGGGTCGTTATAGGCGAAGGGGCGGCGTCAGAGGTGGGCCAGGGTGGCCACACCACCAGGGGGTGCGGGCCAGCCCTAGGCCACACCGCCCTGTGGTGTGGGCGCCCTGTGGCCCCTCTCCGTCTCCTCTTCGGTGTTCTGGAAGCTCCGTGAAATATCTGGACGACTGGCTTTGGTTTCGTCCAATTCCAAGAATATTTCCTGTGTAGCTTTTATGAAACAAAAAAATAGCAGAAAACAGGGAACTGGCACTGTGGCATCTTGTTAATAGGTTAGTTCCGTAAAATGCATAAAAATGCCACGAAGTGTAACGAAACACTAAGCAAATGGTGTAAAAACAAGCATGGAGCATCAAAAATTATGGATACGTTGGAGACGTATCAATGTGGTGTAGCTGTAACTTGTAATGCCGGAGCATGCTCTTGAGGAAGTAGGATGGCGGAAGGCTGAGGCCCCGATCGATGTGAGATTTTCAGCATCACAATCTCCTTTTTTGAAGGAGCAGGTACGATGGCGTTAGGTCGACTCGCCATTTCGAGATTTCTTTGGCCGCTATCAGCCCTTCTCGCTCCAAGAAGGACAAGATTTCCTCGTCCAGATTGCAGGGATCCCAGCTACCCCCGGATGTTTCAGGGATAGCGGATTCCATGTCTATTGATCCTGCTGAATTCCCAGAGGCTTCAGATGTCGCGGCTTGGTATGATGTTTCTGGATCCATGGCGGCCAGAGGGGTGGCGGATATGACGTCCAGAATCTCAAAGACGAAGAAGATGAAGCCAGCTTGTGGCGGAAAAAATTGAAGACCGTCGGTGTGGTATTCCGGCCGGTGGCTCGTCGGAGATCGCAGAGCTCTCGCAGCGGCACTGAGGAGAGTGAAGGTGAAGAATGGAATGAGGGGTGAAATGGCGAGGGGTGACCGGTCGGGGTATATATAGGCCCTAGGCCTCGAGATTCGTGCCTGCCATCCACACCGTCCATCCCAAATTCACAAACCCTAGATTGATGACACGTGTCCTAGGGTAAAATGGTAATTTTTACCAACAGTTCTTATACCGTGAATCTTACCCTAGAAGGAACTATGTGGAAAAAGTTACGATGGATTTTGTGGTAAGATCCAACGGATCCCCAAAATCTCGCTCAGCTGAAACTACGTCGCATAATCCGCCATCTACAGCGGATTGAGATGAAGATAGGAGGAACAACAAGAACCGCTATCCAGATGCAAAAAGAAGATGAGCTATGGCGGATAAAACTTCACTAAGCATAGCGGATGAAGATGGTGATCTTGAAGTTCCTTGGGGGCTACTATTGGGGATATACCAAGTAGGTATACCAGCGACGTAGTCCTAAACCAGCAAGCCAGGGTGGCCCATTGAGGTGCTATGGCGGATTGCCTACCGGGCGGCCCAGTTGCTGGAAAGCCCATGGCGGATGCTGGACGCAGGAGCTTATGGCGAATCGGAAGACAGGCCCATGGCGGGTTGCCTTGTAGTACACATATAGGACTTAGTCTAGGACTCCATATTGTATCCGCTCCGGTACCATCGTGATGCCCACGCCAGGCGCCTTTATAAGCCGGCGTGGAGGAGCCCTTGGGCACCGAGATTTAGATACGGCCAATCGCATAGCAAAACAGGCAACCTCATCATTGTAACCAAGCACTTGTTGCCATATAGTGAATTATAGCAGCACGTAGGATCTCGCCACTGTTGCAGGATCTGAAGCTGGGTAAACTCGTGCTACCATCGTCCCGGATCACTCCGCCGTGTTCACCCCCTTCCACAAACCGACATACACCTACCCCTATGGCAGATCTGTTGACGAAACCATGACAGCCAGATATCACTAAAAGCTTTGATGTCTATTGCGATGCGTCCAAGCTTGGACTTGGAAGTGTCTTGATGCAAGATGGCAAGGTCATTGCTTACCTATCCCGTCAACTACGCCCTCATGAGCTGAACTATCCCACCCATGACCTAGAACTTGCTGCTGTTGTCCATGCTCTCAAAACATGGCGACACTATCTTATGGGGAACCGGTGTGAGATCTACACCGACCACAAGAGCTTGAAGTATATTTTCTCTCAGAAGGAGTTGAACATGAGGCAAAAAAGGTGGATTGAACTCATCAAGGACTATGACCTAGGAATTCACTACCATCCTGGTAAAGGGAATGTAGTCGTCGATGCCCCTAGCCGTGAGCCTTGTTCCCTAAATACCCTACTGAAGACCATCCAACCTGCCTTATGCGAAGAATTTGAAAGGTTTGGACTTGAGCTTGTGAGCCATGGGTTCCTAGCCAATCTTGAAGTCCGACCCACTCTGTTTTACCAAATCAAAGCAGCTCAGAAGGGTCATGAGAGTATTGAAGGGATCAAGCGTAGGATGGGATAAGAAGAAGTACCTGGGTTTTCAATTGACCAGAATGGTGTGCTATGGTACAATGGCCGCCTATGTGTCCCTAACGTCGATGAGTTGAAGCAACTCATTTTGAAGGAAGCCCATGACACCCCATATTCAATCCATCCAGGAGGTACCAAAATGTATCAAGACTTGAAGGAGCAGTTTTGGTGGCATGGGATTAAGCAAGAGATAGCATTTTATATTGCCTGGTGTGATGTCTGCCAGCGCGTCAGGGCCGAGCACCAAAGACCCGCGGGTCTGCTGCAGCCCCTAAGGGTGCCCATGTGGAAATGGGAGGAAGTTGGTATGGACTTCATCACTGGTCTGCCATGGTCAAACAGGGGACACGACTCCAATTGGGTCATAGTGGACCGCCTAACCAAAGTCGCTCACTTTATTCCAGTCAAGACCACCGACCGAGGTTAGAACCTAGCCGAGCTTTACATGAGTAGAATTGTGAGCCTGCACGGAGTACCCAAGAGGATCGTATCTGATCGTGGGTCATAGTTTACTTCCAGATTTTGGGAAAGCCTACACAAAGCCCTTGGGACAAATCTCTCCTTTAGCATAGCCTTTCATCCGCAGACTAGAGGTCAGATAGAATGAGTGAATTAGATTCTTGAGGATATGCTTCGCGCCTGCGTCCTCTCATACGGGGCCAAGTGGTAGGACTGTTTGCCATTCGCCAAGTTTTCCTACAACAATAGCTACCAAGCTAGTATGCAAATGGCCCCCTTTGAAGCCTTATATGGCCGTAAGTGTCGTACCCCTCTCAACTGGTCAGAGACGGGAGAAAGCCAAGTGTTTGGACCTGATATCATTAGGTAAGCTAAAGAGCAAGTGCAACTAATCCGCATCCATTTGAAGGCCGCTCAATCAAGACAGAAGAGCTATGCTAATTCCCGGCGAAGACCCGTTACCTTCCAAGTGGGAGACTTTGTCTATCTCTGAGTTACACCATTCAAGGGTATGCAACATTTCCATGTTAAGGGTAAGCTTGCACCCCGTTACATTGGCCCATACAAGATCCTAGAACACCATGGAGAGATGTCATACAAGCTAGAACTACCCCCAAAGCTGTCCGAGTTCCACGATGTCTTCCATGTCTCCCAGCTCCACAAGTGTCTCCAAGTCCCCAACAAGCTCGAGACCTTCAAGGAGATCGACCATGACTCCATTGACCTTAACCATGACTTGACCTACCGCGAGAGGCCAATTAGTATCCTTGAGGAGGATGTCCATCTTACTCGAAGACGCAAGATCAAGATGTACAAGGTGCAGTGGAGCAACCATACCGAGGACGCAGCCATGTGGGAACGATAGGACTATCTCCAGCGAGAGTTCCCCGAGTTGCTTAACGCTTAGCTACCGAATATCGGGACAAGATTCTTTTAAGGGGGTGATTGCTGTTTTTCTGGCGTGTAGTTGACGCCAGAAAACTTGTTGGAAACCCCAAGAGAAGGTTATGATGAGCACAACAACAAGTTTTCCCTCAGTTGTGAAACCAAGGTTTATCGAACCAGTAGGAGAAAGAACCAAACTTCCGAAGGTTGATGCCTGCTAGCTTTGCGACACTCCGGACAATGGCGCCAGGAAACTTGTCAGCGTGTAGCTTGATTGCTGTTTTGCTGGCGTGTAGTTGACGCCAGAAAACTTGTTGGAAACCCCAAGAGAAGGTTATGATGAGCACAACAGCAAGTTTTCCCTCAGTTTTGAAACCAAGGTTTATCGAACCAGTAGGATAAAGAACCAAACTTATGAAGGTTGATGCCCGCTAGCTTTGTGACACTCCGGACAATGGCGCCAGGAAAATTGTCGGCATGTAGCTTTTCACCAGCAGCAACGTGGAACCTGAACACAACACAACCAAGTACTTTGTCCCAACTTACGACGAGGTTGTCAATCTCGCTGGTTTGCTGTAAACAAAGGATTAAGCGTATCGAGTGGTAAAAGGTAATAGTTTGCAAGAATGTAAATAAAGCAAGTAAATAGTAAACGATAATAGCGATGCAAAAGAATGGACCAGGGTCCACAGTTCACTAGTGGTGTCTCTCTATAAGATAAATAACAACATGCTGGGTAAACAAATTATAGTTGGGCAATTGATAGAATAATAGCGTACATATGTCATGAGGATCACTATGAGATTCACTCTGGGCATTACGACAAAATACATAGACCGTAATCCAACTGCATCTATGACTAATAATCCACTCTCGAGGTGTCATCCGAGCACCCATTGAGTATTAAGTTGGAAACAACAGATAACTGCATTACGCAAAGTGCATAATGTAAACAATGCAAATGTCCTTGAACACAAGAATGTTGTTTTCTCCCTAGTGGCAACATCACATCTACAACCTTAGAGGTTTCTGTCACTCCCCCAGATTACTAGAGGCATGAACCCACTATCGAGCATAAATACCCCCTCTTGGAGTCACTAGCATCTACTCGGCCAAGATATCTACTAGCAACGGAGAACATGCAAGATCCTAAACAACATAGAGATAACATAAAGATAATAATTCAGCACATCAACTTGACATAGTACCAATATTCATCGGATCCCAACAAACACAACATGTAGAATTACACAAAGATGATCTTGATCATGATAGGCAGCTCACAAGATCTAAACATGAAGCACATGGTGGAGAAGACAACCATCTAGCTACTGCTATGGACCCGTAGTCCAAGGTAGACTACTCACACATCACTCCGGAGGTGACCATGGTGATGAAGAAGGCCTCCGGCAGGGATTCCCCTCTCCCGCAGGGTGCCGGGAAGAACTTCTGGACCCTCCTGATCTCGCATCGACGACTGTGGCAGCTTGCAGTAGGTTTCATGGAAAATTGATTGGGGCTTTTAGGTTTTCCCGTCGAGGGGAATATATAGGCGGAAGGGTGGTGTCAGGAAGTGGACCTGGGGGCTCACCCCCTGGTGGCGCGGCCAGGGCTTGGCCCGTGCCGCCCTAGGGTGTGGCCAGGTCCTGGCCCCCCTCTGTCTCTGCTTTGGACTCCAACTCGTGTTCTAGAAAAAATAGGAGGTTTGGCTTTTGTTTTGTCCAATTCCGAGAATATTTCCTGTGTAGCTTTTCTGAATCACAAAAACAGCAAAAAACAGGGAACTGGCACTGTGGCGTCTCGTTAGTAGGTTAGTTCCAGAAAATGCATAAAAACGTCACGAAGTGTAACAAAACACAAAGCAAATGGTGTATAAACAAGCATGGAGCATAAAAAATTATAGATACGTTTGAGACGTATCAAGCATCCCCAAGCTTAACTCCTGCTCGTCCTCGAGTAGGTAAGTGATAACAAAACAATAATTTTTGAGGTGACATGCACCATCACAATCTTGATCAACGATGTAAAGCATTGAGTGCTGAGATCAAAAGCACTTAAAACATGGGCATAAGAGCCATAATCTTGATAATAAAACTTAGCAACCATGTTATAACATGAAAACTAACACAAACAAAAGATCATGAGTAATGAAATATTGAAAGTCAAGTGTGTGTTCAAATCATATAGAAAAACATAGCAAAGTGGTTTTCAGCTTGTCCTTCATGGAGTAGCAAAACATAAATGCATAGGACACCTTCAAGTTTAAGAGGGTGACTAGATACAAATAATTTAAGAACAAGCAAAACCATAATCATGAATCAATCAATGATACATTTTGGGACTATGCACATTAAACTCGGAATGGTAACTATACTCTCTTAGACAGTGCATAAAGGTAGAAAGTGGAGACTCAACATAAAAGTAAAAGAAAGGCCCTTCGTAGAGGAAAGCAGTGATTGCAAGTTTTATAAACCTCCAAAAATTATGATACTTACTAGCTTTGAGCTCTCATTGCCCCCATCATAGGCATCTTGATTGGTTAAGGTTAATGCGAGTACAATTATGAAGCATATGCTTAATAAATCATAAGTTGAAAACCTCGTGTCCCGTGAAGTACGAATACCCAAACCTCATGCTACTCGACTTAGGTCCCAAGCAAGTTCTTGTCATTGTAAGCATACATGTATCATCGAGAACCGCCAACGGGGTACCTCTTACCCGATGACATGGAACAAGCCCACATCAAAATGACAAGACAAACAGACAATGAACACCTCAACATCTCTTTTATTTACCATTGGTATAGCTTTTTATTGTGAGATGCGTCGTCGGATGTCCACTATGGGCATGCTGTAAATTTCCACCATGAATGATGCATGGCTTAGATTAGTGGCCCAGGCGTTTCTCTAAAACATATACAAACTCCATGAGCTCACAAGATCCCAACTTATTTCACATCGCGAGTATCCATCAACAAAAGATCACGATATCAACTAAATGAAAGAAAGTGCAATATTGAAAGCTTGCCCCATGACGGCATGGCTGGGCTAATTTCCAACTTATAACTTGCAAGCATAAGATCAACATAAGAGAGCCACAATGTCAAAATTATTAAAAAACAAGAAAAGTAAAGTGTGCCGTCAGGTTCGTGAGAGATTTACTGACTAATTTTCACATAACACCAAAAAGTTTAATTTGAAGGATAGATAAAAGCAAGTCGAATGTACTTGGAATAGCAAATTGCTAATAGGTATGTATGGTGGACACATTGGAAAATTTGGTTTTTGGGAGTTGGATGCACGAGTAGAGCTCATACTCAGTACAAAATGAAGGCTAGCAAAAGACTGGGAGCGACCAACTAAGAGAGCAATAATGGCCATAATCATGCATAGCGACAAAACATCATTAACCGAAGCATAAAGTGGTATCACAAGTCAAAAACCAGATGATCATAGAGGCTTATGGCGACTTTGTTAGAGTCAAACGTGTTGTAAGCATGCGCCAAGTCAACCCAAATAAAGCATCAAAGGAGAAAACCACAATAACATGCTCCCATATAACAAAAACAACGCATGATTTTTTAAAAGGCTCATTAAGCAATCTCAGTCATTTGAGACAAGTCACGCTACAGCAAAAACTACTAAGCATACTATCAAAACGACATCAAGCATGACATGCAAAAGTCTAAGCCGCAGTCTAAACAAGCTCCCATTTGTACCACTATAGGCATGAAACTTTTTTTCTCTTTTCCAACACCATTCAAACCTTTTTGAAACAACTCTTTTAATGAAATCCAACATAGACCAGTGGTCTAAATACACATTGATGCAAAGATATAAAAAGATCTGAACAAAAATCAAGGTGAAAAATGAAAGCAAAACACAGTACTAGAAAAAGAGAACACTCGTTGAACGATAAGAGTAAAAACTAGAGTGTTCTTGGCAATGAAAAACGGAGTATGTCATCTCCAAAAGAAATTTATTAGGGTCCAACCATTTATTGCAGCAAACAAAACAAAAGAAAACTAAAAGTGAAAGTAAAGACGCTCCAAGAAAAACGCATAGAATATGAAGCAATAAAAATATAGTGTGTTGAAAGGTGACCTGATTTTTGCCGATGAAGAAGGGGTGCCTCGGGGGCATCCCCAAGCTTTGATGCTTTTACCTCTTGGATATTTCTTGGGTGACATGGGCATCCCCAAGCTTGAGGTTTTGTCCATATTCCATCTCATCTCATCACTCTCCATTCCCTACACTTGAAAACTTCCTTCATACAAAACTTCACACAATTGTATTAGCAACATTAGTATAAGCATGATAATAAATCTACCCTTTTGGTTCATTTTCAAATTCAAATATACCATCCATTAAAGCATAAGCTACTGTAGCAACTTCCTCAAAAGTTCCGTGATCAAAAGAACTCAAAAAGAAAGCGGTCGAGAGGCAAACACAAATAGTGGCAAAATCTGTCAAAACAGAACAGCTGGCAAAGATTGATTTTTTTGAGGACCTTATGTTGCTCAAATCGAAAAGTGCAAAACTAATGAAAGTTTGGAAACAACCTAGGGCATATGCACAAGAAATCATAGATCAAAAAGATATTCTGAGAATTGTCACGAATTTTTACGGTGCAGCACAGAAATCTGTTTCAGGACAGCAACTTTCCCAAATCTTACCTCCCTCAAATTAGAGGTTCTTCTTGGCACAAACACAAAATAAAAATGATAAGGAGAGAGGTCATTACAGTAGTAATAACTTCCAAGACTCAAATAAAAGAAAAGGTACTGAAAAGAAAACATCGGGTTATCTCCCAAGAGTGCTTTTCTTTAACGCCTTTGAGCTAGGCGCAGAAAGTGCAAATCAAGTATTTTCAAATGAGGCATTAAGATCAATTGCAGAAGTATTTTCAACAAGGCATTGTATTGTATCCAAATGAGTTTTTGAAGATCCCTTATGAACACTCTTTGGTTCACTTCTTTCATCAAAAAGATTTTTAGGACAAATCCAATCAAAATTCTTTTCCAAAGCTTCATGCAATCCTACGAGTTTGCAAGGTATTGGTACTTTGATTTCTTCCTTGTTTGTACCAACAACCTCTACATGTGAGCCAAGCATATTAAAACGCTTAAAAACTTTCCTAGCTTCAATAACAACATCTCTAAATTCTCTATGCAAAGTCTCCAAAATAAAATCTTTCTTTTCGGAATCTTCGATATCATGAAGCTTAAGAAACATTTGTTGCATAAAAGGATTAAGGTTAACAAACCTAGCCTCCAATATGTGAACTAAATAAGGAGCAGCAACTTCATAACTAGGAGCAAGCTAAGCTAAAGATCTATCCTCAACATCTTTATGCATACTAACATGATTAAAGAACTCCTCAATGTTGCCTTTCCCAATTATAGAACCACTACCTACTGTAAGGTCCTCCAAAGCATACTTAGGGAACAACATAATGAACTAAAAGTAAAAGTAACGGAATGCAAGCTATCAAAGGAACTATTTTTTTTGTATTTTTGATAAAACGATGCAAGCAAAAATAAAATCAAGCAAAACAATAACAAAGTAAAAGATTGGAAGTGAGAGACTCCCCTTGCAGAAATCTTCTTTCTCCCCGGCAACAGCGCCAGAAAGCTTGATTGCTGTTTTGCTGGCGTGTAGTTGACGCCAGAAAACTTGTTGGAAACCCCAAGAGAAGGTTATGATGAGCACAGTGATACGTCTCAAACGTATCTATAATTTTTGATGCGCCATGCTTGTTTTTACACCGTTTGCCTATTGTTTCGTTACACTTAGTGGCATTTTTATGCATTTTCCGGAACTAACCTATTAACATGTGCCACAGTGCCAGTTTCCTGTTTTCTGATGTTTTTGTGTTTCAGAAGTGATACACAGGAAATATTCTCGGAATTGGACGAAACAAGTTCCTGAAGTCTTATTTTACCCGGAAGCTTCCAGAGATCCGAAGGAGAGTAGGAGGTGAGGGACCAGGGGCCCACACACAGGGGTGGCGCGGCCAGCCCCTGGCCCGCGCCACCGCCTTGTGAGGCCACCTGGCCCCTCTTCTGATGACGCCCCTTTGCCTATAAATACCCCCCAACGAGAAAAACCTAAGTGCCCGATCAGATTTCCAGAACACATCGCGATACGCCGCCGCCGTTGACCCGAAGATCGGGAGGGTCCAGAAGCTCTTCCCGGCACCCTGCCGGAGAGGGGAATCGCCACCGGAGGTCTTCTTCATCGCCATGCTGGCCTCTGGAGCGATGAGTGAGTAGTCTACCTTGGACTATGGGTCCATAGCAGTAGCTAGATGGTTGTCTTCTCCACCATGTGCTTCATGTTTAGATCTCATGAGCTGTCTTACATGATTGAGATCACCGTTATGTAATTCTACATGTTTGGTTTGTTGGGATCCGATGAATATTGGTGTTTATGATTAAGTTGCTGTACTGAATTATATCTTTTGTTATCTCTATGTTGTTTATGATCTTGCATGCTCTCCGTTGTTAGTAGCTATCTTGGCCGAGTAGTTGCTAGTGACTCCAAGAGGGGGTATTTATGCTCGATAGTGGGTTCATGCCTCTATTTCACCTGGGGGAGTGACAGAAACCTCTAAGGTGGTAGATGTGCTGTTGCTACTAGGGAGAAAACAACATTCATATGCTCAAGGGCATATGCTTTGTTTACATTACACACTTTGCTTAATGCAATTATCTGTTGTTCGCAACTTAATACTTCTAGGGTGTTCGGATTGATATCCCTGGGAGTGGATTATTAGTCATAGATGCAGTTGGATGGCGGTCTATGTATTTTGTTGTAATGCCCAGAGTAAATCTCATAGTGATCTTCTTGACATATCACGTTATCTTTATTCTATCAATTGCCCAACTGTAATTTGTTTACCCAGCATGTGCTATTTTATCTATGGAGAGACACCACTAGTGAACTGTGGACCCCGGTCCTATTTACATCATATTGCAATCACCTGTTTACTTTTCTCGTACTGTTTACTTTACTCGCATACTATATTGTTTTCCACTCGATACGCTCATAACCTTTGTTTCAAGCAAACCGGTGAGATTGACAACCTCATCGCAAGTTGGGAGCAAAGTATTTGTTTGTGTGTGTGCAGGTTCCACAAACACCTTCAGTCGTCATTGTCTCTCCTCTCCTGATCGATAAACCTTGGTATCTTAACTGAGGGAAAACTAGCCGCTACACTCATCATACCTTCCTCTTGGGGTTCCCAACGGGCTGGTCATCACCACGCACAAGGACTTACTGCTCCCACGTCAACTACACGCCACAACTCTTTTCTGGCGTCATCACCAAGTAGCAGCTTCTTTTCTGGCGCCGTTGCCGGGGAGGAAGAGAAGACTTCTGCGAGGGGAGTTCTTCGCACACACATTCTTTACTTTGTTATTTGTTTTGCTTTACTTTATTTTATTTTACCTGCATCGTTTTTATATCAAAAACCCAAAAAAATTAGAATCCTTGGTAGCTGTTTTTACTTGTTTACTTTCGTTTTGCTGAAATGGCCAATCCTGAAAACACCAAATTGTGTGACTTCACTAGCACAAATAATAGTGATTTTATCTGCACTCCTATTGCACCACCCATTCCTGCTGCAAACTTTTATGAGATTAAGCTTGCTTTATTGAACCTTGTTATGAAAGAGCAATTCTCTGGTGCTAGTACTGAAGATGTTGCAGCTCATCTCAACAATTTTGTTGAGCTATGTGAGATGCTGAAATATAAGGATGTTGATAGTGATATTATTAAGCTCAAGTTGTTTCCTTTTTCTTTGAGAGGAAAAGCTAAAGATTGGTTGCTGTCTTTGACTAAGAATAGTATTGATTCATGGGCTAAGTGTAAGGATGCTTTTATTGGTAGATACTATCCTCCTGCTAAGATTATATCATTGCGTAGCAATATTATGAAGTTTACTCAGTTTGATAATGAACATGTTGCTCAAGCTTGGGAAAGAATGAAATCTATGATAAAGAATTGCCCCACTCATGGACTGACTACTTGGATGATTATCCAAACTTTTTATGCAGGACTGAATTTTTCTTCAAGAAACCTACTTGATTCAGCTGCTGGAGGCACTTTTATGTCCCTTACCTTGGGCACCGCATCAAAGTTACTCGACAACATGATGGTAAATTATTCTGAATGGCACACCGAGAGAGCTCCACAAGGTAAGAAGGTAAATTCTGTTGAGGAAACCTCTTCCTTGAATGATAAGATTGATACTATTATGGCTATGCTTGCTAATGATAGGACTCATGTTGATCCTAATAATGTTCCTTTGGCCTCTCTGGTTGCTCAACAAGAGCAAGTTGATGTGAATTTCATTAGAAACAACAATTTTAACAACAATGCTTGTAGGAACAATTTTGCTAGTAACAATTATAGGCCGTATCCTTCTACCAATGGTAATGGTTATGGTAACTCTTATGGTAATTCCTACAGCAACACTAGGGCCGCGCCCTCCGAGCTTGAGGTAATGCTCAAGGATTTCATCGGTAAGCAAACTGCTTTTAACAAGTCTGTTGAGGAAAAGTTAGGCAAAATTGATATTCTTGCTTCTAAAGTTGATAGCCTTGCTCATGATGTTGAACTTTTGAAACTAAAAGTGTTGCCTAATGATGTGAAAGAGAACAATGTTTTTGCTACTGCTAATGCTATCCAAGTTGGAATTGATGAAAATATTAGATTGTTAGCGGAATTGCATGCCAGGTGGGAAAGAGAAGATGAGATGGCTAGACAAATGAAGGTATGTACCATCACTACCCCTAATGATGTTGCTCCTACTGATAACAATCCTCTTACTTTGATAGGTGTAGAGAAAACTCCCACTCCTTGTGTTAAAAAGCCTAAAACTGCCAAAACTTTTTCTCAAAAGAGTGCTGAAATTTTTCGGAGTGTGGGAGATGATAGCTCTATTTCTTTTAATGATTTTGATGTTGATGGCTGCAATATATCTGAAGTTATTTTGTTCTTGCAAAAGCTTGCTTTGACTCCCAATGCTAGTCCTTTAAATATTGCTTTTACTAAGCATATTACCAATGCTCTCATAAAGATTAAGGATGAAAAGTTGAAGCAAAAAGCTTCTGTTCCCAAGAAGTTAGAAGATGGTTGGGAACCCATCATTGATATGCATGTTAATGGTTATGATTGCCATGCTTTATGTGATCTAGGTGCTAGTATTTCTATCATGCCTAGAAAGATTTATGACATGCTTGATTTACCACCGCTTGAAAAGTGTTATTTTGATGTTCCTATTGCTGATGTTGCTAAAAAGAAACCTTTGGGAAGGATTAATGATGTTATTATTGTGGTTAACAATAACCTTGTTCCCGTTGATTTTCTTGTTATGGACGTTGAATGCCATGCTTCATGTCCTATTATTTTGGGAAGACCCTTTCTTCGAACTGTAGGTGCTATCATTGATATGAGGGAAGGCACTATCAAGTATCAATTCCCGCTAAAGAAAGGTATGGAATACTTTCCTAGGAAAAGAAAGAAATTGCTTTTTGACTCTATTCTTAGAGCAAATTATGAGCTTAATGCTTCATCTCTTGATATTACTTGATTTGCACTTTTCTGCGCCTAGCTCAAAGGCGTTAAAGAAAAGCACTCTTGGGAGATAACCCAATATTTTCTTTTCATTACTTTTTCTTTTATTTGAGTCTTGGAAGTCATTACTACTGTAATGACCGCTCCTTATCTTGTTTATTTCATTTTTGTGCCAAGAGAAGCCTCTAATTTGAGTGAGGTAAAGATTTGGGGATGTTGCTGTCCTGAAACTGTTTTCGGTGCTGCACCGTAAAAATTCGTGAAAATTCTCTGTTTATCTTTTGGACCTGCGATTTCTTGTGCATATGCCCCAGGTTATATCCAAACTTTTCTTAGTTGAACACTTTTTGATTTGAGCAACAGAAAATCCTTCAAAAATTCGACCTTTGTCAGCTGTTCAGTTTTGACAGATTTCTGCCAATATTTGTGTTTGCCACTTTATCGCTTTCTTTTGAGTTCTTTTGATCATGGAACTTTTTGGGGAGTTGCTACAGTAGTATTTGCTATATATGTGGTGGTTTTGAGTTGAAACCTGAAGCAAATAGAGGATTGATTATATGTTATGCTTGCACTAATGTTGCTAATAGAATTGTGTTTAGTTTTGTATGAAGGAAGTTTTCAAGTGTAGGGATTGGAGAATGATGAGATGAGTTGAAGAATGGACAAAAGCTCAAGCTTGGGGATGCCCATGCATCACCCCAAGAAATATCCAAGAAGTACAAGCGTCAAAGCTTGGGGATGCCCCCGAGGCACCCCTTCTTCATCGGCAAAAATCAGGTCACCTTTCAAGACACTATATTTTTATTGCTTCATGCACTATGTGTTTTTCTTGGAGCGTCAGTTGTTTTAGTTTTATTAGTTGGTTTAGTTTGTTTGTTTGCTGTAATAAATGGTTGGACCCCAACAAATTTTCTTTTGGAGAAGTTGCTTGTTTTCATTTGCCAAGAACGCTCTAGTTTTCACTCTTATTAAAAATCGAGTGTTCTACTTTTTCTGCTACTGCTTTTGGTTTTCGTTTTTGCCTTGATTTACATTCAGATCTTGTCATATCTTTTCATCAAGGTGTATTTTTGCCTCTGATCTTTATTGGTTTTCATCAAAAGAGGTGTCTTTAAAAATTTCAAATGGTGTTGGAAAAGAGAAAAAGCTTTGTGCAAAATAGTGGTACAAGAAGGAGCTTGTGTAGACTGCGGCTTAGGCTTTTTCATGTCATGCTTGATGTCTTTTTGATAGTATGCTTAGTGGTTTTGCTGTAGCATGACTTGTCTCAAATAACTGAGATTGCTTAATGAGCCTTTGAAAAAATCATGCGTTGTTTTTATTGTATGGAAGCATTATTTTGGTTTTCTCCTTGATGCTTTATTTGGGTTGACTTGGCGCATGCTCACACATGTTAGACTCATACAAAGTTGCCAATAGCCTTCATAATCATTTAGTTTTTGACTTTTGATGCCATCTTATGCTTCTTTTAATGTCGCTTTGTCGCTTTGCATGATTATGGCCATTTTTGCTCTCTTAGTTGGTCGCTCCCAGTCTTTTGCTAGCCCTCACCTTGTACTGAGTATGAGCTCTACTCGTGCATCCAACTCCTAAAAACCAAGTTTGTCATTGTGTCCACTATAAATTCCTATGCATGGTATTTGTAAGCCATTCCAAAGTAAAATTTTCGTGTGCTACCTTTCAAAAACCTTCAAAACACTTCTCGTTTTGTGACACTGTTTTCAGCTCATGGGGACGTAGTGGTCGGATTTGCTATCTTCCATATTGCTTATTCCAAAAAGAAAAAAAAAGAAAAAAAGAAAGAAAAAAGGCACTCCTCCAAAGAATGTGAATGTTGGTGGGCACTCGATGGAATCGGTTAGCCATGGTATGTGAAAGGAAAAAGGTGGGGAGGAGTGCCAAGTTTTATAAAAAGAGCACAAAAGTGCCAATCTCTCTCTCAAAAACTTGCTTCATTTTTGTATGGAAGATAGTAAGAACCCCATTGCCAGTCGTTGACAAAGACAACCACCTCTCAAAATCAAGTTTTATCTCTCTGTTTTACAAATGAAAAGCTCTAGCACATGTTTAAATCACTGCTTCCCTCTGCGAAGGGCCTTTCTTTTACTTTTATGTTGAGTCACCACCTTCTTTCTTTATGCACCATTAAGAGAGCATAGTTGTCATTCTTAGTGTGATATGCATTGTCCCAAAGTTCATTGATTGATTCATATTGTTGGTTTCACTTGTTCTTAAATTATTTGTATCTAGTCGCCCTCTTAAACTTTGAGGTGTCCTATGCATTTATGTTTTGCTCTCTTTGAAGGACAAGCTGAAAACCTTTTGCCTGTTTTCCTTATGATTTGAACACACGTTTGACTATCATTGTTTCATTATCATGATCTTTTGTTTGTGTTCATTTGCATATTTACAACATGGTTGCTAAGTTCTTATTGTCATGATTATATCTTCATGCCCATGTTTTAAGTTCTATTGATCCCAGCTCACCAATGCTTACATATATGATCAAGATTGTGTAGGTGCATGTCACCTCAAAAATTATTCTTTTGTTATCACTTACCTACTCGAGGACGAGCAGGAGTTAAGCTTGGGGATGCTTGATACGTCTCAAATGTATCTATAATTTTTGATGCTCCATGCTTGTTTTTACACCGTTTGCCTATTGTTTCGTTACACTTAGTGGCATTTTTATGCATTTTCTGGAACTAACCTATTAACAAGTGCCACAGTGCCAGTTTCCTGTTTTCTGCTGTTTTTGTGTTTCAGAAGTGATACACAGGAAATATTCCCGGAATTGGACGAAACAAGTTCCTGAAGTCTTATTTTACCCGGAAGCTTCCAGAGATCCGAAGGAGAGTAGGAGGTGAGGGACCAGGGGCCCACACACAGGGGTGGCGCGGCCAGCCCCTCGCCCGCGCCACCGCCTTGTGAGGCCACCTGGCCCCTCTTCTGACGACGCCCCTTCGCCTATAAATACCCCCCGACGAGAAAAACCTAAGTGCCCGATCAGATTTCCAGAACACATCGCGATACGCCGCCGCCGTCGACCCGAAGATCGGGAGGGTCCAGAAGCTCTTCCCGGCACCCTGCCGGAGAGGGGAATCGCCATCGGAGGTCTTCTTCATCGCCATGCTTGCCTCCGGAGCGATGAGTGAGTAGTCTACCTTGGACTATGGGTCCATAGCAGTAGCTAGATGGTTGTCTTCTCCACCATGTGCTTCATGTTTAGATCTCATGAGCTGCCTTACATGATTGAGATCACCGTTATGTAATTCTACATGTTTGGTTTGTTGGGATCCGATGAATATTGGTGTTTATGATTAAGTTGCTGTACTAAATTATATCTTTTGTTATCTCTATGTTGTTTATGATCTTGCATGCTCTCCGTTGTTAGTAGCTATCTTGGCCGAGTAGTTGCTAGTGACTCCAAGAGGGGGTATTTATGCTCGATAGTGGGTTCATGCCTCTATTTCACCTGGGGGAGTGACAGAAACCTCTAAGGTGGTAGATGTGCTGTTGCAACTAGGGAGAAAACAACATTCATATGCTCAAGGGCATATGCTTTGTTTACATTACACACTTTGCTTAATGCAATTATCTGTTGTTCGCAACTTAATACTTCTAGGGTGTTCGGATTGATATCCCCGGGAGTGGATTATTAGTCATAGATGCAGTTGGATGGTGGTCTATGTATTTTGTTGTAATGCCCAGAGTAAATCTCATAGTGATCTTCTTGACATATCACGTTATCTTTATTCTATCAATTGCCCAACTGTAATTTGTTTACCCAGCATGTGCTATTTTATCTTTGGAGAGACACCACTAGTGAACTGTGGACCCCGGTCCTATTTACATCATATTGCAATCACCTGTTTACTTTTCTCGTACTGTTTACTTTACTCGCATACTATATTGTTTTCCACTCGATACGCTCATAACCTTTGTTTCAAGCAAACCGGTGAGATTGACAACCTCTTCGCAAGTTGGGAGCAAAGTATTTGTTTGTGTGTGTGCAGGTTCCACAAACACCTTCAGTCGTCATTGTCTCTCCTCTCCTGATCGATAAACCTTGGTATCTTAACTGAGGGAAAACTAGCCGCTACACTCATCATACCTTCCTCTTGGGGTTCCCAACGGGCTGGTCATCACCACGCACAAGGACTTACTGCTCCCACGTCAACTACACGCCACAGCTCTTTTCTGGCGTCATCACCGAGTAGCACACAGCAGCAAGTTTTCCCTCAGTTGTGAAACAAGGGTTTATCGAACTAGTAGGAGAAAGAACCAAACTTCCGAAGGTTGATACCCGCTAGCTCTGCGACACTCCGGACAATGGCGTCAGGAAACTTGTCGGCGTGTAGCTTTTCACCAGCAGCAACTTGGAACCTACACACAACACAACCAAGTACTTTGTCCCAACTTACAGTGAGGTTGTCAATCTCACCGGTTTGCTGTAAACAAAGGATTGAGTGTATCAAGTGGTAAAAGGTAATAGCTTGCAAGAATGTAAATAAAGCAAGTAAAAGTAAAACGGTTATAACAATATAAAAGAGTGCACCGGGGTCCACAGTTCACTAGTGGTGTCTCTCCATAAGATAAATAACAACATGCTGGGTAAACAAATTACATTTGGGCAATTGATAGAATAAAGATAGCGTACATATGTCATGAGGATCACTATGAGATTCACTCTGGGCATTACGACAAAATACAAAGACCATAATCCAACTGCATTTATGACTAATAATCCACTCTCGAGGTGACATCCGAGCACCCATTGAGTATTAAGTTGCGAACAACAGATAACTGCATTAAGCAAAGTGCGTAATGTAAACAATGCAAATGTCCTTGAACACAAGAATGTTGTTTTCTCCCTAGTGGCAACATCACATCTATAACCTTAGAGGTTTCTGTCACTCCCCCAGATTACTAGAGGCATGAACCCACTATCGAGCACAAATACCCCCTCTTGGAGTCACTAGCATCTACTCTTCCAAGATATCTACTAGCAACGGAGAGCATGCAAGATCATAAACAATATAGAGATAACATAAAGATAATAATTCAGCACATCAACTTGACATAGTACCAATATTCATCAGATCCCAACAAACACAACATGTAGAATTACACAAAGATGATCTTGATCATGATAAGCAGCTCACAAGAAATAAACATGAAGCACATGGTGGAGAAGACAACCATCTAGCTACTACTATGGACCCATAGTCCAAGGTAGACTACTCACACATCACTCCGGAGGCGACCATGGTGATGAAGAAGGCCTCCGGCAGGGATTCCCCTCTCTGGTAGGGTGCCGGGAAGAGCTTATGGACCCTCCCGATCTCGCGTCGACGATGGCGGCAGCTTGCAGTAGGTTTCGTGGAAAATTGATCAAGGCTTTTAGGTTTTCCCGTCGAGGGGAATACATAAGCGGAAGGGCGGCATCAGGAAGTGGACCAGGGGGCTCACCCCCTGGTGGCGCGACCAGGGCTTGGCCCGCGCCTCCCTAGGGTGTGGCCAGGTCCTGGCCTCCCTCCGTCTCTGCTTTGGACTCTGACTCATGTTCTAGAAAAATAGGAGGTTTGGCTTTTGTTTCATCCAATTCCGAGAATATTTCTTGTGTAGCTTTTCTGAAACACAAAAATAGCAGAAAACAGGGAACTGGCACTATGGCATCTCGTTAGTAGGTTAGTTCCAGAAAATGCCTAAAAACGCCACGAAGTGTAACAAAACACAAAGCAAATGGTGTATAAACAAGCATGGAGCATCAAAAATTATAGATACGTTTGAGATGTATCAGGGGGAAGGTCTGTAACACCCCACTTTTTGTACACCCTAGTTGAGGACCAAAACCTTTATGCCAAATTTTGGAGGGAATTAAAACTTTTGTTAATCCCCTGTGTGCATGTGTGCTTGTTTGTGTGAGTGTGTGATATGAATAGAATTTGGTGACAACTTCACCACCTTGATCTTCTTTATCTTTTCTTTTTGATCTTGCATGCATGTGTGCTAGCATGTGTGTGTTGCTATCAAATCCAAAAACCCTTCAAATTAGAAATGTGTTTAAAACTTCCAAGTTAATTTTTACACCATCACCTTGTCACCCTTTTTGTTTTCTTGTTCTTACCTTGCATACATGTGAATTGTGTGTAATCTTTTTATCATACTCCCTAAACCCCTCCATCCTCTCCCCACTCCTCAATGCTGGTCGACACCACCTCTAAAAACCCCAAGCCCAAGCATTGTTAAGAAGATGGGAGTGGAGAGGAAGAAAAAGATGGAGAGAGTAAGAAAAAGAGGGAGAGAGGAGATGGCCGAGTGCCATCATGGCACACTTTCCCCAAAACCCTCTCCAGCCTCATCCCTCCCCTCTGGCCACTCACCATGCGAGTACATGCACCCCACCGTCCCTGCTACCCCACCTGGCAGCCCCTAGGGTGAACCCTAGCCCCCTCTTTCTTCCCTCGCCCTAGCAGCCCCCGAGATAGACCACCTCGAGTTCCCCACCCCCTCTCTATCCCTCCGACCAAACAAGTGCGCGCAGCGGCCTTCCTACATCTCGATTAGTCCCTAGGCGAGCCCACTCCTCCTCCCGTGCACCCACACCGCCCAGCCACCCCCAACCCGCTCTGTCCATGTCAGGCATGGGAACGCGGCCGGGATCGACTCCGTGCTCCCTCTTTGTCACTCCCGTTCACGCACGCATGGAGAGAACACCCCCAGGATCCCGTTGGCGCAGCCCCGCGCTCTCCCTTGCCTGTTAAGCCACTGCCCCTCATGTCGAACACTTGCACGCCGACGCGACAGGACCAGAGCGACGCTCCCGTTTTGTCGCCTGCAAACGCCCGCTAGTCTCCAAAATAGCGCACCGTGCACTCTGCGCCCCTTCATGGCCCCGCCACCGCCACCCTTGACCAACCCATGCCCTAGGAGCCTCCACCGTCTCTGAAGCTTCGAGAGCATGGCCGCCCAGATATAACACTCCCGTGCCCCTCTCGCCTCGCCTTTCTCCTCATTCCCCTCCGCAGACACCACCTAGCCACCTCCACAAGAGCGCGCCACCTCCATAGCTCTCCCTTGCCGGGGAGAAGCTTGTTTCCTTCTCATACTTGGGAAGAAGAGGTGAAGGTTGTCGTGAATGCCGCCACTCTTTCCCTCTACCTCCTTCACCCTTAGCATCCCCTAATTTCCCTCTCGTTAACCCTACTTTTCTCTCTGTCTAGATCCCTCGGTAGATGATGCCCTTGACGACCTCGCCAGAATCTCTGTCTGAGACGCTGATGAGCTAGAAGGAGCCAGCAGCCGCCGTCTTCTTCCCCATCACTGTCCTTGAGCTTTCTGACCCTCCGCGACCACTTTGTGCCTGCAGATCGACGCCGACGGACCCTAGATGAGCACCCCCACGTCACTGCCCTCGCTAGGGTTTGCGCCGCCCTTGCTCTGTCTCGCGCGTAGATGATGAACCAGCGCCGTAGATCAAAACTTGATCTAACGGCCGGCCTTGCCCCATACCGCTTCGGATCTCGCCACTAGTGATAGTAGTGGCCCGCCTGTCGGGCTTGAAAATCGCCATCCCGCGCACGCCCACGTCAGATCTGGGCCGGATCAGTGCTGATCCGCCAGATCTGATGGATCCCGGCCCGATCACTTTTTTTTAAAATGAATCTGTTAGATTTGTTTGAAATGTGAAAGTTGTAAATTCAAAATAGAAATATATGTGCATCCAAATAGTGTGATTCAAATTTATGGGAGTAGATTGTTCAAATATCTATCAGTTGGCACTAGTACCATGCAAAATAGATCACTATAGGTGCAATGGTATTTTGAATGGCAAAACTAGTCACTTTTCAATAAAAAATCCAAATTTTGAGTTCTGTAAGATGAAATGCCGTGGATCCAATTTTTAGTGATGCTATTAAATGTTAGCTTGCTTGTCACAGTGGGTTTGGTATTTTAGGAGTTGCAGATATGTAGTAGTAATTAATTTAGCAAATAGTTTATTTAGTGTTGTTTATTTTCTCATTTGAAAAATACTAGGAATTTGAGCATCAGTCCAATTTACATGTGTTGTTCTTAGTAATAGCTTTCCAGGATATCCTCTGGTGTATTTTTCTGATGTCCAGAGAATATCTGGGAATTATTCTAGTGTTCTAGTCAATATTGTTGCTAGAAAATTCATAGAAAATTAACCACAAGGTATTTTGGAATGAATCCAACTTTGTTGGGTTCAGAAACTTGTTGTCTATCTACTGATGTGCTGAGATTGAGTTTTGACCTAACTAGGCACCTGCATGCTTGTTTGGAGTGAATTAGGGTTTCTTGCTATAATTGAAATACCCTAGTTCTAATAGGGTTACTTTGCTACTAAAATCCTATAAAGTTTTGTTCAGATTCTAAACTTGTTTGCTTCTGATACTCTCTGGTTGTGTGATGTTGATTGTGGTAATGCATGTGCCTTGTGTATGCTTGTTTGCTTATTGTTTGCTATTCTTACCGGCGATAGAATCAACGACACTGAGTGCACCGAGGAGGGTGAAGTGTACGAGTACTAGGAGGAAGAGGACCAGGGACAAGCCAACCAAGGCAAGCCATCTATTCTTGATGCATATCTGATCCTAATTACTTACTTGCATGTTTCTTAAAGGTTTACGAAAGTGCATGTTTTATATATTGCTATAGTCCTTGTAGCAATTATTGTTGTCTTAGCTCCACAAGTCAAATTATTATCACCCATAGGGATGACACCCTCTTGACACCTATTCATATCCCCTTATGGTAGTGGTTGGATGGTTAGCGTCCACGCCTTTGGAAAACTTGTAGTGGAGCAAAAAAACTCTAAGATGGGAACACTCAAAGGAAATTTTTGAAAATGTTTTCGAAAACCTTGGGGTAGTGTTCTACTCCACTGAAATGATTTCAGAAATGGTTTTATACTATTGGAGATGGAAATGGAGGAAAAGAGTTGGAGGTTTTTCAAATGACATTGGTGATCACTAGGTATCCACCGGAACAATTAACCCGTGCAGCCACGTTACCCCGGTATGGGACGGGGCTTAGTCCGAAGTCTGTCTGCTTTAGTGCGGGGAGCCTCACACTATATCAGGGTTTGTAGGACCCCAGAATCTAGGTTGCCGCCAGATTATGGGCAATAGTGAATCAGGATCCTTCGGGATTTATCCGGCCGGAAGACACTTGGGTTTCTCCTACCGTGGCACTGGAACTACACTCGACGGAGGTAGACGGCCAGGGTTTGTCGGGGAGGTATACTCCATAGGGTAGGCACCATACTAAGGTAGATAGATGGAAGGCTCTGTTCGATTATCTGAACCCCGCATACTTGTGTATGACGGTCCGTGGTGGTATCTCGGTGGATTTATCAGATCTTGTGGGTAAAGTGTACAACCTCTGCAGAGTGTAAACCTATTCGAATAGCCGAGTCCTCAGCCATGGACAGTTGGAATGGTCGCTATCTAGCCCAATGTCGGTTTTGGTTTTTAAAAATGTTTTCAGAAAAATGGAGAAGGGTGCTGGGCGGAGTACTTGGAGGGTACTGTCGTGGCACGAGAAAAGTCGGAGTACTTGGAGGGTACTGGCGAAGATTTTGGAAGATGGTCATGTGTGATTGACCATAGATTCTTGTGGAAAATAAATGAGGTCCCCCTTCCCTAGAGAGTTTACAAAAATCTAATTTCAAAAATGTTTTTCAACAAAGATATAGAGATGTCATGGGACAAGCTATATCGACAAGAGAAAAAGATGGTAGCATAGAGCAAACTAGAATAGAGCCTCCTTGCTATAGCCCAACTGCATATCAAACACTTTCCTTTTAGATGGTTTGCGAGTACAATTCCAAAATGTACTCACGGCTTTGTCCCTGGCTATTAACTTGGTCAGATTATGAAGAATATTATGAGGATGATGGTGAGGAGTTCGACGACGCTGGTGCGAACTAGGAACCTTCTCCCGGTCAGTCTAGAGGCATGACACGGGTCACCAACGCTACCCTTGTATCTGCTGCTATGCTAGTTGAACTTGCCCTGTGTGGCATTTGAACTCGGCCAAGTGGCCATGTAAGACTTTTTGAACTCATTATGTAATGAATGATGTACTCTGTAATGCCAACTCTGTTATGTGGATTCACGACGGTCTTCCTGGGATCGTGAATTGTATGCGTAACGGGAATCCTGGGTGGTAAGCCAGGGTCCCCACAGGGCCTTCCTGGTGCAGCCTCATCGGGTGATTCCGAGAGAGCACCTCCCAATGAGGACAGGAGCGCCGTTGCAGCGGTGCGATGTTGTGGCAAATGAAAGAGTTCACCACGTGGTGGGCAGCAAGGAGGTTGTTGCGGAGGTTCTGGATCCTCTCCACTACGGCCTCCAGACCGGCCATGCTGGCCGGGGAGGTCCAGACGGAGAGAGCTTCCGGGAAGCCCGTCGGCTCGGCGTAAGCCACGGGGTCAACTTCCTCATTGAACCTCATGAAACACTAGTTCACCCTCCACTCCTCCCACTCTTTATTCAACATGGGGATGAAACACATCACCATGCTCGAGCGAAGATGGAAGGAGAGGCAGCCGGAAATGGCGCCGCCGGTGTCCAGGCTCGCCTCGAAGAAGACGCAAAAGAGTGCCACTGAGGGTGCACCCCAACGAATGCCTTACAAAGGTACTAGAAGATTGCCAGCGTGAGGAGGGCGTTGGGGTGAAGGTGCGCCAACACCGTGCCATATGTAGACAGCATGGCATGAAGGAAGAGCGGCATTGGCGAGACCATCCCCACCACCAGGAAGCAGAAGAAAACCCTTGCATCCCTCGCCTCACGACCGACAGCCGCACTGGCATGGGCAAGGATGGTCAGACCTCACTCGTTCGACTCATCCGCCACATACCCAGCGAGCTGCTTGAGCACTTGTCCTCTACCATGCGCCTCGACAGGAAGGAAAGGGTCTCGGGAGCGGGAGCCTTCTGCAATCCCCTTCTTGGACCTGGACCTCTTGGGATCCACGGCACATCGAGGGGCGAGGGGCAGGGGGACGCCGGAGAAGTGCGGCGGAGAAAGAGGTCGAAGGAGAGATGCATCGGTAGCGAAAGGATGGAGGCCATTGCCTAAAACCCTTTATAGGGCATGGGCATGGGCCCACCGTCCGTTTCACTCCCACATTAACCCCTCGCTCCTTCCCCACGCACGGCTTGTGTGGAAATTGCCCCACTACGCTGAGCATTTTCGCCTCGTGCGAGAATCGAAGCGTTGTGGGAGAGCACCAGAGTCAATGCATGACCCATTGCGTCTGCAGAACACTCAAGTGCCTCTGTTATGGCGTCGTGCCAAACCTGGCAACGTGACAGGTCATGTCAAGTGTGACCGGTCGTGTCGCAGGGCCTGTGCTCCATTGTTTGGCTGCACCAGGCAACATGTGGTAGCGTTGTCGGGCACGACCTGGGCTACTGTTGGTGCTCTGGACCAGGGGGTCCCAACACCTATCGCTTGGCCCACTCCACGAAGGGAAAGGATAAGAACTCACCGAGCGGCGGCCAGACCAAGGCACTACTGGCCGGTCGACCACCGCTTCACAGCGGCGAAGAGCCGTCTGCAAACCCACTTGCGGGAAGAAGACGAAGACATCCACTATCCAGGCTACATATAGCCAGGGTTGTGGCACTCCTCTCCCACATGAGGTGGGAGAGAATCAGTGGAAAGCAGCTCAGGGCTAGGGGCACCAAAGGCATAGTGAAGGCAAGGGTTGCTCCTCGACAGAGCTTCTCAAAGATATCGTGAGAACTCCTCGACCGGCATCTTTGGAAGCTCTGCCATGGAGGCATCCCTTCGCCCTGAGCCATTTCCTGGAAGGAGTCCACGAACGATGCCCATGGCAGAACCCCCGGCAAGCTCTGCCCTTGGCAAGGCGTTGCCGGGCGTTAGGCGAGACCTTCCCCCTTTGCTGGGAAGGATAAGATGAAGGCCTCTCCCCCTTGCAGGGAGGGAAGCTTGCAAGAGAAGGTTTCTCCCCCAGCTAGGAGAAAGTGGCATACCAGAGAAGGCTCGGGACCTATCCTGAAGGACAAGACATCCGGGCGCGTGGTGGGCGGATCCTGCCAGGATCTCCATATCACCCCCCCGGGAACGCGCATGGGAGACGCGCGACGGAAGTCCTCTGCGGCGGACTTGCAAAAGACATCATTACCACGCCAGGCGCGGTAATGATGGACTGGACCGGCTGGTGATGGCTTGTAAGTAACAGCCCGTTGGGAACCCCAAGAGGAAGGTATGATGAGCACAGTAGCAAGTCTTCCCTCAGTTGTGAAACCAAGGTTCATCAAACCAGTAGGAGAAAGCCAAACTTCAGAAGGTGATGCTTCCTAGCTTTGTGACACTCCAGACAATGGCGCCAGAAATATTGCTGGTGCGTCTTCACCTAGCAGCAATGTGAAACCTGCACACAACACAACCAAGAACTTTGCTCCCAACTTACGATGTAGTTGTCAATCTCACCGGTTTGCTGTAAACAAAGGATTGAGCGCATCGAGTGGTAAAAGGATAATAGTATGCAAGAAAGTAAACAGTGCGAGTAAAAGTAAAACGGTATAGCAATGTAAAGGAAATTGGATCGGGGTCCACAGTTCACTAGCGGTGTCTCTCCATAAGATAAATAACAACATGCTGGGTAAATAAATTACAGTTGGGCAATTGATAGAATATAGATAACATACATATGTCATGAGGATCACTATGAGATTCACTCTGGGCATTACGACAAAATACATAGACCGTAATCCAACTGCATCTATGACTAATAATCCACCCTCCGAATGTCGTCCGAGCAAACATTGGGTATTAAGTTGCGAACAACGGATAACTGCATTAAGCAAAGTGCGTAAAGTAAACAAAGCAAATGTCATTGGACACAAGAATGTTGTTTTCTCCCTAGTGGCAACAACACATCTACAACCTTAGAGGTTTCTGTCACTCCCCCAGATTACTAGAGGCATGAACCCAACTATCGAGCATAAATACTCCCTCTTGGAGTCACCAGCATCTACTTGGCCAAGATATCTACTAGCAACAGAGAGCATGCAAGATCATAAACAACATAGAGATAACATAAATATATATATTCAGCACATCAACTTGACATAGTACCAATACTCATCAGATCCCAACAAACACAACATGTATGATTACATAAAGATAATCTTGATCATGTAGGGCAGCTCACAAGATCTAAACATGAAGCACATGGTGGAGGAGACAACCATCTAGCTACTGCTATGGACCCATAGTCCAAGGTAGACTACTCACACATCACTCCGAAGGCGATCATGGTGGTGGAGAAGGCCTCCGACAGGGTGCCGGGAAGAGCTCCTGGATCCTTCCAATCTCGCTTCGATGACGGCGGCGGCTTGAAGTATGTTTCGAGGAAAAGCGATCCGTCCTCTAGGTTTTTCCCGTTGAGGGGATTTTATAGGAAAAAGGGCAGCATCAGAGGGTGGGCCACCTGGCCTCACCATGTGGTGGCGCGGCCAGGGGCTGGGCCATGCCACCCTATGGTGAGCCTGGCCCCTGGCCCCCCTCTGTCTCATCTTCGGTCTTCGCAAAGCTTCGGTAAAAATAGGAGGTTCGGCTTTTGTTTCGTCCAATTCTGAGAATATTTCCTATGTAACTTTTCTGAAACACAAAAACAGCAAAAAAATAGGGAACTGGCACTATGGCATCTTGTTAATAGGTTAGTTCCGGAAAATGCATAAAAACGCCACGAAGTGTAACAAAACACAAAGCAAATATTGTATAAACAAGCATGGAGCATCAAAAATTATAGATACGTTTCAGACGTATCAAGCATCCCCAAGCTTAACTCCTGCTCGTCCTCGAGTAGGTAAGTGATAACAAAAGAATAATTTTTGAGGTGACATGCACCATCACAATCTTGATCATCTATGTAAAGCATTGAGTGCTGGGATCAAAGAACTTAAAACATGGGCATAAGAGACATAATCTTGACAATAAAAACTTAGCAACGATGTTATAATATGAAAAGAAACACAAACAAAAGATCATGAATAATGAAACAATGAAAGTCAAACGTGTGTTCAAATCATATGGAAAAACATAGCAAATGGTTTTAGCTTGTCCTTCATAGAATAGCAAAACATAAATGCATAGGACACCTTCAAGTTTAAGAGGGTGACTAGATACAAATAATTTAAGAACAAGTGAAACCATAATCATGAATCAATCAATGATAAACTTTGGGACTATGCACATTAAACTCAGAATGGCAACTATGCTCTCTTAGATGGTGCATAAAGGTAGAAGGTGGAGACTCAACATAAAAGTAAAAGAAAGGCCCTTTGCAGAGGGAAGCAGTGATTGTAAGTTTTATAAACCTTCAAAAATTATGATACTTACTAGCTTTGAGCTCTCATTGCCCCCATCATAGGCATCTTGAGTGGTTAAAGTTAATGCGAGTACAATTATGAGCATATGCTTGACAAATCATAAGTTGAAAACCTCGTGTCCCATGAAGTACGAATACCCAAACCTCATGCTACTCGACTTAGGGTCCCAAGCAAGCTCTTGTCATTGTAAGTATACACGTATCATCCAGAACCGCCAACGGGGTACCTCCTTGCCCGATGACATGGAACAAGCCCACATCAAAATGATAGGACAAACAGACAATGAACACCTCGGTATCTCTTTTATTTACCATTGGTATAGCTTTTTATTGTGAGATGCGTCGTCGAATGTCCACTATGGGCATGCTGTAAATTTCCACCATGAATGATGCATGGCTTAGATTAGCGGCCTGATACGTCTTAAACGTATCTATAATTTTTGATGCTCCATGCTTGTTTTTACACCATTTGCCTATTGTTTCGTTACACTTAGTGGCACTTTTATGCATTTTCCGGAACTAACCTATTAACAAGCGCCACAGTGCCAGTTTCCTGTTTTCTGCTGTTTTTGTGTTTCAGAAGTGATACACAGGAAATATTCTCGGAATTGGACGAAACAAGTTCCTGAAGTCTTATTTTACCCGGAACCTTCCAGACATCCGAAGAGGTGTCAGAGGGGGGCCACCAGGGCCCCAGACACATGCCCAGCGCGGCCAGGGGCCTGGCCGCGCGGGGCCCGCATGTGGGCACCTGTCCCCTCCTCTGACGGTGCCCCTTCGCCTATATAAAGCCTCGGGACGGAAAACCCTAGGGGAGTCGGCAATTTTCCAGAAACAGTTCCGCAGCTCCGCCGCCATCGCCGACGAATTTCGGGGGACAGAAGTCTCTGTTCCGGCACCCTGCCGGGACGGGGAAGTGCCCCCGGAGCCATCTCCATCGGTCTCCATCGCCGTCTCCGCCGTCTCCATCGACCTCACCGCCATCTCCATCAACCTTGCTGTCTCCTATGATGAGGAGGGAGTAGTTCATCCCCGGGGCTAAGGGCTCTACCGGTAGCTATGTGGTTCACCTCTCTCTCCCATGATGTGATCTTTATGTGATCGTGAGCTTTATATCATGTTGAACAAGTAGATGTTATTATTCAGATATTATGCTACTTCTATGCTTAATTATTATAGTGTACTCTAGTGATGTTATTAAAGTAATCTATTCCTCCTGCCATGGTGTAACGGTGACAGTGCGTGCATCGTGGTGGTACTTGGTTTAGGCTATGATCGTGATCTCTTGTGGATTATGAGAGTAATTATTACTATGATAGTATTGAGTGATCTATTCCTCCTTTCATGGTGTAATGTTGACAGTGTGTGCACCGTGTTAGTACTTGGTCTAAGTTGCAATGATTTCTATCTTGAGTTGTGATCTGATTTGGATGTCTCTATGAGTGGTGTTTGTTAAGTACTTGATGAACTTTAAGGGGTGCTTCTGTAGCCACTACACAATGATTAGTGTTATTCAATAGGAGAGTAATTCAGAGTACCATAGTGGAGAGAAGTTGTTTATTTGTTCAATCATGTTATATTGTTGGGAGTGTGTCCACTAGTGAAAGTATGATCCCTAGGCCTTGTTTCCAAGCATTGCACACCGTTTACTTGCTGTTTGTTACATGTTTTCTCGCAGCGATATTTATTTCAAATCACATTTGCTACTTATAATTATCACTACTACTTGTATTTCACTATCTCTTCGCCGAACTAGTGCACCTATACATCTGACAAGTGTATTAGGTGTGTTGGGGACACAAGAGACTTTCTGTATCGTAATTGCAGGGTTGCTTGAGAGGGATAGCTTTGACCTCTTCCTCCCTGAGTTCGATAAACCTTGGGTGATCCACTTAAGGGAAACTTGCTGCTGTTCTACAAACCTCTGCACTTGGAGGCCCAACAAGTGTCTACAAGAATAGAAGTGCGTAGACATCAAGCTCTTTTCTGGCGCCGTTGCCGGGGAGGTAAGGTAAAAGGTACTCGCATCCTCCTGTGTGAGTGCTCGGAGTTATTTCCTTTAGATTCTGCAATTACATCTTTTTGTTTCTTGTTTTTATTTTCACTAGTTAGGCTTAAATGGAAAACAAAGAGTTTTGTAGTCTTTTTCCTGAGTTTAGATATGAAGTGTTTGAAGAGAAAATTGAAAAACCTTTGGAGCTTAATTTGCATGCTAATAGTGTTGTTAGTATGAATGCTTTGAACACCGTTGTTGATAATGCTATAGAAAAGTCTAAGCTTGGGGAAGCTGGTTTTGTTAAGCATGATATTTTTAGTTCCCCAGCTTTAGTGGAGAAAGTTTGCTCTGATGATATTTTATCTCCCATTTATGATGTTCCTTCTTATGATGATATATTTGATGAATATGCTTTGCGACATAGTAGTTCTCTAGCTTGTGATGATGAGTATAATATTTTCAGTTCACCTACTTTTGAGGAGAAAATTAGTTATGATTACAATATGCCTCCTATTTTTGATGATTATGGTGATGAGAATAATTATTCTGTTGAATCTGCTCCTACTACTATTGTTCATGTGGGGAGTATTAATCCTTTTATGTATGTAGCTCGTGATAGGGATGCTTTAAATGATAGTTATATTGTTAGTTCTATTCATGATGCTACTGAAAGTTATTATGAGAGAGGGAAACATGGTTTGATGGATCTCAACAATATTGAGTTTCCCCTCTTTTTGTTGCAATTCTTGAAGTTGTACTTGTTTTGCCTTCCTATGCTTTTTGCTTTGCGCTTTCATGACTTGTCTCTTTACAAGACTATTTTTCATAGGAAGTGGTTTAGATTTAAATGTCTTTCATATTTGCTTTTTGATGCTCTCTATTGCTTTAAGTTCCTATATGGCGCCTTTGCCTCAAGCTCTTATATGGCGCCCACATGAGCATCTTTGCAAATTACTGCGCCTAGCTCAAAGACGTTAAAGAAAAGCACTCTTGGGAGATAACCCAATGATTTATTTTCAGTACTTTTTCTTTTATTTGAGTCTTGGAAGTTATTACTACTGTAATAAATATCCTTTTTATTTCGTTTTTGTGCCAAGAGAAGCCTCTAATTTGAGTGAGGTAAAGATTTGGGGATGTTGCTGTCCTGAAACTATTTTCGGTGCTGCACCGTAAAAATTCGTAAAAATTCTGTGTTTATCTTTTGGACCTGCGATTTCTTGTGCATATGCCCCAGGTTATATCCAAACTTTTGTTAGTTGAACACTTTTTGATTTGAGCAACAGAAAACTCCTCAAAAATTCAACCTTTTTCAGCTGTTCAGTTTTGACAGATTTCTGCCAATATTTGTGTTTGCCACTTTATCGCTTTCTTTTGAGTTATTTTTATCATGGAACTTTTGGGGAAGTTGCTACAGTAGTATCTACTATAAATGTGGTGGTTTTGAGTTGAAATCTGAAGCAAAAAGAGGTTGATTATATGTTATGCTTACACTAATGTTGCTAATAGAATTGTGTTTAGTTTTGTATGAAGGAAGTTTTCAAGTGTATGGATTGGAGAATGATGAGATGAGTTGAAGAATGGACAAAAGCTCAAGCTTGGGGATGCCCATGCATCACCCCAAGAAATATCCAAGAAGTACAAGCGTCAAAGCTTGGGGATGCCCCCGAGGCGCCCCTTCTTCATCGGCAAAAATCAGGTCACCTTTCAAAACACTATATTTTTATTGCTTCATGCACTATGCGTTTTTCTTGGAGCGTCAGTTGTTTTTGTTTTCAGTATTAGTTTAGTTTAGTTTGCTGCAATAAATGGTTAGATCACATCATGTTTCTTTTGGAGGGAGATGAACTCCGTTTTTCATTTGCAAAGAACGCTCTAGTTTTCACTCTTATTAAAAATCGGGTGTTCTTCTTTTTCTGCTACTGCTTTTGGTTTTCGTTTTCGCCTTGATTTGCGTTCAGATCTTCTTATATTTGTTTATCAAGGTGTATTTTTGCCTCTGGTCTTTATTGGTTTTCATCAAAAAAGGTGTCTTAAAAAATTTCAAATGGTGTTGGAAAAGAGAACAAGCTTTGTGCAAAATAGTGGTACAAGAAGGAGCTTGTGTAGACTGCGGCTTAGGCTTTTTCATGTCATGCTTGATGTCTTTTTGATAGTATGCTTAGTGGTTTTGCTGTAGCATGACTTGTCTCAAATAACTGAGATTGCTTAATGAGCCTTTGAAAAAATCATGCGTTGTTTTTATTGTATGGAAGCATTATTTTGGTTTTCTCCTTGATGCTTTATTTGGGTTGACTTGGCGCATGCTCACACATGTTAGACTCTTACAAAGTCGCCATTAGCCTTCATGATCATTTAGTTTTTGACTTTTGATGCCATCGTATGCTTCTTTTAATGTCGCTTTGTCGCTTTGCATGATTATGGCCATTATTGCTCTCTTAGTTGGTCGCTCCCAGTCTTTTGCTAGCCCTCGCCTTGTACTGAGTATGAGCTCTACTCGTGCATCCAACTCCTAAAAGCCAAGTTTGCCATTGTGTCCACTATAAATTCCTATGCATGGTATTTGTAAGCCATTCCAAAGTAAAATTTTCGTGTGCTACCTTTCAAAAACCTTCAAAATACTTCTCGTTTTGTGACACTGTTTTCAGCTCATGGGGACGTAGTGGTCGGATTTGCTATCTTCCATATTGCTTATTCCAAAAAGAAAAAAAAAAGAAAAAAAGAAAGAAAAAAGGCACTCCTCCAAAGAATGTGAATGTTGGTGGGCACCCGATGCAATCGGTTAGCCATGGTATGTGAAAGGAAAGGTGGGGAGGAGTGCCAAGTTTTATAAAAAGAGCACAAGAGTGCCAATCTCTCTCTCAAAAACTTGCTTTATTTTTGTATGGAAGATAGTAAGAACCCCATTGCCAGTCGTTGACAAAGACAACCACCTCTCAAAATCAAGTTTTATCTCTCTGTTTTACAAATGAAAAGCTCTAGCACATGTTTAAATCACTGCTTCCCTCTGCGAAGGGCCTTTCTTTTACTTTTATGTTGAGTCACCACCTTCTTTCTTTATGCACCATTAAGAGAGCATAGTTGTCATTCTTAGTGTGATATGCATTGTCCCAAAGTTCATTGATTGACTCATATTGTTGGTTTCACTTGTTCTTAAATTATTTGTATCTAGTCGCCCTCTTAAACTTGAAGGTGTCCTATGCATTTATGTTTTGCTCTCTTTGAAGGACAAGCTGAAAACCATTTGTATGTTTTTCCATATGATTTGAACACACGTTTGACTTTCATTGTTTCATTTTCATGATCTTTTGTTTGTGTTCAATTGCATGTTTACAACATGGTTGCTAAGTTCCTATTGTCATGATTATATCTTCATGCCCATGTTTTAAGTTCTAATGATCCCAGCTCACAAATGCTTACATAGATGATCAAGATTGTGTAGGTGCATGTCACCTCAAAAATTATTTCTTTTGTTATCACTTACCTACTCGAGGACGAGCAGGAGTTAAGCTTGGGGATGCTTGATACGTCTCAAACGTATCTATAATTTTTGATGCTCCATGCTTGTTTTTACACTATTTGCCTATTGTTTCGTTACACTTAGTGGCACTTTTATGCATTTTCCGAAACTAACCTATTAACAAGCGCCACAGTGCCAGTTTCCTGTTTTCTGCTGTTTTTGTGTTTCAGAAGTGATACACAGGAAATATTCTCGGAATTGGACGAAACAAGTTCCTGAAGTCTTATTTTACCTGGAACCTTCCAGACATCCGAAGAGGTGTCAGAGGGGGGCCACCAGGGCCCCAGACACATGCCCGGCGCGGCCAGGGGCCTGGCCGCGCGGGGCCCGCGTGTGGGCACCTGGCCCCTCCTCTGACGGTGCCCCTTCGCCTATATAAAGCCTCGGGACGGAAAACCCTAGGGGAGTCGGCAATTTTCCAGAAACAGTTCCACAGCTCCGCCGCCATCGCCGACGAATTTCGGGGGACAGAAGTCTCTGTTCCGGCACCCTGCCGGGACGGGGAAGTGCCCCCGGAGCCATCTCCATCGGTCTCCATCGCCGTCTCCGCCGTCTCCATCGACCTCACCGCCATCTCCATCAACCTTGTTGTCTCCTATGATGAGGAGGGAGTAGTTCATCCCCGGGGCTAAGGGCTCTACCGGTAGCTATGTGGTTCACCTCTCTCTCCCATGATGTGATCTTTATGTGATCGTGAGCTTTATATCATGTTGAACAAGTAGATGTTATTATTCATATATTATGCTACTTCTATGCTTAATTATTATAGTGTACTCTAGTGATGTTATTAAAGTAATCTATTCCTCCTGCCATGGTGTAACGGTGACAGTGCGTGCATCGTGGTGGTACTTGGTTTAGGCTATGATCGTGATCTCTTGTGGATTATGAGAGTAATTATTACTATGATAGTATTGAGTGATCTATTCCTCCTTTCATGGTGTAATGTTGACAGTGTGTGCACCGTGTTAGTACTTGGTCTAAGTTGCAATGATTTCTATCTTGAGTTGTGATCTAATTTGGATGTCTCTATGAGTGGTGTTTGTTAAGTACTTGATGAACTTTAAGGGGTGCTTCTGTAGCCACTACACAATGATTAGTGTTATTCAATAGGAGAGTAATTCAGAGTACCATAGTGGAGAGAAGTTGTTTATTTGTTCAATCATGTTATATTGTTGGGAGTGTGTCCACTAGTGAAAGTATGATCCCTAGGCCTTGTTTCCAAGCATTGCACACCGTTTACTTGCTGTTTGTTACATGTTTTCTCGCAGCGATATTTATTTCAAATCACATTTGCTACTTATAATTATCACTACTACTTGTATTTCACTATCTCTTCGCCGAACTAGTGCACCTATACATCTGACAAGTGTATTAGGTGTGTTGGGGACACAAGAGACTTTCTGTATCGTAATTGCAGGGTTGCTTGAGAGGGATAGCTTTGACCTCTTCCTCCCTGAGTTCGATAAACCTTGGGTGATCCACTTAAGGGAAACTTGCTGCTGTTCTACAAACCTCTGCACTTGGAGGCCCAACAAGTGTCTACAAGAATAGAAGTGCGTAGACATCATGGCCCAGGTGTTTCTCTAACACATATACAAACTCCATGATCCCGCAAGATTCCCAACTTATTTCATATCGCGAGTATCCATAAACAAAAGATCACGATATCAACTCAAATGAGAGAAAATGCAATGTTGAAAGCTTGCCCCATGACGGCATGGCTGGGCTAATTTCCAACTTACAACTTGCAAGCATAATGTCAACATAAGAGAGCCACAATGTCAAAATTTTAAAAGCGAGAAAAGTAAAGTGTGCCATCAGGTTCGTGAGAGCTTTACTGACTAATTTCCACATAACACCAAAAAGAGTTTAATTTGAAGGATAGATAAAAGCAAGTCAAATGTACTCGGAATAGCAAATTGCTAATAGGTATATATGGTGGACACATTGGAAAACTTGGTTTTTGGGAGTTGGATGCACGAGTACAGCTCATACTCAGTACAAAATGAGGGCTAGCAAAAGACTGGAAGCGATCAACTAAGAGAGCAATAACGGCCATAATCATGCATAGCGACAAAACCTCATTAAAATAAGCATAAAATGGCATCATAAGTCAAAAACCAAATGATCATAAAGGCTTATGGCGACTTTGTAAGAGTCAAACATGTTGTAAGCATGCGCCAAGTCAACTCAAATAAAGCCTCAAGGAGAAAACCAAATAAATACTTCCATATAATAAAAACAACGCATGATTTTTTCAAAGGCTCATTAAGCAATCTTAGTCATTTGAGACAAGTCATGCTACAGCAAAAGCTACTAAGCATACTATCAAAACAACATCAAGCATGGCATGAAAAAGTCTAAGCCGCAGTCTAAACAAGCTCCTTTTTGTACCACTTTTTTTTTGCATGAAACTTTTTATCTTTTCCAACACCATTCAAACCTTTCTGAGAAAACTCTTTTGATGAAAACCAACATAGACCAGTGGTCTAAATACACCTTGATGCAAAGATAAAATAAGATCTGAACAAAAATCAAGGCGAAAAACGAAAGCTAAACGCAGTTCTAGAAAAAGAGAACACTCGTTGAACGATAAGAGTGAAAATTAGAGTGTTCTTGGCAATGAAAAACAAGGTATGCCTTCTCCAAAATAAATTTGTTGGGGTCCAAACATTTATTGCTGCAAACAAAACAAAAGAAAACTGAAAGCAAAAGTAAAGACGCTTCAAGAAAAACGCATAGAATATGAAGCAATAAAAATATAGTGTGTTGAAAGGTGACCTGATTTTTGCCGATGAAGAAGGGGTGCCTCGGGGGCATCCCCAAGCTTTGATGCTTGTACCTCTTGGATATTTCTTGGGGTGACATGGGCATCCCCAAGCTTGAGCTTTTGTCCATACTTCATCTCATCACTTTCCAATCCCTACACTTGAAAACTTCCTTCATATAAAACTTCACACAATTCTATTAGCAACGTTGGCATAAACATAATAGTAAATTAACCCTTTTTGGTTCAGTTTCAAACTCAAAATCACCACATATAAAGCATATACTACTGTATCAACTTCCTCAAAAGATCCGTGATCAAAAGAACTAAAAAAGAAAGCGATCGAGAGGCAAACACAAATAGTGGCAGAAATCTGTCAAAATAGAACAGCTGTCAAAGGTCGATTTTTTCGAGGACCTTCTGTTGCTCAAATAAAAAAGTTCAAAACTAATGAAAGTTCGGATATAACCTGGGGCATACGCACAAGAAATTTCAGATAAAAAAGATATTCTGACAATTTTCACGAATTTTTACGGTGCAGCGCAGAAATCTATTTCAAGACAGCAACTTCCCCAAATCTTACCTCCCTCAAATTAGAGGTTCTTCTTGGCACAACAACGAAATAAAAATGATAAGGAGAGGTCATTACAGTAGTAATAACTTATAAGACTCAAATAAAAGAAAAATTACTGAAAAGAAAACATTGGGTTATCTCCCAAGAGTGCTTTTCTTTAACGCCTTTGAGCTAGGCGCAGAAAGTGCAAATCAAGTAATATCAAGCGAGGCATTAAGATCAATTGCAGAAGTCTTTTCAACAAGGCATTGTATTGCATCCAAATAAGTTTTTGAAGACCCCTTGTGAACACTCTTTGGTTCACTCCTTTCATCAAAGAGATTTTCAGGGCAAATCCAATCAAAATTCTTTTCCAAAGCTTCATGCAATCCTAAGAGTTTGCTAGGTATTGGTACTTTGATTTCTTTATTGTTTGTACCAACAACCTCTACACGTGAGCCAAGCATATTAAAATGCTCAAAAACTTTCCTAGCTTCAATAGCAACATCTCTAAATTCTCTATGCAAAGTCTCCAAAATAAAATCTTTCTTTTCGGAGTCTTCGATATCATGAAGCTTAAGAAAAATTTGTTGCATAAAAGGATTAAGGTTAACAAACCTAGCCTCCAACATGTGAACTAAATAAGCAGCAGCAACTTCATAACTAGGAGCAAGCTCAGCCAAAGATCTTTCCTCAACATCTTTATGCATACTAATATGATTAAAGAACTCCTCAATATTACCTTTCCCAATAATAGAACCACTACCACTCCTCAATGTTACCTTTCCCAATATAGAACCACTACCTACTGAGAGGTCCTCCAAAGCATACTTAGGGAACAACATAATGAACTAAAAGTAAAAGTAACGGAATGCAAACTATCAAAGGAACTAATTTTTTTTCGTATTTTTGATAAGAAGATGCAAGCAAAAATAAAGTAAAGCAAAACAAAAATAATGTAAAAGATTGTGCATGAGAGACTCCCCTTGCAGAAATCTTCTTTCTCCCCGGCAACGGCGCCAGAAAAAAATGCTTGATGGCTTATAAGTAATAGCCCGTTGGGAACCCCAAGAGGAAGGTATGATGAGCACAACAGCAAGTCTTCCCTCAGTTGTGAAACCGTGGTTTATCGAACCAGTAGGAGAAAGCCAAACTTCAGAAGGTGATGCTTGCTAGCTTCGTGACACTCCAGACAATGGCGCCAGAAATATTGCTGGTGCGTCTTCACCTAGCAGCAACGTGAAACCTGCACACAACACAACTAAGAACTTTGCTCCCAATATACGGTGAGGTTGTTAATCTCACTGGTTTGCTGTAAACAAAGGATTGAGCGTATCGAGTGGTAAAAGGATAATAGTATGCAAAAAAGTAAATAGTGCGAGTAAAAGTAAAACGGTATAGCAATGTAAAGGAAATTGGACCGGGGTCCACAGTTCACTAGCGGTGTCTCTCCATAAGATAAATAACAACATGTTGGGTAAACAAATTACAGTTGGGCAATCGATAGAATAAAGATAACGTACATATGTCATGAGGATCACTATAAAATTCACTCTGGGCATTACGACAAAATACATAGACCGTAATCCAACTGCATCTATGACTAATAATCTACCCTCCGAATGTCGTCCGAGCAAACATTGGGTATTAAGTTACGAATAACAGATAACTGCATTAGGCAAAGTGCGTAAAGTAAACAAAGCAAATATCCTTGGACACAAGAATGTTGTTTTCTCCCTAGTGGCAACAACACATCTACAACCTTAGAGGTTTCTGTCACTCCCCCAGATTACTAGAGGCATGAACCCAACTACCGAGCATAAATACTCCCTCTTGGAGTCACTAGCATCTACTCGACCAAGATATCTACTAGCAACGGAGAGCATGCAATATCATAAACAACATAGAGATAACATAAAGATATATATTCAGCACATCAACTTGACATAGTACCAATACTCATCGGATCCCAACAAACACAACATGTATGATTACATAAAGATGATCTTGATTATGTAGGGCAGCCCACAAGATCTAAACATGAAGCACATGGTGGAGGAGACAACCATCTACTGCTATGGACCCGTACTCCAAGGTAGACTACTCACACATCACTCCGAAGGCGACCATGGTGGTGGAGAAGGCCTCCGGCAGGGATTCCCCTCTCCAGCAGGGTGCCGGGAAGAGCTCCTGGATCCTCCCGATCTCGCTTTGGTGACGGTGGCAGCTTGTAGTATGTTTTGAGGAAAAGCGATCCGTCCTCTAGGTTTTTCCCGTCGAGGGGATTTTATAGGCGAAAGGGCAGCGTCAGAGGGTGGGCCGCCTGGCCTCACCATGTGGTGAGCCTGGTCCCTGGCCCTGGCCGCTGGCCGCGCCACCCTATGGTGAGCCTGGTCCCTGGCCCCCCTCCATCTCATCTTCGATCTTCGCGAAGCTTCGGTAAAAATAGGAGGTTCAGCTTTTAGTTTGTCCAATTCCGAGAATATTTCTCGTGTAGCTTTTCTAAAACACAAAAACAGCAGAAAACAGGGAACTGGCACTGTGGCATCTTGTTTCCGGAAAATGCATAAAAATGCCACGAAGTGTAACGAAACACAAAGCAAATGGTGTATAAACAAGCATGGAGCATCAAAAATGATAGATACGTTTGAGATGTATCAGCTGGTCAAGTCCCATCGGTGTAGCGCGCCAAATGGAGCGAGAAGACAGCTCGGGGCCTAGCCCTGCAGGGCTACACCACCGCTCAGAGTCGTGTGACATCTGTCACACATGAGGTCTAGCCACTGTGGTATCCCCTTGAGTATAAAAGGAGGGCCAAGCCACGATAGAAAGGGAGACAGGGTAGAAGGGCAAACAAGCAGTAGAGAAGCTAACTTAGGCTTCAGAGAGAGAAGTGTGGAGACCTACAAGATCTACATCTTGTAAGCTTCAGAGAGAGGATCAAAAGAGCCCAGCTCCCAGATCCGAAGAACTATCTCTTAGCTCATAGGAGATAGAGCAGTGTAGGAGTAGATAGCCCTCTATGGAGGTTGGATGCCTTCAGGCTCCACCTTCGACACCCTTGTACACCCGTCGACGACATCTTCTTCAACAAGCTCAGACATGCTGGACGTAGGGTGACGAAGGAATGACAGATGGGCCCCCGACATTCGCCTACCTGGTTTTCGGTCCAGGTGGGGTGTCTCAGGAAAGGCTTTCGAGGCCCGTCAAGGCAGTGTTTCGATGCGGCCCAGGAATATTACTTGGTGTACAAGCGAAATTTCGAAGAGTCCAAGCTAGATTAGGTCTCGGTTGATCCGATCTGTACTTGGCTTGAGAAACACTCCTGAGACCTAGCCTTATCTTATAAAAGGCTGGGAGGGAGGTTTTGAAACCCTAGAATCACTTCCACCCACCTCACGCCGGAGCGCTCGACAACTTAGAGCTCTCTGCTTTTGGCCAGATCCAATCTGCGCCGCCATTGTAACACCATCATCATCGCCACCACCTCAATACAAAAGTCAGACAAGCAGGACGTAGGCCTTTTACCTTTCGAGGGGGCTGAACCTGGGTAAATCCTCGTGTCCTTCTGCTTTCGTCTGATCGCCGTCGAGTTCGCCAGGTTCCCAATACGCTTCCTAGATCGAAAGCCCTTCGACATGGGCATTGCCGGGGATAAACCTCGTCAATTGGCGCCGACCGTGGGGACGACGGGATCTGGATCTACGGATTCGCCGGCTCCATCACCAACCGCAACCAAGATCGGCATCGACACCGCCGTCGGCATCGCTGCGCCGACCAACGTCGGCACCCCCGTCAAGATCGACGCTACCATCGGCATCGCTGCGCCGACCAACGACGACACCACTTCCAAGATCGGCATCGACACCCTCGCCGGCATCGCTGTGCCGGCCATCGTCCACACCAGCCCGATGGAATTCGAGACTGGCGCCGTCGAATCGACTGTCGTCGATGGCATCTCGCCAAGCACTATCAACCTCACCTCGACGATGAGCGCCATCGACCCCGTCCCGAGCGCGGCAAGGGCAGCGCCCGAAGGCTACGACATGGCCTTCGGATTGTTCAATTTCCATGTGGACAGCAATGGAGCAATGGAACTGCTCTCCATCGGCGAATCGGCTCCGCTCGTGGCCGAAACGACGACACCACCATCCGTCGGGGGCAAACCCTTGGCAAGTGCGTCACTAGCGCCGTCGAAGGAGGAGCTGAGACTGAAGATTTCGACCCCATCAGTAGGGTCGAACGATTTCGAAGATCCGCCTCCATCCCCGACCACCGCATACTGCGTCGACTGCGACGCATACCACTACATAGGCGCCGGAGATTTCTCACTCCATGAGATCGCCGGCTGTGAAGATCCGCGGGGAGGTACAGCAGCTATCTACCCAACGATATCCGAGTGCGATCGGGCTCTCAACGCCCTCACGCTTCGCACATCACCCTATGATCCTGACTACGTCGAAGGATTATACTCGGACTACACGTGCTCCGACGACGACGACGATGTCTACCCCGAAGCTAAGGGGAAAATCGGCAATTCGGTGAGCTCTGCCTCGCTATGCGAATCTAACGCATCTAGCGACGGCTATATGGCTGATCATGACTTTGATTTCATGGTCGAAGTCGGACCCTACGTCGAAAGCGACGATGTCTATCCTCCAGCGCTGGGAGAAATCAGCGATGACTCGACCCCGTGGCTCGGGGGCCACTGCATGATGGCATCACACAACGAAGGAAACAACAGCGGCGGTCGAAACCGAGCAGACAGCGGTCGACCAGTGGTCACACATGACCAGATTCGGTTCGCAAGAAGGGTCTATGCGGGCGAATTAAACTTCGGACCCAACCCAAGTCCAAGCGATCTGGCTGCACTCCGATTCGTCGTTCAGGAGCAAAAAGATCAGATCAGCGCTGATAGACGAGTGTTGGAACGACGCAGAGAGGAGGCCGACGCATCCAGCAGAAGGCGGGCAGAAAGATCATCGCACTACTCTTCAAGCGTTCAGCACAGATCAAGATCGCGCACTCAGCAGGGGGCCGATATGCATAATGTCACTCGAAACCTGGAGGCAGAATTCAACGAAGCTGAGTTAATGCCCAAGACCAAGGAAGCAGCAATCATGGCTGCAGCGGCATACATTGCTGCGAACGCATCTAACGGTGACGAACATATGCGACACCTGCGAAATCTAGCACTCGAAGGAGTAAGGGTGCTGCAAGGCACGCCTGGCTCAGCACATGATGCGACAACAGCAAGAGCCGCTCCACCACCGGAACAGGCTAGGCACCCAGCACCAGCGCCAGCCGTAGCGCCTCGGACGCATGTGGTCGAACCTCTCAACGGAGAGCTTCGGCATGGCCTGGCCCAGCATAGAGTCGACCAAGGGCGAGCGCGACGCGAGGCGGAAGCGTTCGGCGGTCCCAGCGACGGACTCTGCGGGGCAGAATGCTTTAGCCTTTTGATCCGCTCGGCACCATTGCCGAAAGGAATCAAGCTCAGCGACGGCGTAGTCAAGTTCAACGGGCAGCAGGATCCCCGAATTTGGCTAGATGATTTCATGACCGCTGTCAAGATCAGCGGCGGATCCAGAGACAACGCTCTCCAGTTGTTATCATTGCACCTAAAAGATAACGCAAGGGCATGGTTGAATAATCTCGCCCAAGACAGCATTCGCTCCTGGGAAGAGTTTCGGCAAGCGTTTATCGCAAATTTCCGAGGCACCTCACGACGCCCTACGTCGTTCGAAGAGCTTCGCTTATGCGTGCAGAAGACCGGCGAAAACCTGAGGTCATACATCTCACGATGGATCAGCCTTCGGAACACGACAGAGAATATCTCGCCCGAAAGGGCCATTGATGCATTTCGGGACGGCTTATTTCGGCGTGACTTCAAGGAGGAACTGGGGCGCTGCAAGCCCAGAACCATCGACCACCTCATGAGTTTGGCGAACGAATGGGCCGATGGCGAGGACTCCATCTCGGCTCCCAGAAGCCGCCGTCGATCAGCAGAACACGATGGCGATGCGAAGGATCAGTTCCATCCCGGATCTCGGAAGAAAGGTCGCCGAAGCCGCTACGACAACACGGAGAACGTAGACATGATAGCAGCTGGCTATGTCCACGAAGACCGCGACGACAATCGCGACTTACCACGACGAGGAAATACTTACTACGGCAGCAGCAGCCGTGACTCGAAACCCAGCAAGGAGTGGCGTCGCCGGCAGCCACAGCTGTCGGCAGAAGAGATGCTCGACAGCGGATGCCCAAGGCACACGTACCTCGACAAGGACGGAGTACGAAAACCTGCACACCTCCTCATCGAGTGCAGGGAATTCCTTCGCCTCAACCGAGCACTTTAGGAGAGGATGAATGTCGAGCAACCAGTGGCAGGGGCGATAGCCTACAACGCTCCACCGCCACCACCGAATCCACCAGCAAATGTCGTACAGCAAAGCCATCAGGCCGCTACGATCCAGCAAGCCGAGCAGCGACAGCCGGCCAACGAGGAAGAAGAGTTCCCGCCTCCAAGAGGTTTCGTGCCCATGATTCAGAGGGGGCGCCCGACGAACAAAGTTCGGCGGAAACGCGCGAGAGAAGTATTCCACACCGAGCACGCGCCACCAGCTACTCCCGAATATCTGAATTGGTCCGAACACCCGATTGGTTTCGACCGGTCAGATCATCCACCGAAGATACCACGCCCAGGACACCATGCTCTGGTTCTTGAGGCGCAGATAGGGGGCTTCACCTCGAAAAAGGTGTTCATGGACGGAGGCAGCAGCTTGAACCTAATCTATGCAGACACGCTGCGAAAGATCAAGATTCCACTAAACAATCTCCTGCCAACAGAGACCTCCTTCCACGGAATCGTCCCGGGAAAGCCAACGTATCCATTGGGGGCGATACACCTCGACGTCATCTTCGGCACTAAAGCAAACTTCAGAAAGGAGAAGATCGAATTCGAGGTGGTCGACTGGCCCTCGCAGTACCATGCCATCCTCGGGCGACCAGCGTTCGCCCGATTCATGGCCGTACCCCACTACGCCTACCTCAAGTTACGGATGCCCGCAAACAGAGGACCACTGACGATCAGCGGCAGCTTTGCGCGGTCAGAAAACTGCGACAAGGACTTCAACGACATGTCCCAGACTTTCGGAGTGCACGAGGAATTGCACCACATTCGAGAAGCCACTGTCATAGACATCGACCCACCGGCGCAGCAGAACGCCCCAGAGCTGTCTTTCGATGCCACCAAAGACACCCGGGAACACCAGATCCACCCGACGGATCCAACCAAGACGGCGCAGGTGTCGAACTCCCTTTCCCCCGCATAGGAAAGCGCGCTCGTCGAGTTCCTCCGTGAGCACTGGAGGATGTTCGCCTGGTGTCCAGCAGATATGCCAGGCATCCCCAGGGAACTCGCCGAGCATGAGCTTAAAATATTTCCCAACGCGAAACCGGTCAAGCAGTCTATGCGACGGTACAATCCAGAAAAGACTAAGTCGATGGGCGAAGAAATTAATCGCCTCCTCGAGGCTAAGTTCATCAGAGAGATCAAGGAAGCCACATGGCTCTCGCCACCGGTCATGGTGGAAAAGAAGGACACCAAGATCTACAGGATGTGCATCGACTTCACAGCCTTAAACAAACACTGCCCGAAGGACTACTTCCCCTTGCCCCGAATCGACCAGATCATCGACTCCACGGCAGGATGCGAGCGCCTCTCGTTCCTCGACGCCTACTCTGGATATAACCAGATACGGCTAAAGGTAGAAGACGAAGACAAAACAGCGTTCATCACCCCGCACGGGGTATACTGCTACATGACGATGCCTTTCGGGCTCAAGAACGCCGGAGCTACGTATCAGCGGTGTATGCAAGCATGCTTGAAGGAGCAAATCGGACGCAACGTCGAGGTCTACGTCGACGACATTGTCATCAAGACATCAAAAGCAGATACCTTGCTCGATGACCTTCGAGAAACCTTCGCCAACCTCGACAGATACAGCATCAAGCTCAACCCGAAGAAATGCTCTTTCGGGGTACCCACTGGCCAACTGCTGGGCTATTTGATCTCCGAGAGAGGAATCGAAGGCAACCCAGAGAAGATAAAGGCCATCATCAGCATGCACCCCCCGAAGACGCTTCGACATGTCCAGCAGTTGACAGGTCGACTCGCAGCGCTTAGCCGCTTCATCAGCAAGCTTGGCGAAAAAGCACTGCCCTTGTATCGACTGCTCAGAAAAACAGACAACTTCGCGTGGACCGAAGAGGCGCAAGCCGCCTTCGACGACCTCAAGCGACGACTATCGACCTCGCCAGTTCTCGTTACACCTCGAGAAAAGGAGCCAATGTTGCTATACATAGCGGCTACAAATCAAGTTGTCAGCTCGGTGCTTGTGGTCGAACGCGCAGAGGAAGGCAAAGAACACGGCATACAGAGGCCCGTGTACTACTTAAGCGAGGTCCTGTCACCAACCAAGCAAAGATACCCCCATTATCAAAAGTTGGCATACGCCATCTACATGACGGGGAAGAAACTGCCGCACTATTTCGAATGCCACTCCATCATAGTAGTGGCTTCGAACCCAGTCTCTAGCATCCTCAACAACCCAAACGCTACAGGGCGTGTGTCGCTATGGGGAGTCACGCTGGGACCCTGGGAGATCACGTACCAACGCCAGTCTGCAATCAAGTCGCAAGTCCTTCCGGACTTCATAGCCGAATGGACAGAAGCCCAGATGCCCGAGCTCCCAGACCTGTCGAACAGCTGGACTATTTTCGTCGACGGATCCAAGCGAGTTTCGGGGGCAGGGGCAGGGGTGGTCCTGGTGTCACCACAAGGAGACAGGATGCGCTACGTCCTCCGAATGCGCTTCCCGAACCCCTCCAACAACGAAGCAGAATACGAGGCCGTCCTCCACGGAATGCGCATGGCGAAGGCCTGCGGGGCCACCCGCATCAAGATACACGGAGATTCGAACCTCATCGCCCAGCAAGTCATGAAGGAGTGTGACGCGACCTGCGCGAACATGATCGCATATCGCGCCATGTACGACAAGCTCGAAGGCGAATTCGAGGGCTGTGAAGTAACGCACATCGGCCGGGAAAGCAACGAGGAAGCAGATAACCTGGCCAACGTCGGCTCAAGGTGCCTCCCAATACCGCCAGGTGTTTTCTTCGAGGAGATATTCGAGCGCTCCGTCAAGATCAAGCCAGTAATTGAACCGGCGTTAGCAACACGTCCGGAAGCTGGGACGGTCAATACCGCCCCAGCGGCAGGAGCAGCAGACCTCCCGAAGGATGCAGCCGCGGTCATGCTTGTCGAAGCAATATGGACAAAGCCGTACTTGGCGTTCCTGACGAGGGGCGAACTCCCAGAAGACCCCATCCACCGCCGACAAATCATGCGGCGCTCTAAGGCCTTCACGATAATCAACGGGGAACTCTACAAGCGAAGCACTTCGGGGGTGCTCCAGCGGTGCATAGCGCAGGAAGATGGAATCACCCTCCTCCGAGAAATCCATGAAGGAACCTGCGGACATCACGCCTGCAGTCGAACCCTCGTAGCAAAAGCCTTTCGGTCCGGATTCTACTGGCTATCCGCCCTCTACGATGCCAGGAACATCGTCCAGCACTGCGAAGCGTGTCAGATGTTCGCCACCAAGCCGCACGCGCCGGCATCGGAACTGCAAACCATACCTGTGGCATGGCCCTTCGCACAATGGGGGCTCGACCAAGTGGGGCCTCTCCCCAAATCATCTCGAGGAGGGCATACGTACTTGCTCGTCGCTGTGGACAAGTTCTCCAAGTGGATCGAAGCCGTTCCGGTCACCAACCAAGAGGCAATCACGGCGGTCAAGTTTTTCGAGTCCATTGTTTATCGGTACGGCGTCCCGAACAGCATCATCACCGACAACGGCACCAACTTCACTTTGGGCGAATTCCAGGGCTTCGCCAAAGACCTCGGCATCAAGCTCAAGTACGCTTCGGTAGCACACCCCAAGTCCAACGGCCAGGTCGAAAAGGCCAATGGACTCGTCTGCGGAGGCTTGAAGAAGCGACTGCTTCGACCCCTCAAGCGCGCAGCAGGCGCCTGGGTCGAGGAACTGCCTTCGGTGCTATGGAGCCTGCGAACAACGCCCAACTCCTCGACAGGCTACACACCCTCCTTCTTGCTCTTCGGAGCAGAAGCCGTGCTGCCCACGGACGTGCGCTACAGCGCGCCCCGCGTCGCCGCCTACATCGAGGAAGACGCGGACAAGGCGTTAGCAGACGCCCAAGACCTGCTGGACAAAGCTCGAGACGTCGCCCTCGTTCGATCGGCGGTCTATCAGCAGAGCCTCCGCAATTACCACAGCAGACGGGTACGCGGACGCTCTTTCGAGCCGGGCAACCTCGTACTCCGACTCAAGCAAACAAGCACGTCGAAGCTGGAGCCACCATGGGAAGGCCCGTACCTTGTCCACGAGGTCATCCCAGGAGGAGCATATCGTCTACGCAACCCGAAGACGGGCAAAGACGTAGATAACCCATGGAACGCCGCGCAATTGCGCCGCTTCTATCCTTAGCTAGCAAAGCTGTCTCCTCTACCCCCTCTAATATGTCATCAAGTGTCGGCAGCAGTCCGCACCCAACATTATGCCTTCGGCACTAAGCAATAAAATTCGAGTTCCTCACTTCATGAGTTAACATATCCGCATATTCGCCTACGCTCGGGGGCTCAGTCCTTCGACCCACGCTCGGGGGCTCAGTCCTTCGACCCACGCTCGGGGACTCAGTCCTTCGACCCACGCTCGGGGGCTCAGTCCTTCGACCCACGCTCGGGGGCTCAGTCCTTCGACCTACGATCGGGGGCTTCACCTACGCTCGGGGGCTCAGTCCTTCGACCCACGCTCGGGGGCTCAGTCCTTCGACCCACGCTCGGGGGCTCAGTCCTTCGACCTACGTTCGGGGGCTTCACCTACGCTCGGGGGCTCAGTCCTTCGACCCACGCTCGGGGGCTCAGTCCTTCGACCCACGCTCGGGGGCTCAGTCCTTCGACCCACGCTCGGGGGCTCAGTCCTTCGACCTACGTTCGGGGGCTTCACCTACGCTCGGGGGCTCAGTCCTTCGACCCACGCTCGGGGGCTCAGCCCTCTGACCCACGCTCGGGGGCTTCGCCTACGCTCGGGGGCTCAGTCCTTCAACCCACGCTCGGGGGCTCAGTCCTTCGACCCACGCTCGGGGGCTCAGTCCTTCGACCCACGCTCGGGGGCTCAGTCCTTCGACCTACGTTCGGGGGCTTCACCTACGCTCGGGGGCTCAGTCCTTCGACCCACGCTCGGGGGCTCAGCCCTCCGACCCACGCTCGGGGGCTTCGCCTACGCTCGGGGGCTCAGTCCTTCGACCCACGCTCGGGGGCTTCATCTACGCTCGGGGGTTCAGTCCTTCGACCCGCGCTCGGGGGCTTCGCCCATGCTCGGGGCCTCGACGTCTCGGCCCATACTTGGGAATTGCGCTCTCTAATCCTGAATTCGAGCACTGCGTTGTCTTCGACCTACGCCCATGGATTTTCGTCTTCCCAACCTACGCCCGAAAGCTACGCCTTTTCGGCTACAGATGAAGAAGATATATATATACAGATTGAAGGTACAAACACAGCCACAAGGCCAGGTCATGGCGCCGCAGCGCCTTGGTTCGCCCTCTGCCGATCACTTTCGACAACAATTTGTCGAGCGATACAGTCAGCGGTACTTCTACAAGCAGCATAATGGGGCTCCATGTTGTAGCGGCCACTGGGCGACGGAGGAGGTGTCTTCAGAAGCTCAAGGTCGACTTCAGGGTAGTGAGCATGCACGAAAGCAAGTGCGACTACAGCCCCGCTGCGCAGGTGCGCCCGGACAAAGGAATGTATGGCGTTGCCGTTCTCGAATCGATCAAGCAGCGCCGGCAAACCTTCGGGCTGATCGTTTAGAGGAAACATCGCCTGGTGCACCAGCGCGAGGGCACCTCGGCTCGTCTCAGCCAACGCGCCAGCCTGAGCAATCCTATCTTGTAGAAGTGTCAGCTTCATGGCTTTCGATCGATCAGCCCAAAAGTTATCGGCAACAGAGTTGGCATGATTCTGGGCAGCAACAATATGCGCATTTACGCGCCGAGCTTCGGCTGCACTATCAAGGCACGCATCTGCGAAAAGAGACCGAAGATCAAAACCTGCATATCTAAGTCAATGCACAGCGAAAGGAGTTCAGAGACTCACACTTCAGGGATTTTCCAAGATTTTCTATCTCCTCGAGAAGAAATTTCTCGCAATCTGCGGCATGCGACGCTTTCGATAGAGAGACGTCGACCCTGGCAGTAACCATCTTCAGTTGCCGCTGTGTATTTTGGAGCTGGTCGCGCAACGATCGAATTAGTGACAATTCGCCTGAGGAAGGTGCTCTTCGTTCGACGGCACCAGAAGTACTGCTCGCCGTTTCGTACGAAACAGGCCAAGCACCAGCACTCAGGGAAGGATCCTGCATGAGAAACCAGTCATCACACACAAGCATTGGCAACCAGATGACAAGACGATTAACATGATAGCAGAACAAGCAGAAAGGAGTTCTAATCGGGGTCACAGCCCTCGATGCGGGACAACCAAATCTAATTACAGATGCGTACTAAGCATCACCGACTCTACACTGAACTACCGGCCCTGCTAGACGGTGCGCCGGATGCTTCACGCTTCCGCGCCTTCGCCGCTGCACGCTTCTCGTTCCTTTCGGCCAGGAAGCTCGTCATTCGGGCGGCCAGATCACGAGCACGGGCAACGTAACCCTTGGCGGATTTGTCGCGCCCGTCCTTGTCTTTCGGGTACGTGCCCGTGATCTTGTCAGCATCGAACTCCACATCGTGCATCATCATCATGGAGAAGACAGACGTGGAGCCGATAGTTACCTGACGACGAACCGCGGCAAATAACGGGTCTTCGCCGTCCGCCTTCACCGCCAGAGCTTCGAGAATCCCCGCCATTGTATCACTTGTCGAGTCGGGTACAGACGTATCCCGAACACGAACAAGCGTTGACCGCACTCGTCCTAGGAGGTTGACAACCTCTCGACTCAGGCGTTCGGCGAGGCCGACACTGGATTCGATTCCAGAGGGCTCCTTCATAGCTCCGGCATCCAATTCGGCAGCAGCTACAAACAAAGAACAACCTGCCAAGTCAAGATAGGGCGGTGCAGCACACAAGTTAACCCAGGCAGAGCTCGAAGAACTCACCGCGCAAAGCATCAAGCGAAGTTTGCAGGCGTTGGTGCAGCTCTCCTTCTCGGGCTTCGGCATCCAAGCGGCTCTTCTTCGCACGCTCCTGAGCTTCGGACGATTCGGCCTTCAGCCGGGCAATTTCGTCATTCAGCTCGGTAACTTTCGCCTTCAAACCTGAATTCTCAGCGGCAAGATTGTCCAGCTGAGATTTTAGAGAAGTCTTGTCAGCGGCGGCCTGAGCCCCAATCCCTAATCATTCAAAAGACGACATCAGAAAGAGAAATGAGATAACATACAGAGCAAAAATTCGCAAGTGGAGTCGCAATACTCACGCCGAGTCTCCTCGAATTTCTCGGACAACTTTCGGTTCTCCTCCTCCAAGGCAAAGAAGTTTCTGCAAACCTTCGACAGGTCCCTAACAACGGGCTAAAAAGGCAGAACAGAAGATTAACCTTCGAGTCATGATTTGGAGGGCAAGCCTAAGTGTAAACACTTAGACTCACCCTCGGGGGCTGCTAATGGTCAAATACGCGAGGTGCAGGTCGAAAGTCTTTGGACTTACATGGTTGCTAGGACCGGAAGGCCCGCCGGACGAGGATACAAGCACGAATTCTTGTTCCGTCGCCTTCTTCTTGGAAGAGGTCGAAGGCTTCGTCAGAGCAACTTTGGGGGCGGCAATATCGGCGACCTTCTCCTGTGAGTCTGCCGTTTGCTCAAGGGCGTCGTCATGAGGTCGAACCTGGTATCGATCTTGATCCCCTGGACCAGTTGACGTTTCCTCGGTGGAAGATCTGAAGCAATCAACAACGTTAGAACCGGACAGCCAAATCAAAACAAAACCACAAGATGCACGAAAGAAAAACTTACGATGCGTCGATCCCGAATTTCGGAAGGATCTTCTTCTCCGTTTGAGGAGGAGGGCGGCGGTTCAAAGGCGAGGCAGGGATCACGCTGTTGCCATCGTCACCCGAAGTAAAATGGGTGTCGTCGATATCTTCTGAATCTTCGACAACGTCCGCGACTCGCTGTTTCTTCGGAGCCCTCGGCGGCGATGGAGCGGCGGAGGTTGACCCCTCCAGCACTTCGGCAAAGTCGCGCCCCGAATATTCGCCCATCTCGGGCTGGGGCGGATAGCATCGGGCTACGTCAAATACCTGCACGAGGAGAAGGATTGCACTCGACACTGGGCGATCCGGCTAAGAAATAGGGAAGGCATTCGAATAAGAGCAAAGTCATACCTCGGTGTGGGGAAAGGCTTTGCTAAAGGCTACGGCGCCGAAGATCTTCGGCACGGGATCCTTCTTCTTGATGTTCGTGACGGTGCGAACGCACTCGTCGATTTCGGCCTCGTGCAGTTCGTCCTGGGAGATTCGGGTCGAATCCCGGCGATCGCTGTAATCCCACATGCAGTGGGCTCGGGCAGCGAGCGGCTGGATTCGACGCTCGATAAAAGTGCGAATCAGCTGGATCCCCGAAAGCTCCTTCTTCGGAGTAGCTCGGAGCTGCTGGATCCTCTCCATCAGCGGTTCCGTAATCTTCAGCTCCTCATCCGAAAGATCGTGCCTCCAGGATACACGAGGTCGAAGAACGCCGGTGGAATGGAACTCTTCAAGTCCGAAGTTTTCGCCGCCGGAGGGTTTGTCCTTGGCGTAGTACCACTTCGTCCTCCACCCAGGATTATTTTCGGGTGTCTGGAGGTTGAAATACTCGACGTCTGGGCGCACTTGGACGCCAAAACCGCCGGTTTGGTAAGGCAGAGGGTGCCGAATCACGAAGATTCGGCGCCACAGTGCCCAGTGGGGTTCGATCCCCAGGAAGCATTCACAAAGCGTGATAAAGCACGCAATGTGAAGAACAGAGTTGGGATTCAGGTCGTGGAGCTGAATCCCGTAGGCAAAGAGAAGGCCACGGAGAAAAGGATGCGGGGGAAAAGACAAACCCCGCAGCAAAAAGGCAATGAAAATTACCCGGAATCCGAGGGGTGGCCGGGGAACGATCTCCGGGCCGGCGGCGAGCGATTCCGCCGGCGCGTTCTTCAGGAGACCCATCTTCTCGGCCTGGGACAGTTCCTTGTTCCCGACCTTGGATTGGACCCAGCGACCGACGGCGGAGCCTTCGGCGTCGGCTGTCCTGGCTTTCTTAGCAGCAGCAGCGGCGCCGGCGGCTGTGGAGCTCCTTTTGCCCATGGTCAGGGCGCAGCAAAGGTCGCGGAAATGGAGACGGAAGGGTAGAGCTACAGGAGCACTGCGCGAGGAAGGAGAAGATGGCGGCGGTGTGAGACAGACTGTTACCCTGCCACCGTCATTTATTCCGGCTCTGGAGATCTACGTCAGATCTCGACCGTCCATGATGAAGTGGAAACGGCCGGACTGATCCCACCGTCCACATGTCAACACGCGAGCACCGCAGCGTCCACTACGCACGGTAATCAAGGAAACCGCGCCGGTTATTTCTCACCCACGCGCGGGACGTGCGGTCAAACTCTGTCAATGGCCGCGATGCGCGGCCTGAGGGCCCACCATACGTCTCGTCCTAGCAGGGTCAGGTCTGTCCTGCAGGAGATGAGGTGACGACTCGATGCAGCTTATCGTCAGCAATGACGCGTTTCCTTGGGAAGTTGGTTTCCTTTTCGATTCAAAGGGTAAAAACTGGCGAAGGCTCTTTCGAGTCCCAAAGGTATGTACCCCTTGCACTCAGTTGATCTCTTGATCGGGTTTCTTTCGAGGTCTTCTGTGCTTTTCTCTTTTGTGCCATTCGAATAAGCATTGAGTTTTTCGACGACTCTGTCTTTCGTTCCTTCGAGGGAATTTTCCGGTCCCTCGAATTATCTTTATCGGGCCAGCAGCGCCTTCGACATGTTCGGGTTAGGGTTTTGATCCCTTGAATTATCTTTATCGGGCCAGCAGCGCCTTCGACATGTTCGGGTCAGGGTTTTGATCCCTCGAATTATCTTTGTCGGGCCAGCAGCGCCTTCGACATATTCGAGTCAGGGCTTTGATCCCTCGAATTATCCCTTTCGGGCCAGCAGCGCCTTCGACACAATCGAAGACAGGATTTCGGTCCTTCAGGCCATTTCTTTCGGGCTAGCAGCGCCTTCGAGACATTTGAAGCAGGGCCTCGATCTGTCGAGTTGCTTCTTTCAGGCCCAATAATACCTTCAGAGAATTCAGGTTTGAGCTTCGAACCTTTGAATCATTTTCTTCGAACCCGTCTTTCGAGCTATCAACGTTCCTCAATCAACATACCCGAATTTCGGTGGCAATATACCAGTTCAGATGCCGTATGTCAAATACGAAGGTAAGTCCACGATTTGCAACATCGGATGGCCCGGTATTCGTATCAAACGCGCTCTGCCGGAAATTTTCCATACCTACGGTATGAAGCTTGCACCGATGGACGCATCGGATGCCTCACAATGAACTAGGCTCCGACCTGGTAAGTCCGACGCGGCTCGGGTCGGAGTAGCACCAGCCCACGCGGGTTCGAGTCGGGGGACTCGAATCTGAGTAAGCTAACCGTATGTCTTTGCAGCAATGCAATTAACTGAGACCCGGCGTGAGTCTCAGGCCGGTTATGCGCATCCCTCTGCAAACCCAACTTAACACTTTCGAGGCTCTACACGAGAGCGGCTTGAAAATCACGTATCGAAACGAGCATATTATTCGAATGACCCCTGTACATTTACAGCTTTGCAGGCCAAGTGCTCATGTCGGGTGCGGCTGGGAAGACTTTCGGGAGGAGTCCCTGCCATAGTCTTCGGCTATCCCAGGCACTCGGGGGCTACTGACGAAGGAATGACAGATGGGCCCCCGACATTCGCCTACCTGGTTTTCGGTCCAGGTGGGGTGTCTCAGGAAAGGCTTTCGAGGCCCGTCAAGGCAGTGTTTCGATGCGGCCCAGGAATATTACTTGGTGTACAAGCGAAATTTCGAAGAGTCCAAGCTAGATTAGGTCTCGGTTGATCCGATCTGTACTTGGCTTGAGAAACACTCCTGAGACCTAGCCTTATCTTATAAAAGGCTGGGAGGGAGGTTTTGAAACCCTAGAATCACTTCCACCCACCTCACGCCGGAGCGCTCGACAACTTAGAGCTCTCTGCTTTTGGCCAGATCCAATCTGCGCCGCCATTGTAACACCATCATCGTCGCCACCACCTCAATACAAAAGTCAGACAAGCAGGACGTAGGCCTTTTACCTTTCGAGGAGGCTGAACCTGGGTAAATCCTCGTGTCCTTCTGCTTTCGTCTGATCGCCGTCGAGTTCGCCAGGTTCCCAATACGCTTCCTAGATCGAAAGCCCTTCGACATGGGCATTGCCGGGGATAAACCTCGTCATAGGGTTTTACGCGAGATCCCCTCTCGCAGCCTGAACCAGGGTAAATCAATGTGTGTTGTGTGTTTGCTCTCCGGAAGGGACGAGGACGTCTCACCCCCGCGCTTGCCAAACAACCTAGGGGGTGCATCCCCCGATGTCCGTGGATGCACCCACTACAGGGGCCAAGATGAAGGCCAAGGAGACCAAGATGAAGTTCATGGAGGCCAATGCGAAGATCAAGCTCTTGGAGGTCGAAGCCAAGCTCATGGTCAAGGAGAACAAGATCATGCTTACCAACTTGGAGAGCATCACCGACCCTGATCGAATGGAATGGTTCCAAATGAGGCAAAAGATGGTCCGGGTTCGTGAGGCTTGAAGGGCAATGGCATAGATGATTGCCACTCGTGAAGAACTTACCATTTTTTGGACATATTGTATATGCCTAATTTTGCACATTTGAGACAAACTAGCCACTTGTTGGCGATGTATGAAGGGAAATAACATATGTTTGCCACTTTATTTGCTTGCCAATTCATATGTTTGTCTTTATCAATGTGTGGCCATGCTAAAATTGCACATTTCGGACAAGATCGATATGTGAGCCCTAACCAACGGTGAATATCAACCCAAATTATGAGGCATCCGGGTCATAAGGGCTTCTCCAGCGGGCTGACCCAAATGGACAATGCACGTCCGAACACGTCCACACGGACAAAGGAGTCGGCCCAACGGTTCAACCCAAACAGACAACGATGTCCTACGCTGTCCACACACACCCATTTTGGCCTCCGATTTGGGCCCAAAATGCGTCGGCCCGGACAATGCATGCGTCTGACCGAGCGCCCATCTTGTACGCCCTGGGCCTAGATGACAGAGGCACATCGCTTCATTTTCTACCTCCCGCTCGGTCGCCGTGCCCCTCCCGCCCAAACCCCAAGCATGGAGATGGACGCCTCCTCCGCCCTAGCAAGCTAGACAACCACAGATCATCTGGCCCAGGCCACTGCCATCACACCCATCGTCCTCGGGTCATGAAGGAAATGATGCCGGAGGCCCGAGCGGCGGAGTCCAAGAAGCAGGCTGCACAACGGGTCGTGGCCAGGCAGCAGGAGAAGGAGAAGAAGCTCGCCTAGGAGAGGGCAAAGCAGGCCGAACTCCTGCAGACCATGCACGCCGCCGACGATCTGGCCAAGCAGGCCGCCCTCCATGCCGTGGCCATGCTGAAGGGTGAGGTGGTGAATCGGTTCACCGTCGACCAGATTGGCTCCACAACCAGCTCGGTGTCGTTCGCGACGGCCGCTTGGCAGCGCCATGCGTCACCGGCCCTGTCCTATACACATGAGTCGCCTCCCCATACCGTAGCCACATCATGGTTGGGCGTGCCCGCTCGCCCTAGCCGGAGATGCACTCCATGGCGGCCGGTGGCACTTACCTTCCCTTCATCGACCTCAACCGCACGCTAGTGGCAGGCGATTCCTCGTCGGGACACAACAAGGCTCCATGAGCCAAGGCCGCCGAGGACCTACCTAATGCGTCTGACCTGTTCAGTCAAATGCCAACGCAGCCCGTGGCCGATGAGGTATTGCCCTGGTCTTCCTTCTTCATCTGTTTGCACCATCTCATTTCTCATCGCCATTGCCCCTTGGAGGACGGCACCCAGGACGACACTCAGGACTACACGATGACAGGCGTGGAGACCGAGCATGGGCTGGCATGCAACATCGACGATGAGCCGCTGTTTGATGAGGCCTTGCTAGCCGCGACGCAAGCATCCCAACATAGCCGCCGGACCAGAGCATACACTGACAAGGAGTACCTCATGCTATGTGATGCTTGGTTGCACACTGGCACGAATCCCGTTCTCGGTGCCGAGCAAAAGGGAGATTGCTTTTGGCGAAGGGTCGGTTTGTACTTCCATGAACATAGGAAGTTCAAGCCCGAGAACTTCGAAAATGATCTCTCCATTTCGAAGCGGTGGAGCTTCATTCAAGCGGAGTGCAACATTTTTATGGCGCACTCAAGGCCATGAAGAAGCGCAAGCTAAGTGGCCATGGAGTTGCCGAGTTGTAAGCTGTTTTCTTTGTGTGCTCATTTCATTGTGCGAGGTTGGCATCCTTTGATTAGCTCACAACCTTTGGTAATAGGTTCCACAAGCTTTAGCCTACTTCAAGGAGGTTGAGAAGCATCCTTTCATATTGAGCCATTGTTGGCTCAAGCTCAAAGATTTTGAGAAGTGGAAAGGTAGCTTCAAGCTTTGGTACAAGGACGGGAAGCAGACCACCGAGGACAATGACGATGAGGAGGTTCCAGGCAAGGGCGGAGCATACAAGGACCGGCCAAGAGGCCACAAGGCAAGTAAGACGGACTTGCGCCGCCAAGCTTCGTTCCTTGCACTTGAGAATACTTTGAAGTCAGTCTTCGCCGACAAGGAAGAAGCAAGTGCCAAGAGGGATGAACGAAGACGTCGGGACAAGGAGGAGCAAATGCAAAGCTTCACTGACATATAAAGAAAGACCCTTGAGGTACAACAAAGGAAACTTGATCTTGGGAAGGTGAAAGAAAGGGCAAGGGCCAAGGAGCCAGAGCTCAAACCAAAGGAATGCGAGGCCACATTGCTTGCCGAGGAGAGCAAGATCATGATGGCCGACTTGAGCGCCTTAGATCCGACAAGAAAGACATGGTTTGAGAACAAGCAAGTCATGATTCGTGCACGTGAGGCATGAATTTGTATTTGTTGTTTGTATTTGGTGGCCACGAACTGAACCATGTAACCGGTCCAGTCGCGTCAGTGCGAACATGATCACTGTTTATGTTATTTGCAGTCTTGAATTTCAAAGACTAAACAGTAGACCAACTGGCAGCAAGATAGTGGGCACAATTTCACGCGGCCAAAAAATAGGTCGCCAGACACACCTCCTACCTATTCGGACACCTATCTACAGACATATCCATACGGAGTGCTTTGAAGAGCAAAATGAGTTGACCCGCTGGAGATGGGCCGTATCCGCTCGTCTTGCCTAGGCGTCCCCACCAGCCACGACCGGAAAACAACCCAATGGAACCTTTGTTTGCTTTGTTTGCTCTTGTGACGATGGATGGGATTGGGAACGGAGGAGCCGCGCCAGCGCCCGCGAGGCGTAGCCATAGATTTCCTCGCAGCCATCACACCACGACATGCTACCACGCATCCACCATGCCATCCGACTCCGAGCCGCCCTGCCCCTGCCCCTGCCTCTACCTGTACCCACCCATAGCTCGGTCACCATAAGTCGCCGCCCCACCCAGCCCCAGCCCCAACCCCAAATCCCGATCTTCCCCTGCAACAATCCCTAACCCTATCGCCGCCTTCCGCTCCGCGCGCCGCCGCCGGGGTTGCCGAGATGCAGGCCGCCCCCCACCGCCGCTACCGATGGGTCAAGGAGTGGTTCGTCCCCCTACCGCCCCCGAATTCTACCCTGCTTCCGAGCTTTGTTACTTTTTTGGTTCATATGTGATTTGGATCTGAATTATTTGCGTTGCTGTGCTCGCCTAGGGTTCCGCAGGACCTGGTCGTCGCCGGCGGCCCGTGCGCGCTTTACAAGTGGGTGCGAGGTACGCCTCCTACGTCGCCTTCTCGCTTCTTCTGTATAAAAATATGCGAACTGTTCCTTACTGTCATCGTGACTGAAATTGCGGCCTGGCATGATCTTTGGCTGTTACTGTGGTTATCGTTGCTTAAGTTCCACCCAAGATTAATTAGAGGCTTCTTTTGGTTAGTCACAGGTGCAGGCTAGCTGATCAGTGTCCAGGCTAATCTAATTGTGCCCCCTCACCCTACTATAACCTACCTGTTTGTTTCGTTACTCTGACACGTGGTATGGGTGCAGCAATTTGAATTTCTCCGCAAATAATGAGATACTCCCTCCGTTCCAAAATCTTAGATGTTTTAGACTTTTTCTAACATACATGTATCTAGATACCTTTTGGTGTGTAGGTTTACTTATTTTGCTTCCAACCTATACACTAAAAGATGTTTACATACATAGTGTCAGAAAAAGACTAAGACATCTTATATTTTGAAATGGAGGGAGTACATTATTAGGGGGAGTACATGTGTATAAAAACAAAAAGTGTAGACATCTGTTGCAGTGGAGGGAGAGGGAGAGGGAGAGAGGAGGATGCTACTGTAATTGCTAACATGTCCACTGAGCATTGTTTTGGGTAGTAATGACTAAGCATTATCGAGAAGTATTATCATTTAATTTTTGGTGTTGTAATTTCAAATCCAATTATACTTCCCAACAGCGATAAAGCAATACCGATAAAGCACTTGACCTAGTTTGCGATATACTGACCTAGTGTGCTTATGTCCCTATGAAAAAAGTATGTGATCTGTTGTTACCATTTAGCTTCTAATTATGGGTCTCTGTCTCTTGTTCCAATTGCATCATGTATTTGTCTGCCCTTTTGCGATATAGTGTACTTCAAATGCTTACAATTGGAACAGTACATATTGACATGGGGGCTGTCAAGTTTCTGTTTGGTTTTTTCCAGACTTGAGACCAATATACCCATTAGTCTAGTGATGACTTCTCTCATTGCAAATGGCTGAAGTTGAGATTTCGTATGGAGAGTGCGATCAACGATCAACATGTCAAATGATTTCTGCTAAATTTCAACTTTTTCGTGTGGATAATATCGCACTCTTCCATACCTCTTCTGTGTTTACAACTTAGTCTGAATAAAATAGTGCAATTTACCAAAAAGGACGGGCTAGTTGAATTTTCTTATTTTATTTGATGTTCACCTTTTGATTTTAGCCTTCTCAATTCAGCTAATATTGTTTTTACCTTATTCCTTTACAGAGGATAGATTGGCTGCTCTTACATCCAAGGACAAGGAACAAGTGGCCCACTCTGCAAAGCCCGAGCCTACCACTGAGGTTCTTTTCTTATGCAGCTATGATGGCTGCGGGAGAACTTTTACTGATGCAGGGTTTCTTAAGAAACATGCCCAAGTCCATGGGGAGAGGCAATATGTCTGCCACTATGAGGGATGTGGCAAGGTATTGTGACGTGACTATCTGTCTTACCTACATTGCAAAGACATTTCTATATGGCAGTAACATTGTTGAACTGAGTTGCTTATCTGAATTTTTCTGTTGAATCTGATTTTACAGAAATTTTTAGATAGCTCGAAGTTGAAGAGGCATTTTCTTATTCATACAGGAGAGAAAAACTTTATCTGCCATCATGAAGGTTGTGGCAAGGTAATACCATGCTCTCTTCGTTGTATCTGTTATGATAATCTGTATACTCTCTCGTAATTCGTAAGGGTAGCAAGTTATCAGAAATATTTAATAATGGAAAATAAATTGTGCTGAATATAGAAAAGCTCAATCCTTAGTTTTGTTTTGAGTGCTAGTACTTCTTGTCTTCAAGCTTTAGCATTTCATTATCTGTCTTTGATTGTTAGCAAGCAAGTGCATTTTTCTGTACATCGTTTGAATTTCGCATACATACTTGAGAGAAATCGCTACCAGGACATGAACTCGCTCTGAAAAAATGACGTGAACCCACTCTAAAAAAGGGACATGAACTCATGGTAGTGTTTTCTGCAATACAAGATCTTTTTATCAGGCAGTAAAGCTTAAAATTATAAATAATACTACAGGTACAGAACGTTTACAGGCTCATTCTGGAGTGGCTGTACCAGCAAGAGACTCATTCACTGTCTCTAGTATTTTGAAGAACTTTAATTAGCCTTAGTAGTAGGATGCACCGGATGTGCCTTACTTTATTTATGGGGGGATCCGGCCGATTGACATTTTCTCGTCATAATTGTGGATCTGGGAAACTTGTGTATTTAATGTGATTTTTGTCCTGATTATTGCAGGCTTTCTCATTGGATTTTAATTTAAAGGCACACATGAAAACACATTTTGCGGATAACTACCATCTGTGCCCATCCCCAGAATGTGGTCGAAGATTTACACAGGAGTCTAAACTGAGGGCTCATTACAGGGCACAACATGAGAAAGTAAGATGTATGGATATTTGTCAATTGTCACGTATTGCAGGACCTATACTAATAAGACTACTGCTTGATGTGCAGAATCCAGGCGTGCCTGTAATGAATGTCCATAACCCAGTAAAACCTCAGGCAACACCACCAGTTCCCTCAGCTGAACGTCCATACGTCTGCCCTTACGACGGCTGTGCCAAGGCATACATTCACGAGTACAAACTTAACCTCCATTTGAGGAAAGAGCATCCCAATCACTACGGGGATGCTGGTGCTGAAGCTGGTCCTTCGAAGAAGTCCCGTAGAAGGAAGCCAAAGCCCACACCCAACTTGCTGCTCGCCAAGATCCCTAAGCGCAGCGGATACACGGCACCATCTCCAGCCGTCAGTATCCCCGAGGAGCACCAGTGGCCAAGGAAAGTTCTGTACGAGGAAGATAGTGAGGAGACCGAGGAAGAGGGAGAGAACCTCGAGGAGGGGGGGTCGAGGTACAGAGCTGCTAGCAGTGACGACGATGATGAAGAGACCGAGGACGAAGAATGAGCATCTCATTGTGATTTGCATTGGGGTTGCTGTGGACATAGTTTGTGAGCACTAGGTTACAGTTTTGCTGTGGACATAGTTTTTGAGCACCGAGTTATAGTTTTGCGTCCATGCACTGTGGTGTATATACTAAAGGTGGCTAGTTAGGCAGAAACATGTGAGTTGCATGCTTGCATGCAAGTTCTGACGGTATTGTCTGGATGTCAGGTTATAAACTTTGGAAGGATAATAGATCATTGTTTGCATCCAGTATGTGCTTTACACTTCCGTGTGAAGAAGCGAACGCTTAGATCGGATCTGTGGTTCTTCCATGGCGCAGAATCATCCGTCTAAGCAATTCGATCTAAAAAAACAAATATGGTTACGTGTGTCGTCATGGTGAAACAACATATGCCATGGAATGACTTAAATGGGGGCCGAACTAGATGCTGAAGGATTCGGGTGAGGGAAGCGAGCTAAGAGCACGACAGAAAGGAGCACATAAGCTACCCAGGTTCAGGGCTCTCGTAAGGAGATAACACCCCTACTCCTGCTCTACTGGATGTATATCTGGATCGATGGAGTATACAACAATGGTGTTTCCAAGCTCTCTGTGAGAGGAGGAAGACGAACTATGAACTGAGAGAGTAAGAAGAGATCAACCCTTTGCTAGGGTTCCCTGTGTCACCTTATATAGGGGTGGCCAGGGTTACAACGGTCACTTGGACCAAGAGACAGCAGCTACCCTCCAAACAGGACATGCTGACGATGGCAGTAGCCCTTGACTTTCTCCCTGATTGCTCTCGATGTGACTCCACATCCCTGTACGATGTACTTCCTGGACTGTGACCTCTCCACTGTGATGTCAAGGTCGGTACTTGGCACAGTGATGGTTGGTAGACCACCACTGTGCACCCTGTCATCATGATCTGCCTCCATGCTTGGATGTTTTTTTCCTTGATTGTAGGGATGTGACCTTGGTTGACTTCTGTGTCCCGGATATAGCCGTTGGCCATATCCTGGACCTATATGCCGGACCAACGACCCAAGGTCGGGTAATCCGGTCTCCCCTGTTCCTGCATAATATAACAACTAGGTTAGGCCGGCATATCTATATATACGTCGGCACACTTCATCCCGTATCCCGGCTATGCCGACATATCTGTACACTGGCCGGGATACGGCTTATATGCCGGCCTGGCCGATACTCTTATATTCCGGCCAGGCCCAACCTTGATCAACCAACACAAAGTCAACCATTTTCCTTATGTCTTTCTAGTCTCTTGACCCTACCGGGGGTCATCCCCCCGACACTAGTTCCCGAAGCTGTCGAGGTCCCCCAGTCTTAACTGAGGGGCCTTGGCAGGTTCAACATACCATCTCTTTTCTGATATCCCGGCTCTTGATTATATGCCGGCGATTAACTTATATGCCAGCCCACTGTTTACATGCCGGCACCTCTCCTCTTTAAAAGTTATCCCGGCCGGTCCTGAAGATATTCCGGACGGGCCATATTCTCGGCTTGATCGCGCCGGCATATAGCTGAAGCTTCCTCGAGAAGCCAAGTCCGACAGTTCTCCTCGAAACTTGCAACCGCTCTGCCACTGCGAACGGTCACATCAAGTGACGGTTCACAGCGTGATTACTGCCTGTCATCATTGCCATAACTGGCCTAGTGGCACGGTTACTGGAACCGCCGCCCCACGACGTGCTGCCATGTGGCGATCCTCCGCAGAAACAGTCGGGGTAGTGGAGCACTACCACCGTACCCACGACCACCGCCCCGCGGTATAAATAGGGGAGCGGGGGTAACTCTCGCTTTTTACCCCACTCCTTCTTCTTCCTCTGCCTCTTCACCTCGAGCTCTCCTCCGCCGGACTGAGCCACAGAGACTCTGCGCCGCCATCGTTCCACCTCACGTCGGCGCCCCTGTTCATCGCGGCCCGGCTTCTTCCTCAGCACCGCCGCAGTTCTTCTTCTCCGACGGAGCACTGCTTGGCGAAGCTCTCTTCTTTACTGCGAGCTTGCAGTTACTCCGCCGCCATCGCCATTAGCCCGGTGAGTTCTTCCACCTTCTTAGTTCTTCTTCCTTCATGCCTCTCTGTGGCTTTGCAATGGCGACTCCGTTTGCCTAGATCTTCTTTAGTTACTTTGCTTGGCATCTAGTTGGTTCGGTTAGCATTGCTAGTAATCTTCTCAGTAAGTTTATAGCTGTTCTTCGTCATAGTAATTATCCTCTAATTATCTCTGATTTAACTGGGCCGGTAGATCTTCTCTTCCTACTAACTTGTGTGAGACTTGTTTGCCAGAGAGACTAATTTTCCCCCCTTTGCTCTGCTTCTGCTAGGACTAACAACATGGGACTCCGGCTTTCACGCCCTGTTCCGGCCACTACGATGGCTTCATCTAGTATGACGGCCACCTCTGCTCCGGAGGAGGATAATCCGGCCCAGGCACAAGGACGCTCCGGCTGGGAGGGGTCTGAGGTGACCCCGGCCGACATATCATGGATTACAACCACCAGACGTGTCCCGGCCGACGTAGCATGCCGGCTACCTGCCGGCGAGATTGTGCCGACACCTGAGTCTGGCGAACGAGTCGTCTTCATCTCCCACTTCGAGCGAGGCTTCATTCTGCCGGCTAGCGATTTCTTCCGGGACTTCCTGGACACTTACGGCCTGCAGCCTCATCATCTGCCGTCAAACGCGGTGATGATTCTGTCGGCCTTTGCTGCATTCTGCGAGGGCTATGCCGGCATAGAGCCCTTTGCCCAGGGATGGGCCAAATATTTCCAGGTGCGCAAACAGAGCGCCCAAGAACCCCGGAGCAAAGATGATCCGCCGAAAACTGCTCAGGAAAAGAAGGATCGCCCTATGACCCAATGTGGCACGGCCACCATCATGTCCCGGAAAGGCTTCGACTTTCCGAAGATAGAACTGCTTGAGTCATGTAAGAAGTGGTAGAAAAGTTTCTTCTATGTGAAGAATACTACGGATGTTGATCTGCTCAACCTGCCGCCATATGTGGACGAGCCACCTTTTGCGATGAAGAACTGGACATACAACCCCAAGAACACGGTGGGTGATACGTCTCAAACGTATCTATAATTTTTGATGCTCCATGCTTGTTTTTACACTATTTGCTTTGTGTTTCGTTACACTTCATGGCGTTTTTATGCGATTTCCGGAACTAACCTATTGACAAGATGCCACAGTGCCAGTTCCCTGTTTTCTGCTGTTTTTGTGTTTCAGAAAAGCTACACAGGAAATATTCTCAGAATTGGACGAAACCAAAGCCAGTCGCCCAGAATTTCACCGAAGCTTCCAGAGAACCGAAGAGGAGGCGGAGTGGGACCACGAGGGCCCCACACACCAGGGCGGCGTGGCCCAGCCCCTGGCCGCGCCCCCTATGTGTGAGAAGCCCCTGGCAGCCCCCTGACGATGCCCCTTCGCCTATATAAAGCGTCGGGACGGAAAACCCTAGAGGAGTGGACGAAATTTTCAGAATAGTTCCGCAGCGCCGCCGCCGTCGAAGACAAATTTTGGGGGACAGAAGTCTCTGTTCCGGCATCCTGCCAGGACGGGGAAGTGCCCCCGGAGCCATCTCCATCGGTCTCCATCGTCGTCTCCGCCGTCTCCATCGACCTCACCGCCATCTCCATCAACCTTGCTGTCTCCTATGATGAGGAGGGAGTAGTTCATCCCCAGGGCTGAGGGCTCTACCGGTAGCTATGTGGTTCACCTCTCTCTCCCATGATATGATCTTTATGTGATTGTGAGCTTTGTATCATGTTGAATAAGTAGATGCTACTCTTCACCATTATGTGTACTCTAGTGGTGTTATTAAAGTAATCTATTCGTCCTGCCATGGTGTAACGGTGACAGTGTGTGCATCATGGTGGTACTTGGTCTAGGCTACGATTGTGATCTCTTATGGATTATGAGAATAATTATCACTATGATAGTATTGAAGTGATCTATTCCTCCTTTCATGGTGTAATGTTGACAGTGTGTGCACCGTGTTAGTACTTGGTCTAAGTTGCAATAATATTTATCTTGAGTTGTGATTTGATTTGGATATCTCTATGAGTGGTATTTGTCAAGTACTTGATGAACTTTAAGGGGTGCTTCTGTAGCCACTACGCAATGACTAGTGTTATTCAATAGGAGAGTAATTCAGAGTAGCATAGTGAAGAGAAGTTATTTATTTGTTCAATTATGTTATATTTGTTGGGAGTGTGTCCACTAGTGAAAGTATGATCCCTAGGCCTTGTTTCCAAGCTTTGCACACCGTTTACTTGCTGTTTCGTTACTTGTTTGCTTGCTGCCATTTTTATTCCAGATTGCATTTACTACTTATAATCATCTATACCACTTGTATTTCACTATCTCTTCGCCGAACTAGTGCACCTATACATCTGACAAGTGTATTGGGTGTGTTGGGGACACAAGAAACTTTCTGTATCGTAATTGCAGGGTTGTTTGAGAGGGATAGCTTTGACCTCTTCCTCCCTGAGTTCGATAAACCTTGGGTGATCCACTTAAGGGAAACTTGCTGCTGCTCTACAAACCTCTGCACTTAGAGGCCCAACACTGTCTACAAGAACAGACGCGTGCGTAGACATCAAGCTCTTTTCTGGCGCCGTTGCCGGGGAGGTAAGGTAAAAGGTACTCGCATCCTCCTATGTGAGTGCTCGAAGTTATTTCCTTTAGATTCTGCAATTACATCTTTTTGTTTCTTGTTTTTATTTTCACTAGTTAGGCTTAATGGAAAATAAAGAGGTCTTTAGTCTTTTTTTTTAGTTTAGATTTGAAGAGAAAATTGAAAAACCTTTGGAGCTTATTTCGCATAGCAATGATATTAGTACGAATGCTTTGAATCCTGTTATTGCTAATGCTATGGAAAAGTCTAAGCTTGGGGAAGCTGGTTTTGTTAAGCATGATATTTTTAGCTCCCCAGCTGTAGTGGAGAAAGTTTGCTCTGATGATATTTTATCTCCCATATGTGATGTTTCTAATGATGCTTGTGCTCCTCATCCTTTTGAAATACCTATGAAGATTGTTGAACGTGTTATGAATAACTGCTATTTAGGAGATGGAACTATCCATCCTGGTGATCATTTGCTTTTTATACATGAATTATGCGAGTTGTTCCAGTGTGCAAGTATTTTAATGAACCAAGTTAAGAAGAAGCTATTCTCTTTATCACTGAAAGGCAGAGCTGAGGAATGGTATCGGCTGCTTAAAGATGGTCCATCTATTGCATGGGAGGAAATTGTGCCTCTCTTTTATTCCAAGTTTTATCCTCCAAGTGAAATTCCTAAAGATCGTAATCGGATATATAACTTTTGGCCTCATGAGGGAGAAAGCATTTCCCAAGCGTGGGGAAGATTGAAGTTACTAATGCACAAATATCCTATTCATGATCTTCCCCGTAATATTGTTATTAATAATTTTTATGCAAGGCTTTCAGGATATTACAAGGACTATCTAGATGCATGCTTTAATGGGTCTTTCACAAGCAAGGATGTTGACACCAAGTGGGATCTGCTTGAAACAATTCAAAACAATATTGAAGGTTGGGATAGCGACAAAGGTAAAGGATCAGGTATGAATTACGAGTTTGATTGCATTAAGTCTTTCGCTGAAACTATTGATTTTCAAGAGCTTAGTGCTAAGTATGGTCTTGATCCTCAAATTATGATTGATTGTTTTAAAACCTTTGCTTCCCATATTAATGTTCCTAAAGGAAATGGGGATGTGCATCATGAACCTTTTAAGGACACTCGCGTAGAAAATGATATTGTTGTTGATGATTCCAATAAACATGCTCGAACCTCTGAAAGTCCTATTTCCTATAAGCATGTTAATTTTTGTGGAGTACATAGACCTTGTGAACAGAGTTACAACAAGGAAGATTATTGTGTCCACCACGCAAATAAAGAAACCAGTATGTGGCTCAGGGATCTAGATGTGCTTGGTGAAAGGGTTTGTGAGCTTTTTCCTTTTCTTTGTGAACTTTGCGGTAAAACGGGTCACTTTAATTTTCAATGCCCAATTAATCGAACGAGTACCGCAAATTTGTATTGTGATGATAAGATTACTCTCAATCAGCATGATGAGCTTACTTTGTTTTTGAATTGTGAAGAGATATCTAGAAAGATTTCTTTGGTTGATATGAGAGATGTTGATATTAATAGCACCCTTCGTGGTTGTCGTCTCTATTGTGCTAAAGATTGCCTCGCAAATACTTACTTACAAGATCTTATAAAACATGATGTTTTGCCAAGTTATGATAGGACTAATAGATATTTTGATCTTATTAATACAGAGGAGGAATCCTCCAAAGTTTCTTCTATTGTTTCTGTCAGCAAACCAGATTATGTGGAGAAGATGCCTTTCCTTCCTAAAGAATATGTGGAGAAGATGCCCTTCAAGTCTCTCCCTCCTAAAGGAGAGAGTAAGAAGAGTATAAAGAAGAAGAAGAAGAAGAAGAAGAGGAGTAAAAGGCGAGAGGACACGGTATCTTCCCCTAAGCGTTATGATCCTGCTATAGATTATGATAATTCTGATTGGGATGATGTTCTCATGCCTGTTACCTATGTTAGTGATCATGATTGGAAAAAGCACTCTACTTTTGATATTGAAAATCTTTTTGGTACCAACTCTAAGGTTAATAATTGTTGTACCATCAGTACTATCCATGTTCCTTCTTATGATGATATGTTTGATGAATATGCTTTGCGACATAGTAGTTCTCTAGCTTGTGATGATACTGAACCTCTAGTCTATGATGGTTACAATGATGGGTATAATGTTTTCAGTTCACCTACTATTGAGGAAAAAAATAATTATGATTACAATATGCCTCCTGTTTTTGATGGTTATGGTGATGGGAATAATTATTCTATTAAATCTGCTCCTACTACGATTGTTCATATGGGGAGTATTAATTCTTTTATGCATGTGGCTCATGATAGGGATGCTTTATGTGATAGTTATATTGTTAGTTCTATTCATGATGCTACTGAAAGTTATTATGAGAGAGGGAAACATGGTTTGATGGATCTCAACAATATTGAGTTTCCCCTCTCTATGTTGCAATTCTTGAAGTTGTACTTGTTTTGCCTTCCTATGCTTTTTGCTTTGCGCTTTCATGACTTGTCTCTTTACAAGACTATTTTTCATAGGAAGTGGTTTAGATTTAAATGTGTTTCATACATGCTTTTTGATTCTCTCTATTGCTTCAAGTTCTTATATGGCGCATTTGCCTCAAGCTCTTATATGGAGCCCACATGAGCATCTTTGCAAATTACTGCGCCTAGCTCAAAGGCGTTAAAGAAAAGCACTCTTGGGAGATAACCCATTGTTTTATTCTCAGTACTTTTTCTTTTATTTGAGTCTTGGAAGTTATTACTACTGTAATGACCTCTCCTTATCCTTTTTATTTTGTTTTTGTGCCAAGAGAAGCCTCTAATTTGAGTGAGGTAAGATTTGGGGATGTTGCTGTCCTAAAACAGTTTTCGGTGCTGCACCATAAAAATTTGTGAAAATTCTTTGTATATATTTTGGACCTGCGATTTCTTGTGCATATGCCCCAGGTTATATCCAAACTTTTATTAGTTGAACACTTTTTGATTTGAGCAACAGAAAACCCCTAAAAAAATTTGACCTTTGTCAGCTGTTCTGTTTTGACAGATTTCTGCCAATATTTGTGTTTGCCGCTTTATCGCTTTCTTTTTGAGTTTTTTTTATCACGGAACTTTTGAGGAAGTTGCTACAGTAGTATATGCTTAATATGTGGTGGTTTTGAGTTGAAACCTGAAGCAAAAAGGGTTGATTCTATGCTATGCTTACACTAATGTTGCTAATAGATTTGTGTTTAGTTTTGTATGAAGGAAGTTTTCAAGTGTAGGGATCGGAGAGTGATGAGATGAGATGAAGAATGGACAAAAGCTCAAGTTTGGGGATGCCCATGCATCACCCCAAGAAATATCCAAGAGGTACAAGCATCAAAGCTTGGGGATGCCCCCGAGGCACCCCCTTCTTCATCGGCAAAAATCAGGTCACCTTTCAAGACACTATATTTTTATTGCTTCATGCACTATGCATTTTTCTTGGAGCGTCTTTACTTTTGCTTTCAGTTTTGTTTTGTTTTGTTTTCTGCAATAAATGGTTAGATCACATCATGTTTCTTTTGGAGGAGATGAACTCGCTTTTTATTTGCGAAGAACACTCCGTTTTTCACTCTTATCGTTTCAACGAGTGTTCTCTTTTTCTGCTACTGCGTTTAGCTTGCATTTTTCGCCTTGATTTTTGCTCAGATCTTGTTTTATCTTTGCATCAAGGTGTATTTGGACCTCTGGCATATGTTGGTTTTCCTCAAAAGAGTTTCCTCAAAAAAGTTTGAATGGTGTTGGAAAAGAGAAAAAGCTTTATGCAAAAAAGTGGTACAAAAAGGAGCTTGTATAGACTGCGGCCTAGGCTTTTGCATGTCGTGCTTGATTTCTTTTTGATAGTATGCTTAGTGGTTTTGCTGTAGCATGACTTGTCTCAAATAACTGAGATTGCTTAATGAGCCTTTGAAAAAATCATGCGTTGTTTTAATTATTTGGAAGCATTATTTTGATTTTCTTCTTTGATGCTTTATTTGGGTTGACTTGGCGCATGCTTACACCATGTTGACTACAAAAATAAGTCGCCAATAGCCTCTATGATCATTTAGTTTTTGACTTTTGATGCCATCTTATGCTTCTTTTAATGTCGCTTTGTCGCTTTGCATGATTATGGCCATTATTGCTCTCTTAGTTGGTCGCTCCCAGTCTTTTGCTAGCCCTCATTTTGTACTGAGTATGAGCTCTACTCGTGCATCCAACTCCCAAAAACCAAGTTTGCCATTGTGTCCACTATAAACTCCTATGCATGGTATTTGTAAGCCATTCTAAAGTAAATTTTCATGTGCTACCTTTCAAAAAACCTTCAAACTACTTCTCGTTTTGTGCCACTATTTTTAGCTCATGGGGACGTAGTGGTCGGATTTGCTATCTTCCATATTGCTTATTCCAAAAGGAAAAAAAAAGAGAAAAAAGAAAGAAAAAAGGCACTCCTCCATGGAATGTGAATGTTGGTGGGCACCCGATGGAATCGGTTAGCCATGGTTTGAGAAAGGAAAAAAGGTGGGGAGGAGTGCCAAGTTTATAAAAAGAGCACAAAAGTGCCAATCTCTCTCTCTCGAAAACTTGCTTCATTTTTGTATGGAAGATAGTAAGAACCCCATTGCCAGTCGTTGACAAAGACAACCACCTCTCAAAATCCAATTTTTATCTCTGTTTTACAAATGAAAAGCTCTAGCACATGTTTAATCACTGCTTCCTCTGCGAAGGGCCTTTCTTTTACTTTTATGTTGAGTCACCACCTTCTATCTTTATGCACCATTAAGAGAGCATAGTTGTCATTCTTAGTATAATGTGCATTGTCCCAAAGTTTTCATTGATTGATTCATATTGTTGGTTTCACTTGTTCTTAAATTATTTGTATCTAGTCGCCCTCTTAAACTTGAAGGTGTCCTATGCATTTATGTTTTGCTCTCCATGAAGGACAAGCTAAAAACTATTTGTATGTTTTTCCTTATGATTTGAACACACGTTTGACTTTCATTGTTTCATTTTTATGATCTTTTGTTTGTGTTCATTTTCATGTTATAACATGGTTGCTAAGTTTCTATTATCAAGATTATGTCTTTCATGCCCATGTTTTAAGTTCTTTGATCTCAGCACTCAATGCTTTACCTATATGATCAATATTGTGATGGTGCATGTCACCTCAAAAATTATTTCTTTTGTTATCACTTACCTACTCGAGGACGGGCAGGAGTTAAGCTTGGGGATGCTGATACGTCTCAAATGTATCTATAATTTTTGATGCTCCATACTTGTTTTTACACCATTTGCCTTGTGTTTCGTTACACTTCGTAGCGTTTTTATGCAATTTCCGGAACTAACCTATTGACAAGATGCCACAGTGCTAGTTCCCTATTTTCTGCTGTTTTTGTGTTTCAGAAAAGCTACATAGGAAATATTCTCGGAATTGGACGAAACCAAAGCCAGTCGCCCAGAATTTCACCGAAGCTTCCAGAGAATCGAAGAGGAGGCGGAGTGGGGCCACGAGGGCCCCACACACCAGGGCGGCGCGGCCCAGCCCCTGGCCGCGCCCCCTATGTGTGAGAAGCCCCTGGCAACCCCCTGACGATGCCCCTTCGCCTATATAAAGCCTTGGGACGGAAAACCCTAGAGGAGTGGGCGAAATTTCCAGAACAGTTCCACAGCGCCGCCGCTGTCGAAGACAAATTTCGGGGGACAGAAGTCTCTGTTTCGGCACCCTGCCGGGATGGGGAAGTGCCCCCGGAGCCATCTCCATCGGTCTCCATCGCCGTCTCCGCCGTCTCCATCGACCTCACCGCCATCTCCATCAACCTTGTTGTCTCCTATGAGGAGGAGGGAGTAGTTCATCCCCGGGGCTGAGGGCTCTACCGGTAGCTATGTGGTTCACCTCTCTCTCCCATGATGTGATCTTTATGTGATCGTGAGCTTTGTATCATGTTGAATAAGTAGATGTTACTCTTCATCATTATGTGTACTCTAGTGGTGTTATTAAAGTAATCTATTCCTCCTGCCATGGTGTAACGGTGACAGTGTGTGCATCATGGTGGTACTTGGTCTAGGCTACGATTGTGATCTCTTATGGATTATGAGAATAATTATCACTATGATAGTATTGAAGTGATCTATTCCTCCTTTCATGGTATAATGTTGACAGTGTGTGCACCGTGTTAGTACTTGGTCTAAGTTGTAATAATATTTATCTTGAGTTGTGATTTGATTTGGATATCTCTATGAGTGGTGTTTGTCAAGTACTTGATGAACTTTAAGGGGTGCTTCTGTAGCCACTACGCAATGATTAGTGTTATTCAATAGGAGAGTAATTCAGAGTAGCATAGTGAAGAGAAGTTATTTATTTGTTCAATTATGTTATATTTGTTGGGGGTGTGTCCACTAGTGAAAGTATGATCCCTAGGCCTTGTTTCCAAGCTTTGCACACCGTTTACTTGCTGTTTTGTTACTTGTTTGGTTGCTGCCATTTTTATTCCAGATTGCATTTACTACTTATAATCATCTATACCACTTGTATTTAACTATCTCTTCGCCGAACTAGTGCACCTATACATCTGACAAGTGTATTGGGTGTGTTGGGGACACAAGAGACTTTCTGTATCGTAATTGCAGGGTTGTTTGAGAGGGATAGCTTTGACCTCTTCCTCCCTGAGTTCGATAAACCTTGGGTGATCCACTTAAGGGAAACTTGTTGCTGCTCTACAAACCTCTGCACTTGGAGGCCCAACACTGTCTACAAGAACAGACGCGTGCGTAGACATCAGTGGGGCCAGTCAATGCCCTCCACCGGGTTAAGGGTGAGCTGCGTGATGCCGGCCTGACGCCGCAGGATATTGTTGCTTGCTTCATTAGCCGGCGTGTCTCTCCCTCCAGCACCGGTCCCATAAGATTTGCCAGATGAGCGGGGCCATGGACCCCACTCAACATTCCACGCACGAACTCAGCCCCGCCGACATTCTGCGGGGGGTTAAAGATATCTGCAAGTCTTCGCAAGTCACCTTTGCTTGGGGGCTCGAGCCATATAGCCGGGACCGCCCCGCCCTGACGGTAAACCTCTTTAGCCGATACTTCTGCTTTTCGCCCGACATATCCACTCTGCCGATCTTTTCCGACATACTTCTATTGCCGACATACTTCTTGTTTCTGATCAACTTGCTCTGTCCTATGCAGAAATTTAGCTTCCAGGATATGGAGAACTCCCGGATCAAGATTGCCGCAGACCGCACTGTTGCGGATCCCGAAGATCCTGATCATGAGGACAAACTGCCAAAGAAACCCGCGCCGCTTCTGCCGCGGGTAAGGCCTCCTCATCCCGGCATTCCATTCAAGACTGGAGTGAGGATGATTCTGACGAGGAGATCCTGATGTACTATGACCCAATGCCACTTGCTTATGCCTTTCCTACAATACCGTCCTCAGTTATACCGGACGACGAAGTCGTCGATGCTGCCCCTCTGAACCAGGGACCTCCATCCACCGGCGGACGTGCCGGCCGGAAGCGCGGAGTGAAGCCCCAGCCTGAACCAGTTCAACGAATGAAGAGGCAGAAGATCGGCGTGCCCCAACCCAAGAGGCAGAGACCTGTTGCCTCGGGGTAACTTTCTTCCCCTTACAATACTTTCGGGACTTCTCTTCTATTTTACTAACTTGCTCTTTTCCTCCTCAGGGCTCCTCTGGCGCCGAAACATGCCTCCAGTTCCAGTGCCAGCCCCAATGTTGATAAGCCGGCGTCTCCTGCACGCCCCGACATACCTGCTACCAGCCACACCACCTCTCTGGCGCCGGCATCTTCGCCTGCGCCCAAAAAGGCCTCTTTCCCGGTGAAGGATGATCCTCCACCGGAACAAGACAACTCTGCCCCCGACGTCCATATGGACTCGGGGGCTCAACAAGATACTTCTGCCCCCGATGTCCACATGGACACGGGGGCTCAACAAGATGCTCCTGACACCAGCGCGCCCACCAGCAGCGCTGGAACTGCTGAAGATGCCAGCGCAGGCAACAAGAGCGCTGGCATAGAGAAAGGAAAAGCTCCCGAAGTACCAGAAGTCTGGACTAACCCGGTACTAGCTTCTCCAGGACAAGCTACACCGGCCGCGTCGGAACAACCAACGCCCAAAGCTCCAACTCCTGAAAAGACTGCTATCCCGGCCAAGACCGGCACTTTCAAGATGAAGCAGATCATCAAGACCACGCCACCATCTGCTACAACAGCGCCGGCATCTGCTAAGCCCGCACCCTCCAGCTCTGCCATGACACTTCATATTGGCAAGGGAGCGGCCCGACCCAGCTTCTTCCACACGCCGGAACTTGAGGGCCGCGTTTCTCTGCTGACCAAGAGCGATAAAAGCCTTGGATCCCTCAAGGAATACTGCACGAAGTGGAACGATGCTGATTACATGGACACTGCCAGCTCCAAGAAGAAGAAACTGACCGGAGTTCCGGCCCCTGGCAATCCTGATGTTGTACCGGCCAAGCCCATTCCTATTGCCAGTGAGCTCCTCAGCATCCAGCAGAGGCTTCACCTTTTGGCCGACGCCACCAACATAAGTATTTTCCTTATATATCCCCAGTCCCCGAAAATGTCGGCTGTCTGAGATACGGACATCCGGGATTTTCAAATATTCTTTTGAACTTAGCTGCTTTCAAATCCAACTGTTCGTCATATAAGCTCGATCCGAGCTTGAAATCCTAGTCACCGAGGGCCGGGATAGGTGCGCAGCACCTGTACCGGGTCTTCAAAAAACTAAAACTTGATATAATCTTCAAATCCACCTGACCAACATACAAGCTCGACTCGAGCTTCAAATCCTAGTCACCGAGAGCCGGGATAGGCGCGCAACACCTGTGCCGAGTCTTCAAAAAATGAAAGCTTGGTAGAATCTTCAAATTAACTAATATGCTAAATTTATCTCATAACATTTCAAATCCCAACACTTTTGCAGCGCATGAACAATGCACGCGCCGACATGTATCATGACCTGATATGCGAGCATCGGAAGTTGTCCGACGAGCACAACAAACTTCGCGTGGATCTGACCAAGAAAGGTAAACTCAGCCGACATACCATTATATGCCGGATTACTTTCCTCTTTTGCACTTCACAATATTCTTTTTGCCGACACATCTTGATGCGCCGACATATAACCCTTTGCCGACATTTTTCAGCCACTGCTGAGGAACAAGTCACCGAGCTTGTTAAGAGGGTAAAGGAGCTCACAGGTATGCTGGATTCTGCCCATCTTCAAATAAGCACTCTGTACTTCAAATCCTTCAATCTTTGTGATTGTTTTCCATCTTTGAATTCTTTTTTATTCTTCTAACCTCAAATCCTTTTAACTTCAAATCCTTGCAGATAAAAAGGCTGCACTGGAAGCATGCCACCAGGACTGTGTGTCCTCAGTGGATGTGGCCAAGCAGTTGGATGAAAGGGACGTCGCCCACAAAGCTGAGGTGGAGCAACTGAAGAGCCGGATTACTGAGCTCCTGGACAAGAAGGAGGAGAGGGAGGGCCAACTCAAGAAGGTCCAGGGGCTGCTTGTCACTTCAGAGGCTGATGCCTCCGGGGCTAAACTTGAACTGCAGCATCTAAAGGAGCAGGCCACCAAGTGGGAGGTTGACATTGCCCGGCTCAACGCTGATCTCGCCAGTAAGCTTCAAATCCTCTTCTGCCCGACACATCTTGTCCGACATATAATGATCTTTTCCGGCATAACCTGCATGCCGACATATATTCCTGTTTCTAACATCTTCTTCATCTTTCAGGCATGTTCCATGCTTCCGTCGAAGACGTTGAGAAGGCTCTGCAGGTGGATTGGGTGAACCGGAATGTTTCGGTTGACTCTTCTAGCTGGGACATGTCGGAGCAGCTAATCGCTCTGGAAGCCCGCAAGAAGGCCATGACATCCTACACTGAAGATCTCTTCCTTGGCACTCAGGAAGCACACTCCGCCCTCTGACCGGGACAGAGAACGCCCACTGACCCTCTTGACCTCGGCAATGACTTGCAGCTTTCCAAAGTTCGCCTCACGGAATGACGGAACTCCGGCACAAGGGTGGGAGCTGATGAAGCTCTCACTTACTTCCTCTCTTGGTATGAAAAGGTTGACTTAGAGACTTTGCGCTCTGTGCGCGAAGGATCTGCATGGACCACAGATCCGGAGTTTATCCGGTGGCGTCAGGAGTTAGCCTACAGCTATGTGGACTACGCCGACACTGAGGCCTTTGTCCAGGACATCCACGAGCCGAAGAAGAAGGACGATGCTGAGGACGCTGAGGGCTCAGACTCCAGCCAAGATGAAGAAGAAGCTAAAGACGCCAACACTGAAGCTCTGGAGCAGGGTTCTGCCCCGGCCGAAGGTGATGGCTCTATTCCTTCTACTGGATCCGGCACTCCTGAAGCCGATATCTCTACTGCCAGAGCTCCACCTGCCGGCGGCTCTGCCTCCACTCCTGCCTCTTAAACTTTGCAGCACATAAAACTTTAAGTTTTATCAGATCCCCGGTATGCCGGGTGCAGTTGTAAGATATACTCTATTTCCTTTGGTTTGCTACCTGAACAAGTTTTAATTTGGTTTGCTTGTTTATGAATGCCGGATCATCTTTTGGCTAAGTCACCGAGTTTGTTTTCCTGTTTCCTTAATTCCACAACCTTGGCTACTTGTCTACCTTATTCGGCTTTTGACGTATGAGTCTCAAGGTTGCTTTATTAAACATACAGTACTTAAACTTTGAAACTTAGACTTTGAATCATCTGACACTTCAAGTTTTAACTTTTGCAATAGAATAAATGTCGGTTCGCTTGCTTTATCTTTCCTTAGCCGTTTTCCATGTGTAGACAATCTCCGGCATCTACTCTTGCTAGCCATGAAGCCGAGTTTCGGACAGCAGCTGAGTCGAAGAGCGGCCTTTGGTGCCGACACATTACTAGGCCGACATAGGAAACATGCAAATCAAGCCAGCCGATATATAAATGAAAAACTGAACATAGACAATAATATATACCGGAGGCAGTGCCCGATCTCCTCGGGATGCCGACATTTCATTCATTAGTCTTGCACCGGCATATAGTGCCAGCATACAAAGCAAAATGGAAATACATACATTATGCTGCTCAGGAGTAAAAGGGACGGAGTAGCGCTATATTCCATGGTCGCTTGGTTTCTTCTCCGGACCTGTCCACCTTGTCCTTCTTGGGGGCCTGCGCATCTATAAGATAGTAGGCATCATTGTGCAGAGCCCTGCTCACAATGAATGGCCCTTCCCATGGAGGAGTTAACTTATGCCGGCCTTCTGTGCCTTGCCTTAGCCGGAGCACTAAATCTCCCTTTTGGAATCTCCTTGGATTCACCTTCTGCGCATGATAGCGTCTGAAGTTCTGCTGATATACTGCAGTTCTTGATAGTGTTATCTCTCTTGCTTCTTCCAGCAAATCAACATTATTTTCTCTCGCTTCTTTAGCCTCCTCCTCGGTATATAGCACCACTCTTGGTGCATCATGTATTACATCTGTTGGAAGCACAGCTTCTGCTCCATACACAAGGAAAAACGGCGTATAGCCTGTTGACCTATTTGGAGTTGTCCTCAAGCTCCAAAGCACTGTCGGCAATTCATCTAGCCAGCATCCGGGAGTTTTCTCTAGTGGCTCTATCAACCGGGGTTTTATGCCGGATAACACTAATCCATTTGACCTTTCTACCTGGCCATTGGTACAAGGGTGAGCGACCGACGCAATGTCTAGCCGGATTCCTACCTCTTCACAATATCTGGCAAATGGTCCTTGGGCAAAGTTCGACCCATTGTCAGTAATGATGCTATGAGGAACACCATATCTCAAGATTATATCCTTTAAGAATTTCACTGCTGTGTGGCCATCACATTTGCTTATTGGCTTTACTTCAATCCATTTGGTGAATTTATCCACCATGATCAGAATATGAGTCATCTTTACCCTTGCTGGCTTAAATGCCCCGACCATATCCAGGCCCCAAACAGCAAAGGGCCAGGTTATCGGGATAGTCTTTAATGCTGATGCCGGCTGATGAATCTGATGGGCATACATCTGACACCCATTGCATTTCCGGACCAAGTCTTCTGCTTCTTGTAGTGCCGTCGGCCAATAAAACCCATGCCGGAATACTTTCGATACTAGGGCTCTGGACGAAGCGTGGTGACCACACTCCCCCTGATGAATTTCCCGGAGCATCTCCTGGCCTTCAGCGGATTCAACACATCTCTGCAGTACACCGGCACTTCTCTTGTATATCTCTTTGTTGACGATGGTGTACGCTTTTGATCTTCTCATAATCCGGTGGGCTTCAGCCTTATCTGCCGGCAATTGGCCATCAACCAAGAACTCCATAATTGGTCACGCCCATGAGGGCACTTCCCTGGCAGTAATCACTGCTTGGTCTATCTCCATCACTTCGACCGACACATAATCGATCTCCATGGGCTGCGAAGTCCTCAGGACTGAGAGAGCAGTCCCCGGATATGCCGGAGCAGTCCCTGGGTATGCCGGAACAACTTCTTGATACATTTTGCCCTTTCCCTTGCTTCTGCTCCGGAACACAGCAGTCACCGCGTATGTCGGCCCAGTCCCCGGGACTGAGAGAGCAGTCCCCGGGTTTTCTGAACTAGCGCCGGCATCTATCTCCATTGGAACTGCTTCTTCTGTGCTCGGCGGAACATATATGGACGATGACTCCGACGAGGGCTTGATTGATGGCTTCCTCAGGTGCTCCAGCGAAATGCCAGGCAGAATCGACTCTCTGGAAGATCCCAACTTGGACAATGTATCGGCCGCTTTATTCCGAGCCCGGGGGACATGTCGGAACTCACAACCTTTGAAGTAGCCACTCAACTGCTGCACCAAGAAACGGTAGGATCCCATGTTGGCATCATGAGCATCCCATATGCCGGAACACTGCTGAATCACCAAATCCGAATCACTGAAACACATAATCCGGCGAATGCCTATGTCCTTGGACACCTTCAGGCCATGCACAAGTGCCTCATACTCCGCCACATTATTTGATGCTGCAAAGTGGATCTGCAAAATGTATCTCAACTGGTCATTCTTGGGTGAAGTGAGAACTATACCGGCACCCAAGCCATGAATTGTTTTGGACCCATCAAAATGCATTCTCCAATAGTTTGCATCTGGCAATGGTGGCTCATACTGTATCTCAGCCCAATCAATGAAGAAATCGGCCAACACCTGTGACTTGATTGTATCCCTTTTGTCATACTGAGGTGTATATGGTGAAAGCTCTATTGCCCACTTGGCTATCCGGCCACTGGCATCTTTGTTGCTTATGATTTCCGAGATAGGGGCCTCGGCTACTACCCGAATTGGATGCTCTTGGAAGTAGTGCTTGAGCTTCTTGGCCGCCATATAGACGCCATATGTCATCTTCTGATAATGAGGGTAGTTTTGCTTCGAGGTGGAAAGGACTTCACTCAAATAATATACCGGCCGCTGCACGGTTTTGCCTCCTTCCTCTCGCTCCACTACCACCACTGCACTGACAACTCTGTTGGTCGCTGCTATATAGAGCAACATCGGCTCCTTCAGCATTGGAGATGCCAACACTGGCGCTGTTGACAACATCTGCTTCAACTCCTTGAAAGCTGCATCTGCTTCCGTTGTCCAGACAAATGTGTCGGACTTCTTCATCAGTTGATATAATGGCAAGGCTTTCTCTCCCAGCCGGCTTATGAAATGGCTCAGGGATGCAAGGCACCCAGTGAACTTCTGTACTTCCTTCAGATTTGTCGGCGGCTTCATTCTCTCTATGGCACGAATCTTGCCGAGATTTACTTCAATACCCCGGCTGGAAACCAGGAAACCGAGTAACTTGCCTGCCGGCACACCGAAGGCGCATTTAGCCGGATTTAACTTCATCCGGAACCTCCTCAGATTTGCAAAGGTTTCCCGGAGGTCATCTATGAGAGTCTTGCTCTCCTTGGTTTTTATGATGACATTGTCGACATACACCTGCACATTTTTATCTATTTGGTCATGCAAACACTTTTGCATACACCTCTGGTAAGTTGCGCCGGCATTTCTTAAACCGAACGGCATAGTGAGATAGCAATAAGCCCCGTACGGGGTAATAAAGGATGTCTTTATTTGATCCAGCTGATACAAAGGGATCTGGTGGAAACCAGAATAGGCATCTATAAATGATAACAGTTCACATCTGGCTGTGGAATCAATCACTTGATCGATCCGAGGGAGCGGGAATGGATCTTTAGGACATGTCTTGTTCAAGTTGGTGTAATCAACACACATCCACCATATCTTTACTATGGCGGGCTCATCCTTCTTCTTTTCCACCAAAACTGGATTAGATACCCAATCCGGATGTAGTACTTCCTTGATAAAGCCGGCAGTTAGGAGCCTGGCCACTTCCCCCCAAATCGCTTTCCTTCTATCATCTGCAAACCGCCGGAGCGACTGCTTCACCGGTTTAGCATCCGGCCTTACATGCAATGCGTGCTCAGCCAGCTCCCTCGGCACACCTTGCAGGTCTGAAGTGGACCATGCAAAGATATCCCGATTCTCACGGAGGAAGCTGATGAGCTCGCTTTCCTATTTGGGGTCCAAACCTGCACCGATGAGGGCATGGCGCTCCGGGAAAAGCTCAACCAGAGCCACTTTCTTGACTTCTTTGACCACTTGAAAAGAAGTGCCGCCACTCAGGTTCGTCATGCCTGGCAAAGGTTTGCCGGCCACGACCGTTTCAGCAATCTCCACTGCTCGCTTGAGCCTCTTCTTTTCCTCTGCTATGATCAGAGTCTCGGCCAGATTAGATCCGATCGTGGCACACTCCATCGAGCGCTTGTAATCACCAATAATGGTAATCACTCCTCTGGGCCCCGGCATCTTCATCTTTAGATATGCTACATGAGTAGAAGCCATGAACTTTGCCAATGCCGGCCTGCCCAGCAATGCATGATAGGGACTGTCCAGATCCACTACCTCGAACATGAGGTTCTCCACTCTGCAGTTATCCCGGTTGCCAAACATGACATCTATCCGGATTTTGCCCATCGGCGCACATGAAAGTCCCGGCACAATGCCATGGAATGTTGTCTTGCTTGGCTCCAGCATATTCTCCTTGATGCCCAGCTTCTGCATTGTGTCTCAATACATGATGTTGATACTGCTCCCATTGTCAATGAGAACCTTGCTGAACCTCACATTGTTTGCCGGCCCGACGAATGTCGGACCCATCACCAGTGCATATCCTCCGGGGTTTGGCATAATCTTGGGATGATCCGCCCTATCCCAGCCAATGGCCTGGTCAGACCAGTACATCAGCTTCGGGACTGCTGACATAACAACATTCACTTCCAAGCTCCGCCGGTACAAACTCTGCTTATCTGTTCTTTCGGTCTCAAAGACCATGTAGCTTTGATCGTGCTCCTTGTACTCATTCCGGCCCGCTGCTGGGCCGCCAGCATAGTACTCCGGGTTATAACTCTGATCAACTTGATTTACGCCGGCATTTCCGGCGTTACCTTGATTTCCGGGATTAACCGGCCTGGGCGGGACTGCCGCTGCATTTGCACCTGTCAACGGCTATGGAGCTGCCGGGATAGGTAGCCTAGCCGGCCCAAAGGGACCTGCACGACCTGCCAATATGTCGTCTAGCCATGAATAGTTTCTGGTCAAATGATTCGCCGGCTTACCCGGCTGAAATGTGTGAAACACACAAGGCTTGTCCATGGCCAAACCCACTGTATACTTCGGCCATTGCTTCTTCTGGCCAGCGCCGCTGCCGGCATTCTTGTTGATCCAGACATTCTTTTTCTGGAAGGGTTGCGCTTGCTGCTGCTGCTGAGGCTGCTGATAGCCCTCATATCTCGGATGCTGGCTACTGCCGGCGCCCCCGTGTTCTTCCTCCACGGCCGCCACTTGTGACGAGCCATACCGATAATCCGGCCTGTCATCTCTCCTCTTGTTCCGGTTATTAGGGCGATAGAACTATCCCGATCCCCCGGCGTTATTGTTATTCCTCTAGGATTGCCCCTGGCCTTGTGAATCAAGGGTGGGCTGCATGGGATCTCCCAATGCATAACTATCGACAATCTTGATAGTCTCGGCCAAAGAGGCCGGCATATCCCTCTGAAGCTTCTGCCACAGCATGGTGCCATGCCGGCACCCCTGAGCAAACCACATGATAGCCTGCTGCTCCACAACTCCTTCGCAGGAATTGCGCAACATGCACCACCTAGTGAGGTAGTCACGGTCGGTCTCATATTCTCCTTGCCGGCAGTTAGCTAGCTGCTGTGGGCGGTTGGGTCTCTTGTAGGTACTGGTGAAGTTTGACACAAACTGCTCTTCAAAATCAACCCAGCCGTTGATACTTCCGGCCGGTAGATTATTCAGCCATATCCTAGCTGGTCCTTCAAGCATCTGCGACACATAGCGTACCGCCCATCGGAGGTTTCCTCCGGCAATGTTCACTGCAGTGGAGTAGTCCTTCAACCAATCTTCCGGCTTTGTACTGCCGTTATATGTCCTCGCGCCACGCGCGAGCTGAAAACAGTAAGGTGCCGGTTCACCCATAATCCGGGGTCCAAAGCACATAGGACCCGGGGCTCCTTGTCTCTCCACCAGCTCTGTCTGGTAAATTCTGTCCAGCTTAAAGCGCGCATCATCCGGGGCTAAGGACCGAGGTCCTAGCCGGGAGGCAATTGGGCCCGGAATCATTTTTTGCTGTTGCTGCTCCGGCTGGTACTGCTCATACTGCTGGCCTTGCTGGTACTGCTGCTGCTGCTGTTGCTGATATCCCATCCTTGCAAGGGCGGAATTTCCATCATCTTCCCGATATCTCGACTGACCTGCGCCTTGCTGCTGCACCGCATATTCGGCGCCCTGCTGCTGACACCGGGCAGCACTGTTAGACCGGCCACCACCGGCCGAGCGTGCTCCTTGCCCGGCTGGCACATTCTGACCGGCATTCTTGTTGCTGACATTCTTGTCAGCTTGGCCGGCATCCTTCTGAACTATCGTTTGTTTTTCGGCAATTACCGGATCATACACCTGGATCTGCTTGTCCCGGCGGCCAGAGGTCACACTTCCGGCACGCCGGGCACTTGGATGCGGGGACGAGGCTTGGCCCCTCGACCTCGCACCGGCACCTCCCACTGACGCGATGTACTGAGATGCGCCGGCACCTGTATTTGCCTTCTTAAAGGCCTCCTGCTGCTTGGTAGCTTCAGACAAAAGATGGTTAAGTCGGGCTTGCTGCTCACGCAGTGCTTCGCCGGATAAACTAGATAAGTCCTTAGCTACTTCTGCTGCTGCTCTAAGGTTCTTTACTGGTGAGCTATAGATTACCTTAGGTAGAGTACTAGTTGCACTATGACTCTTAGCTCTAGCATCTTTACCTATCTCAGTGTTAAGATCTCTACCTCTAGTTCTAACTCCCTCTATCCGGCTAGGCCGGGTTACCACAGGAGTAAAACCATGGGCAGCCTCATACTCACGGAGTTGTCGGTTAAACCGCTCACGCTCCCGATGCATGGCCAGGGCCTCGTCGACGAGGGCCTGATGAGATCCCTCCAGGACCTCCTTCGTCTGCTCCGGATCATCGTCGGATCGCACCGGCTTGAGAAGTCGGTCAATGATGGGGAGAAGGGGCTGGCCCCTAGCCGGCACGCCGGAAGTGCCGGCCAGGTTCTCTGCACGCTCCAACGGAGGACGCGCTGACCTATTGTCCTTCTCCTGCTCCGGGGGAGTATCTGCTGCTGCTGCCGCTTTGCCGGCGCCACCTGCCGGCGGCACGAATGCGCCGGCCATCATCACCTCTGCCGACTCTACTGGGCGAGCGCTACGCCCAGCGTGAGCCAACAGATGCGACGGAGGATCCTCCGCCACCAGCACCTTCTCCCTGCAAACACTCTCAGTCCCCACGTACACCTCGTGGGAACTGAAAGACATGATCCGGCCATCCCTGGGGAACGGCCGGCCGCCGAGACATCCGGCGTTGTCGCTGATGAAGCTGAGCGAGCCTAGCCTCTGGACGAGGCCAGAGATCACGCGCACCCCTGACGCCGCTATCACGGACCCCGTCCGAATGAACACTCCGCCCAGCATATCGATCGGCCCCACGGTGGGCGCCAAATGTCATCGTGGTGAAACAACATATGCCATGGGATGGCTTAAATGGAGGCCGAACTAGATGCTGGAGGATTCGGGTGAGGGGAGCGAGCTAAGAAGCACGACAGAAAGGAGCACACAAGCTACCCAGGTTCGGGGCTCTCGTAAGGAGATAACACCCCTACTCCTGCTCTACTGGATGTATATCTGGATCGATGGAGTATACAACAATGGTGCTTCCAAGCTCTCTATGAGAGGAGGAAGACGAACTATCAACTGAGAGAGTGAGAAGAGATCAACCCTTTGCTAGGGTTCCCTGTGCCACCTTATATAGGGGTGTCCAGGGTTACAACGGTCACTTGGACCAAGAGACAGCAGCTACCCTCCAAACAGGACATGCTGATGATGGCAGTAGCCCTTGACTTTCTCCCTGATTGCTCTCGATGTGACTCCACATCCCTGTACGATGTACTTCCTGGACTGTGACCTCTCCACTGTGATGTCAAGGTCGGTACTTAGCACAGTGATGGTTGGTAGACCACCACTGTGCACCCTGTCATCATGATCTGCCTCCATGCTTGGATGTTTCTTTCCTTGATTGTAGGGATATGACCTTGGTTGACTTCTGTGTCCCGGATGTAGCCGTTGGCTATATCCTGGATCTATATGCCGGACCAACGACCCAAGGTCGGGTAATCCGGCCTCCCCTGTTCCTGCATAATATAACAACTAGGTTAGGCCGGCATATCTATATATACGCCGACACACTTCATCCTGTATCCCGGCTATGCCGACATATCTGTACACTGGCCGGGATACGGCTTATATGCCGGCCTGGCCGATACTCTTATATTCCGGCCAGGCCCAACCTTGGTCAACCAACACAAAGTCAACCATTTTCCTTATGTCTTTGTAGTCTCTTGACCCTACCGGGGGTCATCCCCCCGACAACGTGTGTTTGGATCTCCAGCAAAAGTCATTTTTTTAAACGATTGCCTCTTCGATTAATTAAAAAAAAGAGAGTTGAACCGGGCTAAATCTGATACAACAGGGGCAAAAGCTCACACAACACCACCCAACAAGATGAGACGACCTCATCCCAAAGCCGGAGAGAAAGACGCTGTGAGTGCTATGGGAGGAGCAAACACGGGACGCTCCAACGAAGAAGACAACCCTCTAGAAGAGCTGCCACACGACGCGCATCGCCCACACGATACAAGGCCGCGAAGCTCACAGACCACCATCTTCTGGGACCGCTATCCCGACGTACCACCGCTCGCAGACGAGCCACAATGCCGCACGACCCAGCCACCCGCAACCTAAATGCATAGGGAAAACTGCTCGTAGACCACGAACCGCCGCACCGACATCCGGGGCCGTCGCCCGGCCTAAAAGTCACACCACCTCTCCTGAGGGGCGTAGACCGAGCCGACAACCTCACCGCACTAGCGACACAAGGAGAAGCAATGATTGATGTTTGGGAGTACTACTAGAAGAAACAAAGAAAATCTTGCTTTCGTGATATATAGCCAATGTAACTACGTGTAAATGACAAAATAAAAGCGTTTTTTGCTTTTGAACCGAAGACGTTACAACCAAACAACAAAGCATTGCTCGTGTTAACAGGGGGCATATTCTGTGAACTAGACCCAACAGGTGTACTAATGGACTAAGAAATGTGAGCCATCAGATGGGGAATCGAGTATCAGGATTGAAGCAGGCGGGCGCCGCGTAAAGCAGGTGGAAAACTTACACGAAGGCCCTCCTTTTCCTGCAGATTCTTGAAAAACCTCAGCCCGTCCTGCAGTCCTAATCTCTAGTTCCTGACATGAGATCGAACTGTGGCACCGCCCTCGTCTCCAACGGTGACAGCTGCCCAGCATCTCCACCCATATTGAGGCAAATCGTGGCTGAGGCGAGTGTAATGGGGCTGTAACGGCGGCTGCCAGTGCTCGTTTTTCTGTCCTCGTATTGTCAACTGCTAGCTCATATACTTCTAACTTTCCTGAGATCCTGTTTGGCAATAAAACTTCTCTAAGATCTGGCAAAAAAATTCTATCAAATTTCAGATACACGTGCCGATGGCCGTGGTCAAACGGAAACAAGAATCATTAAATGACGTTCCTTGCCAAGCCAAGAGAGGAAAAACCAAATCGTGATTGAGGATAGGTAAAATCAAATCGTGATTGCAGCCATCCAAAAAAATCGTGAATTGCAAAATTGTTTAAAAGCGCAATGAGAGGACCAGAGATAAGATCCGCATCAGATTTTCAGAATCGATATGGAAAAGAGGTTGCGGCAGCGTCGTCTGGCCGCCGGTACTGTCGCCAATGGGAGGACCAGGTCTTGGTACCTCCGTGTGGGGATTTTGGCTGTGAAGAAGAACAAGGATAAGGGGGTTTTCGTAAAGTTAGTGGGTCGATCCTTCCGCCTCAATCTGGATACTTGGTACAGAATCGGACGACCAGCAGGCTGCTTAGTCCATTAGTACACCCGTTGGGTCTAGTACACAGCATATGCCCCCGTGTTAACAAAACCCAGACGAGCCAAGAAACACTACTCCAGCCTGGAAAAACATCCAAGGATCCAAACGGACCCTCAACTGGGCTGTCTCATTGTTGCTGCTGGAGAGGTGATCTTGCGAAAGTACCAAAGGCATCGATCAGCCTTCGACCACTTGTAAGACAACTAAGGGCTCCTGCAATCAGACGGCTGGGAATAGAGGATTGTCATGTTGCGTTGGCCGCTGCCTGACGTTTTGTGTTGGCTTTGGCGTTGACTTCCCCCACACGATTGTGTTGACTTGCAGTGCTTTACGCCTTAAAAGTTTCTCGATCCTTGTGGTAAAGGCGTCGACCATGACGCGTAGATTGTTCTCTTTCTCGCACTCAGCTCCGATCCCAAGACTTCCCGCACCACAAAAGATACCGAAAACGCGCTGATTTTTTAGGCTTCCATGCATCTGCACGCTGTTCGCCGGTTTTTTTTTTTTTTTTGAGAAGTTCCCACGTATACATTCATAGAAGCAACTGGTTACAACGCGCAAACAACACGAACACTCCAGAACGCCAGTTGTTCCGACACTTTTGCACAAAAGACCTCACAAGACAGAAAATTACAGAAAGGCCCTGCAGATCTTTGTGCAACACACCGTCGACCATCTCCTGCAACCGCCGCCGCCGAAGACGTCAATGGAGTAGGAGATGAAACCAACACACCAAGACTCGGAGGAGCACCCTCGCAGTCATCGCTGCTTTGTGGGCCTCTAATCGCACCCGCCGCGCACGACGAGGTTGCTTTCTTTGGGGAACATCGGCCGGGAAGAACCCCAGCTCGTCCGAGTCGCCACGCCACCAAATCCAGTCGACAAGGTCGATGGAGAACAGCTGCGTCGCCCACCAGCTCCCACGAAACCCGCGTCGGCGAAACCAGCTTCCTGGAGTGAGCTGACAACAGAAGCCAGCCCTACTCCTGTACAGAGCCTCCGAAGCTCCGTGGCGACGTCGGAGCGCACGCGGTCACGACGGCGAAGCCGGAGGACAAAATCCACGAGGGCATCGGCGCCGCCGTCGCGCCGACCCCTTAGGAAACCTAATCCCGTAGAACCCCTGGATCCACGGGGACAGACGACCTCAAGCCGCTCTCCGCCGTCGGCGAGAACGCCACCGGCGAGGTGGAAGAGGGGCGGAGGACACTTTATTTCCAGCCGCGTCGATGCCGCCACCCGAACATCGCCGCTGGGAAGACCAACTCTAGCCCTACCTACTCTATTTACACCACCAAACTGCAGATCCGGGGTCCTCACTCCCTCCCGCCGCCCGAGCGGCAGGCGGAGGGAGCAAGGACCCGAGACCTCGTCGACGGGGAGCGGGTGGAGAGAGAAGAGTTCTTTTCGCCTCCTCAGTCGGGAGAGAGGGGAGGGGAACACAACCTATCCAGATTATTCGCCGGTTAATTTGTTCTGACGCCAGATCTTGCAAAGGTAGCCTAGCTGAATATATTGCTCCATTCTTAATATTATTTTGTGAAAAATGTGCAGGCTTTTAGATGCCCAAAAAAGTGATGGGTGGCGGAGCCAGAATTATATTGGAGGGTGTGCACACTCCTAAAAGAAAAATCTCGGCATCACATTTAACCAAAAACTATGTTACATTGTCAAACAAAAAGGGACTATTGCATTTTTCTAGGCAGCTAGGCTAGGTAGTCACCGAGCAGGAAGAAGCCCCAGACCGGAGCAGTTTTGGTCTCCCTAGGCTGCAAATATTTGAGCTTCTTTCTGGTTATCCCTTTCCTATTAAGTGAATTTCGTTTTTTTCATTGGTTGCCACATGATGGTTTTGCAACTGTAAACTAATCCTCAATTTTCTCAGAAGATCTGGGTGTGCCAGGGCACACCCGGCACACCCCTGGCTCCGCCCATGGTGACAAGTGTGGTTCTCTTTTGTGGTTTAGGCTCCTGATTTGCTCCGATCAGCGGTGTGCTCCATTGAAAATGTACTTGCTCCTTTGATATTCCCCAAATAATTCTAAAAAATTACAAGCGTACTTTGTCCTAGCAGATCGTTAATCCTCCATTTTTATTTAAGCTAAAAAGGAGTGAATTTCACCTTGCCTCTTAAGATGCAGCTTGTGACATTTTTTTCTTCCAACACGTCACGCCATGGGCCCTTTCTTGGCCCTCCTTCGGCTCCAGGTGAGGTCAGGTGCTCCATCTCTTCCTTTTTCATAAAAACTTGCGCGAATTTTTTTATAGAACCTTTTGAGTTCGCGAAGGTCCCTTAAAGTGAAAAAATATGAAAAGAACGCCTCTGGTGAGAAGGAGGGAGGTGGATTGAACACCGGCTGCAATGACAATCTGAATGGCCACAATCGCCATACCAATTTGTGTGCCATCGTATATTAGAAGAAGAGCTTGTGACATTTTTATCCCAATCAGCAGAAATTCCTCAAGGTTATTCCCATTTGAACTCTTTGAGACCCACCTTCTATCCGACGCAAATGGTTCCGCCTCCCTAAGGGACACGTTAGACGCATTATATGGGGCACGAGATGACGTTCAGCTTTGTATCACCCTTTCATGTGTCTCGTCTTCCTGCAAAGCAATAAAGCAACCAATGTGTCAACCCCGCTTCAACGCTTCCTTCATTGCTAAGTCGTTGTTGTTGCTGCCACTTTGGAATCCCTAAACCTAGAGGCCGCACGATCAAGGGAAGAAAGTGATTCAGATGGCTCTAGCTGAGCCGCGCTACTTTGTCAGGCTTACCTATCTTACGCTTACTTGAATTGGTGCATTGGATGCACCCTGAGGAAGGCAACATCAATAACATCTAATTCAGTGCACCACATTTGCGGGCCCACATATCAGAATCAAGGCAAATTTATAAAAGGGTTAAAACTCAAACATGATTGCTTAAAATGGTGTTTAGTCGGGTCCTAACCAAAACATCCCTAGGTTATTTGGGAGAAAATTATAACATGCGGAGATTTTTGTAGCAAAATTTATTTTAGGAGATAAATAGTCGAATCTACTAAAACGATAGGCACTTTTTTTTGAACCTAAGGGCATCTGGAGTGGTAGATAGACCATGTTTTCGCTTAGCCCTCTAACCCGTTTAGAGAAGACAATATACATAATTCATACAATGCCCTCCAACCCATATTATCCTTTGCTAACACGGATATATCTATCACTAAAATGTGTCTAGATACAATCTATATATCTATATTAGCGAAGAGTATTACGGGTCAGAGCGAGTATTATTTCTTATTGCCATTTTGATGATTAATGAGAATTAATTAAATTTTAGTACTCTCTCCGACCCATAATACTCTTCGCTAATGTTGATGTCTAGACACATTTTAGTGATAGATACATTCGTATTAGCGAAAAGTAATATGAGTCGGAGGGAGTAGAAAATTGTGTTGCTATGGGAAGACATATGGTATAACGGGGAAAGCAGTTTTCTCTTATTTTTTAACCTTTTCATTCTCCTCTCTAACTAAGAAAATTTTGAATTTGGAGCAAAAATAAATTTAAATAATCATAGAATTCGAATCTGGAGTAAAATAATCTTAAGAGTCTTCCCTGTCTCCAGTCTGTACTCTGTAGAACGTTAATGCTCCATCAAAACCTTCCCCCGTCCCCCGCCATGCAGCAACCCCGCTCCAAACCAAGAGGGAGAAGAAACAAGTGAGGCGCGCCAAATCCACTCCCCTCCGCTCGCCGTCGCCAATGGCTTTCGTCGGCGGCGCCGCTGCGGCGGCGTCCGCCCTCTCCCTCGCCTTTCTCCTCCCCCTCCTCGCCGGCGCCTCCGACTCCGATCACAAGGTAACCCACCAACCTGCCCCTCCTCCACGGCGCGCTCTACGGAAACGAGCACTCGCGGGTCTCAACCAGGCCCCTAGAGTGGTAGCGCCCCAGGCCTAACGCCAGAAGTTACGCCCGCCACTGGATCTGTGCTTGCTTGGCGGCAGATCTGCCGGGATCTCTGGGTAGTCTTCCTGCTAGATCGGACTGTTCATTTGGTTTGGTCACTAGATCTTACTCCATTTAGTGGACAATAGAAACTTGGAATCACGTTTCATAGATGAACTACTGCTTCTTTTGTAAAGTGCCACTAGTGTGATCTGTTTGGCATGTTCCTGTAATTCTGCATTTCGTATAGTCGCATATGTTAATCAGGCCATGGAAATAGATTCTCCCAAGAGTAATTGTTGTCTAACGCTGCAACCTTTTCAAATAATTTGTGCTCTCCTTTTTGCATGTAGTACCAAGCGGAAGCCCCAGTTACGCTCTGGGTGAACAAGGTTGGCCCCTACAACAATCCGCAGGAGACATACAACTACTACAGCCTTCCATTTTGCCACAGGTCAGATAACCCTGTGCATAAATGGGGAGGCCTTGGGGAGGTTCTTGGTGGGAATGAACTGATCGATAGCCAGATTGACATTAAATTCAAGAGTAAGCGACTTATCTCGTGATGAGTGTCCTTTGTCTCATTTCAGTTTTGAATATTGAAATGTGAAGGTTAAAATCTGATGTTTAAAACTGATCACGGTTTGTGTCAGAGAATGTTGACAAGGGCACCATATGTTCGATGGAACTTGATCTTGAAAAGGCCAAGCAATTATCGGATGCAATTGAGAACTCATACTGGTTTGAATTTTTCATCGGTAAGCTGCCTGAGCTCCTTTTGGATTCCATTGACATGACTACTTGCTTTATTTACTATCACATTTCTGTGAAGTCCATCTTACTGACTTAATTGATACCATTTTCTGAACCGCTGCCCCTTATTTTTTTGCTACAAACCAGATGATTTGCCTCTGTGGGGTATGTATATCCTCTTCCTTTCCTATTTCTGATATGCCCTCTCCCAGACTTTCAATAAGCTTATCTTTTTTTAATTGTACTTTTAGGTTTTGTTGGAGAGGCAGATAGAAACAACGATAACAAATATTTTCTTTTCACTCACAAGAATATTTTCATCAGATACAACGGCAATCAGGTTTGCGTTTCATCATTTCCCTTTTCAGAACCTTAAATTTTTGATCATCATTTATCAGCACTGTTACTTTCATGCAGATTATCCATGTTAATCTTACTCAAGAAAGTCCAAAGCTTATTGATGCGGGTAAGGCATTGGATATGACATATTCTGTGAAGTGGGAACCAACCAATGTAACGTTTGCTCACCGCTTTGATGTATACCTTGACTATCCTTTCTTTGAGCACCAGGTAATAACAAGTTTTGACACTGCTATTAAAGGAAATTTCGGTTCATATGAATTTTGGCTGTCCAATTTTTCCATTGTCTCCTTTGCCTTTAACTATGTTGTATATATCTTGCCAAAGGACATGCTGTGTGCCTTGCAGAGTTCTGATCATTTCCTCTGACCACAGATATTGTTCTTGATTGCAGATTCATTGGTTCTCAATATTCAATTCTTTTATGATGGTTATCTTTCTCAGTGGGCTAGTGTCGATGATATTGATGCGCACTCTAAGGAATGATTATGCAAAGTATGCCCGTGACGATGATGATCTGGAAACTATGGTGATTATTTAACTTTACAAATATGGAGTAAATTATAATTTTAAAATCAAACTATGGTTTCTTGACTCCAGTGCACTATAATTTGTTTCATACCAGGAAAGGGATGTCAATGAAGAATCTGGGTGGAAGCTTGTACATGGGGATGTTTTCCGGCCTCCTCGCAGTTTAGCTCTTCTTTCAGCTCTTGTTGGCATTGGTACACAGTTGTCAGCTCTTATTCTGCTAGTGATTTTATTGGCAATCATCGGAATGCTGTACATTGGGTATGCTCTTGTTTTGTTGCTACAGCTGTCATCTTTCTCTTTACATGCAGCTTCTAGTGAATGCAGCACTTCAATGAAGCCACTTGCCCTGGCCCAAAATTTTCCCCTGCTTGTAAACCAAGCCAAATAACGTATAGTATCTCAAGTTGTAGAAACTAAATTTAAATCACAAGTAGACCTGCATCAAGCATCAGATTGTTGCTCCAATTTCCTTCTGCGACCACACGCTTACATACATATTGGTACTACTGATTGTGATTTTACCAATCGTGCTACTGAGATCCAGTCATCATAGGGACATACCTGCCACCTTCCTCTTCTCTGTGTAGCTATGACTTGCACATTATTTGATGTATATAGAGCTTTACTACTCAGTGAGTATTATGAAGTTGTTTGAAACAAACCACCTTCCAGAAACATGTTCCAACTTAATTTTATTTTATCTGCTATTGTCATATTGATCAACTGGAAATCAATTCACATTATAATCTCTGGTGCACTTGTTTAATTACATATTCTCTATGTAGATTTTTGTTCCAAGTTAGAAACATTACAACATTGTCAAATCATTGTTCTGTTGAACTGTAGCTCTGAAGTAGAATTTTAACAACATGTTTTTTATATTTTTGGTTACAGCTACTACATCCTCTTGAATAAATAAAAATATGATTTATTATTGCTGTTTAGCAAGTGCAGGTCCTTTGAAGTCCTGTCGCTTCAACACTTTGTTACTTTTACTTTGGATATCTCGAATATATTTAAGATGCAATGCACTACTATATTATAAGCATTGTAATTCTACTGTGTGATGCTATATAAAATGTGTCCTCACCTTGTTTTCTTATCCTGACAGGCGAGGAGCTATTGTCACAACATTCATTGTTTGCTATGCCCTTACTTCATTCATTTCTGGATATGTTAGTGGCGCACTGTACTCACGGCATGGAGGTACAAACTCAGTTTACCTAACATCTTAAATGAAACCTCACACCTATGTTTCAGGTGCTCATATCTGTTCAAATAATTTGTTTAATGAGCAGGAAAAAACTGGATAAAGTCAATGATCATGACAGCATCACTGTTCCCTTTTATGTGCTTTGGAATTGGCCTAGCGCTCAACACTGTTGCTATATTCTACGGATCATTAGCTGCCATACCATTTGGTACAATGGTGGTTATGTTTGTCTTGTGGGCCTTCATCTCTTTTCCTCTTGCTCTTTTGGGAACTGTTGTTGGTAGAAACTGGAGTGGTGCCCCAAATAATCCATGTAGAGTGAAGACTATTCCCCGTCCAATCCCTGAGAAGAAATGGTACCTCACACCTTCTGTAATTGCTCTTATGGGAGGATTGCTTCCTTTTGGCAGTATCTTCATTGAGATGTACTTTGTCTTCACGTCGTTTTGGAATTACAAGGTAAAAGGACAATTCCATTTCTTCATTAATTCCTCGGTGCCTCTGTTTTTGTTCATATAATTCTTTGGTACGGAGCACTGCCATATGGGTTCAGACTGATGCCTTCTTTCTGATCATGCATTGACAGGTGTACTATGTTTACGGGTTCATGTTGCTGGTCGTTTTGATCCTCATAATTGTCACAATCTGTGTAACAATTGTTGGTACATACTTCTTGCTAAATGCTGAGAATTACCATTGGCAATGGACTTCATTCTTCTCCGCTGCTTCGACTGCCGTTTATGTTTACCTCTACTCCATATATTATTACAATGTGAAGACCAAGATGTCAGGATTCTTCCAAACAAGCTTTTACTTTGGCTACACACTGATGTTCTGCCTAGGTTTAGGAACACTTTGCGGTAAGCTCTTCTGCATTGACAACATGCCATTGCCAAATTTTGGATGGTTTCAATTGACACTGTTTGTAATTTTGATCCAGGTGCTGTAGGGTATCTTGGATCTACCTTGTTTGTGAGAAGGATATACAGGAATATAAAGTGTGACTGAAGACTGCCCCCAATTATAGTCCTGAGGAGAATGTATGCCAATGCTTTGTTTTGATGAGGGAGCAATGCTTCTGTTGTGTAGAAGCCAAGGGCAGTTTGTGGAATCTGATCATTCTTTGACAACAGGCTGCACTGCCCTTATTGTCCTTTTTGTTCCCTTTGACCCCTCTTCGGGTCAACAAATTTTCATGCTCAATGAGCTACTATATAGCATTTGATTTGTTGATGCGGCAACAACTTTTCACGCTCAGTTAGGTATATAGCCGTGATCGTAGTTTTTGAGTAGTAGATCTGTAGTAATATATGTCAATTGTTATTCTTAAACGTAATAAGACATGTATTCTGTTGTATAAAATTGTTAAGATCCATTATACCTATTGATGTTTGATGATAAGCACTGTCTATTTATCATGCTTGTTCTTCCAGGAGGCAAAATTATAAAAATTTACATGATCTACGAGGCAAACATTAGGGCATATGCTACACCAAAGATGGCTTGCTTCACCAGCGAAGAGGTCCCTTTACTGAACATAGCCGATGATCTATCCTTGTTGATTACTTGATCCGATTGACAATTTGATACCCATATAGCGCCAAGTGTGAAATTCTATAGCCTGAGATACATGACAGCTTTCTTTTTCAAAATTCAAAAACATCATTTTAAAGTTTTTAAAATATCTATAAAAAAATCTGGATGGAGACAATGTTGTGTTCTAACAGTGTAAAGGTTTCAACTCGAACTACCTTGTGTTCGAGGCTCCATGAAAATGACTAAATCTGAATTCAAAATTTTTGGCCCAAGTTTCAACTCTGCACCAAGATGGCAGAGCCACAGTGGTGTTCTACCAATTTGCAAAGTTGCAGCCCTTGGATTGAGTCGATCGTACGGCTCTGCCATCTGTCTGTTTCCTTTTCAAGCCGAAGCTAAACGAAATCTGAATTCGCCGGGCTTCTCACCTGACTGGGCCGGGCTTCAATATTTCATCCCAGCACGTCCCACCGACATAAGGGACCCACCCAGCACATCTCGGATTCAATCCGGTCGAACCCCAGCCTTCTTGCCGCCATCTCGTCTTCCTCGGCCCCGCGCGTTCTTCTTTCTTGCTCCCCCCGTTTCCTGAATCCGGCTCCTTCTCTGAAAGTAGTCTGAATCCAGATCCAGATATCTCGCGTTCTTGCCCTAAATCCCCAATTCCTCGCTCCCGCTCGTCCAATTTCTTGCTCTCGCGCTTCGATTGCTCCCCGCCCGCGTGCGACCATGGGTGCCACAACGCTGCTCCCGCCGTCGCAGCCACCGCGCCGTACCGCCGCCCTCGCCGATCTCTACTCCCGAACTCGCCGCATAACCATCAACCCGTCCTGTATGGCGCATCCCGCCCCTGCCAAGAATCCCAAGCGCCCCGGACCCGGATCCGTACGAGGCGGAGAACCTCCGGCGAAGCGCGTACGCGGCGCAGCCGAGCCCCATCCCGCGGCCGCCGTCAGCATCGGGAATCCGTCGAATCGTCCCTGTCCTAGCAGCGCGAAGCGCCTGGACTCCACGGTGATCAAGAATCAGTCCCTTCACTTGCCGATTCACCCTTCCGCCGCCGCCGAGAGCACGGCGCAAGTACCCAAGCCCTCTTCCACCACCACCAGCATGCGCGAGCTGATCGAAAAGGCTCGTCAGGCCAAGGAACGTCCAGCTTCTGACAAGTCCACGGCGATCAAGCAGCGAAGGATGGAAGCCCGGCGGAACCTGGAGCAGATGGTGGCCACGGTCGAATTCAACGATCCCTTCATCGATTACACCGACGTCTTCATGTCCCGTCAACAGATCATCGAAGCAAGACAAGCAGCAGCAAGTGAGCAAGATCGAATCATTGCAATGGCTCGTGGACGTGAGCTGGCCACGGATTAGGTGATCGAACCTGAAGAAGCCCTTGAGATTGTAGCTGTTTACTTAGCTGACCAAAACAGAGAGTGTACAACAGATCGATGAGTTGCTAGTTATAAGTTAGTTAGTCGTAGTTGCAACTTGAAACTTTCAAGGACTAGGATTAGAGTATCACTGGCATGTTTTCCACTAGTGCGAGTGATTATTTTTATTTTGTTGTTGATTAATGTCTGCTAATCATGATCGCAATCGATCCATTGATCTAAGGATTTTCTTTTTATGTAAAGAGTGTTATAAATCTGATTGATGTAAGCATCTGCTACTCATGGTGATCATGACAACTCATGATTGTTATAAATCGATCCCTTTAATCTGAGGTTATAAATCCGATTTACTTTTCACAAATAGCAGCAGAGATTCATGGTGATCATGACAAATCATGATTGTATTTGATACCATCAGCCATCAACTAGTAACTAGCCATCTTCACACTACCGTTGGCGGTCCAATCTTTTTGTAATCATCATCTAATCAAAAGATGTTACACTGCAAAAAGCTATGTACAAGCTGCTCGACTGAGGACTGACATGAAGACAATTCAGCCGAACAGTCACACGACCATCCAGTTGGCACTGCTTCCTGTAATAGTGAGATGCAAGACAGTCCAGTCCAGCAAGGTCAGACCAACCTCGATAGTGGTCCGGAACCTTGATAGTGATCATTTCACATCTATATCCAGGATGGATGCAGTGGAACATGAACTTGTCTATTCAACTTCTCATGATGTGCACAAGGGTACCCTTACACATGCATACACAGTACACACCCGCAGATTCAAAAAATGTTCTGCTCGTACTTCTCACGCATTGTAAGCATTAATCAACTGCATATAGACATGGAAATGAACATTTGCTGCTCGTAATTCTCACGTACTGGTGACACTATAAACATTTGCTGTTGATATGGAAATGATTCAATATCCAAAACATCAATATAATTTAAATACAACGGTAATTATCATTGCACATCGATGAGATAAACGCTAATACCAGTGGTTACATACAGGCACTTGTACAGGTGCTATATGCACTACAACATTATAATTACATGACAGTGATATTCTATAAGCGAGGTGCAGCCAAACTGGGGCAGCTGCAGTTTCTTCAGCACGGGCTTAAGCAGCGGCTGGAACCTTGACGACCTCCCTGTGCATAGCTGGTGAGATGCAACAGAGATAAAGTTTAGGCAATAGCATATAGTGTTTTTTTTAGGCCTATAGCATATAGTGTTTAAGCGTGTGACGGGAGATTCATTCGTTGAGTTGCGGTAACCAACACACAACACAAAATCATTCAGGTAATAATGATTTATATCGTATTAACAGAAAGATTAGGAGTATCATGAAGTTTCACCAATAAGTCAAACAGGGTGAATAAGTGTAACCTTTAGATCCAATGACATGTGGATAACATGTTGGTCATTCCCGTGAGTGAGTTTGTTGCTCAGGCGGATTACATATCATGAATGTTGATGACCATGCGGGATATGAGGTAATTAGCTTGAAAACAGAATAAGGTTCAGCTGGGAATGAAAAGGGGTTAAGGATTGTCTAAGAGAGCATAGTAGATTTAATATCAGGTGAAGTGTATATCATAATAGATTAATTGCCAACCTAGATCTTTTTCCTACCAAACACAAAGCAAGGCAGACAATTTTCTTTTCTTGTAAAATACAGGATAATGTCATGGATAACTAAAAGAACAATATGCATCAGGAATACCCACCTTGAACTACCAAGCAAAGGATCCTTGTGCAATATCATGAGAGACTCCTCGTGGACTACAATCAGGATGTCTAGCCTAAGTTTCGTCACACAACATGGGTAGCACGATTCTATGAACAAATATAAGAGAAGCTACCAATGAACCTTTGTAAGATCAGCAGTGCACGTACGAAGGTCCTCACCTGTTGGAACCACCTGGGAAGAACAGACGAACAGGGTGATAAGACACAGAAAAAAGCAGCGAGTATCCAGAGAGGAAGTATTGCCTTGCTGCACTCAACTTGCACAAGAAGTATCAGTGCAGTTTACTGAGAAACAAAAAATATCATTTGTGACTTGTCAGATGTTCCAACTTCAGAGGGCTACAGCTGCTGTGCCTCTGAACACAGAGGAAATATAGCACAAGGAATTCCTTAAACCAAGTTTAATTTAAAAATGCAGCATGGCAGAGATGAAGAAATCATGTCCTTGCATGGGCTATAAGCGACTTGCATCAGTGTGTTACTGTTCTGCTGCCTAGCTTGCTAACATTCTTTGTCGGACTTAAGTTCAACTTCCATGACCAGAAAATAGTAATATCTACTTATCAATGCAGTATAATGAATAAATGGAAGAGGACTAAACCGAGCAGGCAACACTTCTGCAAGAAAGAGAAAGAGAAAGAGCACATAGCTCACTCTATGAAGAAATTTTCGCGAGTGCTAACCATATTAATCCATAAAAAGTACCACTACTGAGAGATGCAAAAAAGGAAGGACAATCCCCTGTTTCAGCTGGCAGCAACCTTTTAAGTCAAATCCGAATGCAATCTAATTATCAGGGGCCAAGGTTCTATTAAGCACTAATCGTTGAGCGAGCCTTATTGTCTCTGCTTTTCCCGTTTCTGAAGGATTAAAACGCTAAGTGCAATTAAACACACACTTAAGCACAATTAAGCACACACTTAAGCGCAATTAAGCGCTTGCCTCTGCTCAGCGCTTAAGCGTGTGCTTAGGAGCGCTTAATTTAACAGTGTTAGGGGCTCCAAAGGAGTGATGCAATTCTAAAAAAGGCAATTTGGTACCTCCAAAAGGCAGTAGCCAGTGACTGTTTATATTTGTGTTTGCCACTTCTATTTCAGACAAGAGAATAGATTGGGACTGGATAATACTTTAAGGTCAGGACCAAACCAGTCTGGGCCTTAATTGTTAGAATCTACTTCTGGATCTCTTGCATGCAACCCAGAAACTCTGAAGCTTCATCATCTGCACAATACAGGTAACAACTGCACTTCAGTGTGTATGACAGTTCAGAATGCTGGTAAGTTTTGCTACTCCCTGTGGCATGAATTAATTGGTGCAACCATATACTATGTCTAGTACAAGTGTAGCACTAAGCTGGCCACTTAATTTGGGCCGGAGGGAGTACCGTTTCTTATATGGTAACTGGAATATTAAACTGAAATAAACTTAAGTCATATGAGCTAATCATTGCATTGGCACAGCAAAATGAGCTGCATAAATAGACCCTGTGACGCCTGAATTTGGCCAGTGGTGAAGCCTGGTCAGACCGTCAGAGATATCTGATATAAATGATAATCTCTGAAGATTTAGATCCAGACCCCTCAAAGGCTACAGACACAATCAACACCTAACATGCAGGAAAGCGATACAAATGCAGGCGAAACACCGAAAAAAGAACTAAACACACTGTATCGCAGGCCTCTAAGTTTGTGATACACAGTTGTAGCCTTAGTGGCAAGCATGGTTGCATTGTTCAGGACTAGATGGGATCAATGAAAAACTGAGACACTTTCTAATGTAAATGCAGACAGCTCAATGACAAAGGCATGCATGCAGAACAAAACCCTAGTGCTCAAAGGGTATAAATGTGACCATCCATGGTTTAAGCCCACAAACCTGTACGGCCACATCCTTTAACCATCTTCGATCGGCTTCAGAATAAGATCAACAAAAGCTATAATTGCAGAAATTAGTGGTAAAGGGGGTGGATTATCATGAATTGTCCAAAACCGATTCCTTGTAAATCCATGTTGTTCAAGATTTCCTTGAGATCCAAACTGCATTAACAGGGTAGTTCTCAGTGATCGGCAGAAAATATTGTTAACACTACCAAATCATTATTAGTGAAGGTTGCATAATTGGGTAAAACCAATGGGTATCACACCATGTCACGCTTTAGGAGGTTTGAAATTGGCCTGCAAAAGAGAAGTTTACTTTCAATAATTGAGTCACTAAGCTGCCTTGCACATGCATACAATCTTCCATATGACGAGCACTGCAACCTAATATATAGCATGATTAACACATGAGAGAAAAAAGAATTGCCTGATTAATAAAGAGTCGACCATCGCATATTTAACAACACTGTTTTTTATATTGTTTCTGCAATCCAGTTTCAGTGACCATATTTGTTATGAAAATTGCAAGACTGGTTAAAATGAAATACACATCAGTTATCAGCGCAGACAAAGGATGCTTGACCTGCAGAAACGAAAAAGGGCCTTATAATAATGCGTAAGCTTTTTTGGCTCTCTCTTTAGCCCTATGTCTCTTAACAAAGGCTAAACTAGGCGCCTTTCTTTGAACAAAACGGACTCTTGTTTCACCCCTTTGCCTTAGGATTCGTTATTTCTCAGTGGTAGAGTGTCACCTTGACGTGGTAGGCATTTTGATTTGGATTTCCAATAAAACCCTAAAGACAGAAAAAGACTCTTACGCCCTCAAGAGGCCTTTTTCTGACGCGTAAGCTACTGCAAAACGAATGAAGAAAAAAGGCCTCAGGATCTCCTTGTCCGATTTGAAATGGTGATGAATATGAAATTAGGAATAAATATGGAAAGAGGAATTATGCAGTAAAAGCCAAAATAGACTAAATATAGCCTGAATGATCCTAAAAATCCATCAAAGGCTTGCATATTCAATGAAAAAAGATTAATCTTTTAGAGTAGCTTGAATGATCCTAAAAATCGACCAAAGGCTTGCATAAATATGGAAAGATGAATTATGCAGTAACACCTTACGTTTCAGAATCAGACTTTACTTTCAGATACAAGGAGGTATTGTTGAATCTAAAGAGATACAGGCAAGGCATGGAATAATGAAACCACAGCTTCGGTTGGACACTGACTTCCGACGGTTGCAGCCTTGCAGGGCAGCACGCCTGCTACTTCCCGGTGGAACCAGCCCGAGGTAGATGCGAGCGAATAGGTAAAGGAAGGGGAAAAAAGGAGGCGCACGCGCACCTTCCAGTCTACGGCGTGGAAGAAGCCGACGAAGGTGTCGACGGCGGGGGCGAACCCGCCGCGGAGTTCGGTGGAGACGCGGCTGAAGAACTCCACCACCACGTCGGCGTGCTCGTTCAGCGCCGACCGCACCTCCTCCACCGCGCGCGCAACCGCCGCCGCGGCCGCCGAGGATAGACCAGATTGGGCCGGGCTACTCCCTTGAATGGGCTGGGCTTACGCGTCTAAGCTCAGCAATCCAGCTACATTGGCCAAACACACGCGATTGCGAAGCGCAGGCCAAATGACGAGGTGGCCGCTGGCAGCCGCGCCGCGCCGCCTCCGTCGACTCCCCGTCGGCACCTTCTTCTCCACAGCGCCCTCTTCCCACGGCTGCCCGCTCCACGCCGAGCTCTCGCGCCGCGGCGTCCCCGCGGCCGCCTCTCTCGCCCTCTACTCCCGCATCCGCGAAGCCACCACGCCCACCCCATTCACATTCTCCCTCCTCCTCGCCGCCCTCGCCTCTTCCCCTTCCGCCGGCCGCACCGGCGTCTCCGCGCCCGTCGCGCACGCGCAGGCGTTCAAGTGCGGCGCGCTCGCGCACCCCGTCGTCACCAACTCCCTCCTCAAGCTCTACTGCGCCCTCGGCCTCCTCCCCTACGCGCGCAGGGTGTTCGACTCGGGCGCCGCCCTGGACGTCGCCTCCTGGAACACGATGGTCTCCGGGTACGGCAAGAGCGGCGACCTGGCGGCGGCGCGAGAGCTGTTTAGCAGAATGCCGCAGCGGAATCTGGTGTCCTGGAGCACGATGGTCGATGCGCTCGTGCGTGCCGGGGAGTTCGGCGAGGCGCTGCGGGTGTTTGACCGGATGATGCTTGAGGGTTTCAAGCCGGATGTAGTGGTGCTGGTCAGCGTGCTCAAGGCGTGTGCGCATCTTGGTGCGGTTGAGAGGGGCCGGTGGATCCATCGGTATCTTGAAACGGAAGGGGTCGCGGGGAGGCAAAGGAATGTCAAGGTCGAGACGGCGCTCGTGGACATGTACTGCAAGTGTGGGTGCATGGAGGAGGCGTGGTGTGTTTTTGACAGTGTTCACTGCCGTGATCTTGTGCTGTGGAATTCAATGATTGCAGGGCTTGCAGTAAACGGCCATGGTGAGCGTGCGCTTGAGATGTTCCGGATGATGTTTGAAAAGGGTTTCATGCCGAATCAGTCCACGTTCGTTGCTGCTTTGTGCGCGTGCACCCACACAGGCCGTGTGGACGAAGGGAGGAATATTTTCCACTCGATGCGGTGCCAGGGGATCGAGCCACAGAGGGAGCACTACGGGTGCCTAGCTGATCTTCTTGGGCGTGCAGGGCAGGTTGATGAGGCTGAGGCTGTGTTGCTGGACATGCCAATGGAGCCACATGCGTCGCAATGGGGTGCGCTGATGTCGTCATGCAGGATGCACAATAATATTAGTGTCGGAGAACGTGTTGGGAAGCGGCTCATTGAGCTAGAGCCACACCATGGTGGACGTTATGCTGTTCTGTTTAACCTGTATGTAGTCAATGGTCGATGGGAAGATGCAAGAGCCATTCGGCAGATGATGGTGGAGAAGGGAGCCAAGAAAGACGCTGGTTTGAGCTTTGTTGAGTGAAATGGTTCGATTCCTTCAGTTACACTTCGGACAAGGCACATGCAAGACAATTATTTATTCTCCGGAAAGCTGGTGATAAGATAATTTTCAAGAGACCTTTCTGACACTGTCCTGAATAGAAGAGGCCTGAGACAAGGTGAAGGCGACCCTCTCTCCACAAAACTTCTTGTGCTGGTTATGGACTGCCTTGGAAGACTGCTGGACAAGGCTCAAGAGGACATGATTGATGGATTACTTAACTTAAAGTGTTGTGCATAATCAATGATTGCTAGCCACTAGAACACGTGATCAACATCAAATTAGAAAGATATAGGGAACATTACTCATTGCTGGAGTGGCCATCGTTGCCTGCTCGATGCAGGCGAGGTGCAGGGAGTGATCTTCCCGTCGCTACTGAGCCTCCCTAGATCGGTAGGGTGTTTGGATGTGAGGGAGAAGCAGAAGCAGATCGAGAACGGAGAGATCGATCGCTGCCAGGCTCCCTCCTTTATATGGCGCAGGCGACGGGGGACCAAACCATCGAGTCGGTTTTGGTGCCCCCGATCAGGGCGCGTTAGTTACGTACGAGGAGCTCACGATCGTTGGTTCGTGGGCCTTCTCCTAACGTTTATTTTGACTGGGCTTTTATTTGCCTTTTCTGTCTTTTCTTTATTCCTGTTAAAACTAACAGGTCAACCAACATTCTCCCCCTTGATCGTTAGTTTTAACTTCATTTGCCCATTCTCCATAGGAATAATATGCCAAAGTGAGGCGTTACAACAATCAATGAAATATCGTTGAAACTCAACGCCTATAGCATACCAGCCTATTTCAAAATGGATAACATTTTTCTTAATAGGAGTGGTTCTTTTAGTGGTCCCTTTATTCCAGAATCATAAGGCTTCCAGTAATCCCATGCCGGCAACATGCTCACGAAAAATACTGGGTGGTAAGCCTTTCGTTAGCGGATCCGCAAGCATACGAGTTGTACTTATATGCTTAATATCAATTGTTTGATCCTGGACTCTATCCTTCACAACATAGTACTTAATGTCAATGTGCTTGGTAGCAGCACTAGACTTGTTGTTATTTGAATAGAAAACTGCGGGTTCATTATCGCAGTACAACAAAAGTGGTTTTGAAATGCTGTCAACCACTTTAAGTCCGGGAATAAAATTCTTTAGCCATACAGCCTGCCCAGTGGCCTCATAACATGCCATATATTCTGCGTGCATCGTAGATGTAGCAGTCGTTGTTTGTTTGGAGCTTTTCCATGATATGGCTCCTCCGGCAAGTGTGAATACATAACCTGATGTGGATTTCCTACTATCCTCACAACCGGCATAATTAGCATCTGCATAACCAACAACTTCTAGGTTATCAGACCTTCTATAAGTAAGCATGTGATCTTTCGTGCCTTGCATATAACGCAGGACTTTCTTTACGGCCTTCCAGTGGTCTAATCCTGGATTTGATTGGAATCTACCAAGCATCCCGGTAATAAAAGCTAAGTCAGGGCGTGTGCACACTTGTGCATACATAATGCTTCCGACAGCCGAAGCATAAGGAACCGACTTCATCTGATCAGTTTCAATTTGGTTCCTTGGACATTGAAATGTCCCAAACTTGTCGCCCTTGACTACAGGAGCAGGTGAGCCTGAGCACTTATGCATATTATATTTCTTTAGTACTCGCTCAAAGTATGCCTTTTGTGATAGTCCCAACACACCTTTAGACCTATCTCGATGAATCTCTATGCCAAGAACATATGAGGCTTCACCGAGATCTTTCATATCAAACTTGGAAGACAGAAAATTCTTGGTCTCATGCAGCATATTCTTATCGCTGCAGGCCAATAATATGTCATCCACATACAGGACTAATATTGTGAACCTACTGCCCTTAAACTTAACATAAATGCAGTTGTCCACAACATTTTCCGTAAAACCAAAAGTTCTAATAATCTTGTCGAACTTGAGGTACCACTGCCTTGAAGCTTGCTTCAAGCCATAGATGGATTTCTTTAGACGACATGCCAAATGTTCCTTTCCTTCCACAACAAAACCTTCCGGTTGAGTCATGTAAACATCTTCTTTAAGGTCACCATTTAGAAACGCCGTCTTAACGTCCATTTGATGCAATTCTAGGTCGAAATGAGCTACTAGAGCCATAACGATCCTAAAGGAATCTTTAGATGACACAGGAGAGAAAGTCTCTTTGTAGTCAATTCCTTCTCTCTGTGTGAGGCCTTTTGCCACAAGTCTAGCTTTGAACCGTTCGACATTCCCTTTGGAATCATACTTAGTTTTGTAGACCCATTTGCAGCCTACTCTTTTAGCACCATCAGGAATTTCTACTAAGTCCCAAACTTCATTTGAGTCCATAGATTTCAACTCGTCTTCCATGGCAATGTGCCACTTGGACGAATCTGTACTTGCAATGGCCTCCTTGTATGAGGTTGGATCCTCCACCTTTCCCATATCTTCCACATCCTCACCCATGTAAATGATATAATCATCTGGGATGGCTTTCTTTCTTTCTCGTTGTGATCTTCTCACAGGAGACGGTGGTGGAGGAGCGTCATTATTTTGAGGATCTTCATTTTCTGACTGATCTTCTTCATTTTCATTATTATCAGCTTCAGAATTATCATTAGGTTGAGGACCTGAACTTGAAGGTTCAGAATCATCATGAGATGCTACTCTCCTTTGTATTGGGAGAACAATCTCTTGGATGGCAGGGGTTGGAGCGCACACCCGCTTCTCCTCAAGATCGATCTTTCTTTTTTCTGTGACTTCATTATCCTCAAAAAATACTGCTTGTCGGGTCTCCACATACTTAGTGGTGCGACCTGGACAATAGAAGCGATATCCCTTTCCTCTATGAGGGTATCCAACAAAGAAACAACTAACTGTTTTTGGATCTAGCTTCTTAAGTTGTGGATTGAAAACTCTAGCTTCAGCAGGACAACCCCACACACGTAGCTAGTTCAAGCTCGGTTTCTTTCCTGTCCACATCTCGTAAGGTGTGTGACGAGGGGTTAACTCGACAAATGTCCTAGATGAAGGACTTAGGATCGGGGAGATAGGGCGTTGGATGAACTCGAAGGTAAAGTTAGTCGAAATAGGTGTATATCGAAAGTAAACTTGGGTGTTCAACCTGGCTTGCTTTCAATCTGCCCTCCCCCGTCCTCTCCTGGCCCCTATATATAGGTGGCTAGGTCTCGAGGATCGGGTCGGGTTCGATACAGATTACAAATATCGACATACGGTAGTAACTCGTATTCGACTATCATTATAATTGGGCCTAACTCAACGGGCCTCAGGGGTACTCAACTAACGGGCTCTATTAGCTATACCCTTGTCAGTAGCCCCTGAGATTCTACCAGAATTGTAGATTCAGGTTGAATCTCTAATCTTTGATTTGATCAATTCTTCGACTTCATCTTCAAATCTTCGACTTGGTCTTTCGACTTGTATTGATGATAATTTGCTCGCAAGGGGTCTCGATGAACAAGCCTAACAACTCTGACGGATCAAGAGGTCAGTTAACTGCCGGAACAGATACTTGTCACCTACTTCAAATTCAATCCCCTTGGACTTAAATTCGGGATACTGGTCAAACTCACTCTTTTGCCTCATTTAGGACTTACAAAAAATGAGTCCCAGTGGTTCTCAGGGTACCCAGTGCGTCCACCAGGATTTTCTTCGCGTCGTAGACACGGATACATACCAGCAGAGCGCATCCATATGCGTATACCAGGCCACACAGGACGGATCCCGAGGTCTTACCTTCGTGATAAATCACGGCATTCGAGTGTTGTTGCGATAACACAACTCGAGAATCTTATGTCGCAGTCAAATTTTGACTGAAAATATTCGGGTTTCTGCAACCAAAGAAAAACTCGCTCCCGATGGGAGTAATCTTCAATTTTCGATTTGTCGACTACGTAGTCGAAGTTTTGTATGCTTACCCTTTTCTATCTTCAATATTGATCACCTCATCTTTATCGGGTGCGCGCTCAGTGCTCCCGATGGGAGTAGCCCCCGAGGCTATGTTTGGCAACTTGTAGTCAAGCATAGGCTCAAAGTTCAGTTCCTCTTTCTTCTGTAAATATCTTACTGTAGACAAGCCCCCGCGTCTAAGTCGCGGTTTCTATATCGCATAATCCTTCCCCTTCTTTTTTTTTTCCTTTTCTTCATTGATATTATCGTCTGCTGTGCGCAGAATTTCCCATTGTAAATTGTGTTTCACGGACTTTGATGCAGCCCGAAAGCCCAATAGTATGCGCTTATAAATAAAAGCGCCTGGTGATCAAGGTAGGAAACCCTAATTAAACTTCTCCTCCGCCGCATCCTCTTCTTCCTCCATCTAGGGCTTTCGCGAGGTTTTTCTGTCGCGCTTCATGGCTGACGCTGGAGGTTCTCGTCTGAACCTTGGATCCCAGATGGCCCCACGAGGTAGGGGTCGCCCTCGTGGCAGTAAGAATAAACCCAAGGTTGCTAGCGCCGCCGGAACTTCTTCAGATGCTCCGACGAAGCGCCGTCCCGGCCGCCCACCTGGTAGCAAGAACAAACCGAAGGTGACCAGCGCCACTCCAGGTCCTGCCTCTCCTCCTCCTGCTGCGCCTGCTTCTCCTGCTGCACCCCCCCGTATCTTTTCCTTTCTTTGCATTGCCATGGCGCAGTGCCGTGAAATTCAGCGCTTGCCGCTGGATTTCACGAAGTTCATGGATGGCCGCGAACTACGAGAGGCGGTTCTTCGTGAACAATCTGGCGGTGGCATCCCCTATGAGGTGGAGGTGTGGTATGACGGTAACGGCGAGCAGTACTTCAGAGGTGGCTGGTCGCAATTTGCTGAGGACCACGACATCCACCAAGGTTTCATCATGGCGTTCGACTTCCACGTCGGTACGTCGAAGTTTGACGTGAAGATCTACAATGGCACTCTTTGCCAGAAGGAGTACGAGGCTTGAAGCCCTCTTTTATTTGGATCTGTTATCCATGTAATCTTGTTTGACAATGTCCTTCCTGCAATGATATCAATAAAGATTCGTACTTTTATGTCGATTAACTTTTACTAGTATCATGAGAACAAGTCATGTTCTGAGATATGCTTTCCATATGTCGGGTTCTTTGCGAACCAATAAATGTGAAGATGATATCGGGTTCTTTTTATGAACCAAGTTTTTTTTGTATTTATCGGGTTGTGAAAACAACCTTATAGCGAAGAAAAAATCCCTCCATCTTGTCATAACAACTTTTCGTACGACCCAGAGGTTGAAGCCCCCGAGCGGAGAAGTAACACGAGAGTCGTACAATTTTGTCGAGTTCAACCCAAAGAACCCGACCTATGGCCTCATGTTCTGGGTCCAGAAGGTTAACTCGAATATGCTGATATCTATACTTAGTCTACGCGTAAAAACGCCGTAGTTGTTCTGCATTCCACGGGTTGCTTTCGTCATTCCCGGTCTTCTTGTCTTGTAGTCGATATGCTCCTCCTGGTATTACTTCCGTGACGATGTAAGGTCCCACCCAAGGGGACTCCAATTTGCCATGGCTGTCTTGCCTAAGTCGCAAAACAAGATCTCCCACCACGAAGGATCGTGGACGAACTCGACTACTATGGTAGTTTCGTAGATTTTGTTGATATTGTGTAGCCCTTTCTAATGCTTTGTCTCTTGCTTCATCTAACGCGTCGACGTCGTCTTGTAATGCTTTTGTTGATGTCGCCTCGTCATATGCTGTCACTCTTGGAGCTTCGTGTGTAACTTCGACTGGAAGCACGGCTTCTGCGCCATGGACCAGGAAGAAAGGAGTTTCTTGAGTTGCTGCATTGGGCGTAGTTCTTAGGCTCCAAAGAACGGAGGGCAACTCTTCTACCCAAGCGCTCTTGGCTTTCTCGAGAGGTGCTAAAAGCCTCTTTTTTATTCCACTACTTATCAAGCCATTAGCTTTTTCGACTTGCCCATTTGTCTTCGGGTGCGCCACCGATGCGAATTTAAGCTTGATTCCCAATCCTTCGCAATAACTTCTGAATTCTTTTGAAGTAAAATTTGTCCCATTGTCTGTGATGATGCTATGTGGTACACCAAAACGAAAAACTATCGACTTGATGAAACTGATTGCTGCTGTAGAGTCTTGAGTTGTCACTGGGGCCGCTTCCACCCATTTGGTGAATTTATCGACTGCTACTAGCTTTCCCACCATGTCAAGACCCCATTGTGCGAAGGGCCAGGATATTGCTATTGTTTGCAGCTCTGCTGCTGGTGCATGCAGTCTGGATGCAAACCTTTGACATGCTTCACACTTTCGAACTATATCTTTTGCGTCTTCGATGGCTGTTAGCCAATAGAATCCCGCTCGAAAAGCTTTTGCTGCTATTGATCTGCTGCTTGCATGATGGCCACATACTCCACCATGTATGTCTTTCAATATTGTTTGCCCTTCTTGGGGTGTAACACAGCGTTGTAAAACGCCTGTAATACTTCTCTTGTATAGTTTCCCTTCAATCACGACAAACGCTTTTGCTCTTCGAGTTATCCTTTTAGCCTCCACTGCATCTTCTGGTAGCTTCTTATTTATCATGTACGCAATATATGGCTGCATCCATGTTTCTTCTATCATCATGACCTCCTCTGGCTCTGTCATAGCCCCCGAGCTTGTCGTAGTAGTCGAACTTTTAGCACTTTTTATTGACCTTTCCGCTATTTCTTCCCAAAACACTCCAGATGGCACAGGTAAGCATTGTGATCCGATATTTGCTAAAGTGTCGGCTTCTTCATTGCTGTTCCTGCTAACGTGGGAGACTTCACATCCGTCGAATGTCCCTTCTAGATAATGGTACAAATTCTTGTAGGCCATCATGTTGTCATTGATTGCGTCACACCTGTTCATAACTTGCTGGACAACAAGGTTAGAGTCTCCAAATATCTTTAGGCGAGTTGCTCCACAAGCTTTAGCCATCTTCATTCCGTGCAGCAAAGCCTCATACTCTGCCTCATTGTTAGAAGCCTGTGGAAAACTCATCCTTAGGACATACTTTAGTTTGTCGCCATGGGGCGATATCAATACTACTCCTGCGCCTGCGCCTTGGACTCGCTTAGAACCGTCGAAATACATTGTCCAGGTACTCGATAAATCTGGTGGTCCGGTACTTTGCAGCTCGAGCCACTCTGCTGTAAAATCTGGCAGGATTTGCGACTTGATCGCCTTCCTCTTCTCGTACGTGATGTCCATGGGAGATAGCTCTATTCCCCACAAAGAGACACGTCCCGTCGCTAAAGGATTGTTCAATATGTTCGATAGTGGTGCTTCGTTAACCACTATAATTGGGTGCACAGTAAAATACTGTCGTAGTTTTTGTGCAGTTGTGAAGACACTGTATGCCAACTTCTGATAATGCGGGTACCTCTGCTTGGTTGGAGATAGCACTTCGCTGATGAAATATACTGGTCTCTGGACGCCATGAGCTTTGCCTTCTTCACTTCTTTCGACTACTAGGACTGTACTTACCACCTGATGGGTTGCGGCGATGTACAGTAGTAGTGGCTCTTTTTCTTTAGGTGCGACCAGCACTGGCGGCGTGGAAAGCACTTTCTTCAACTGCGCAAACGCTGTGTCTGCTTCTTCTGTCCACTCAAATTTGTCGTCTGACTTCTTCATAAGTGCGTAAAAAGGTAGCGCCTTCTCTCCTAGTTGAGCAACGAAACGACTTAATGCCGCGACTCGTCCTGCTAACTTCTGTACGTCGTGGAGTTTCGTGGGTTTCCCCATTGTTAGAATTGCTTGAATCTTCTCTGGATTTGCTTCTATTCCTCGCGCAGATACCAAGAACCCCAAAAGTTGCCCTGCTGAAACTCCGAAGGAGCACTTTGTCGGGTTTAGCTTGAGCTTAAATTTGTTCAGGTTGTCGAAGGTTTCTGCCAAGTCGCCGATTAGAGACTTCTCCTCTCTTGTGGTGATGACTACATCATCAATGTAGACTTGTATGTTGCGCCCTATTTGGCTCCCGAGGCAACTCTGCATCATCCTTTGATAAGTTGCTCCTGCATTTTTTAGGCCGAATGGCATCACTTGGTAGCAAAACACCCCATATGGTGTAATAAAGGCCGTTTTTTCCCCGTCCTCTTTCTTCAGCTTGATCTGGTTATAGCCAGAATATGCATCCAAAAAGGAAAGCCTTGCACAGCCCGCTGTTGAATCGATTATTTGATCGATGCGGGGTAAAGGGAAGGGATCCTTTGGACAATGCTTATTGAGAGATGTGTAGTCGACACATACTCTTTGTACGTCTGTGTTCTTCTTGGGGTACTATTACTGGGTTCGACACCCAACTCGAAGTTTTGATTTCCCTGATGAATCCAGCACTTTCTAATCTGTGCAATTCTGACGCTATTGCCTTCCTCTTGGGTTCATCGAATCGTCGCAGTGGTTGCTTGACTGGTTTCGCCTTGGGATCTACATTTAATGCGTGCTCGACGAGTTCCCTGGGAACCCCTGGCATGTCCGATGGACACCAGGCGAAGATTTCCCAGCGCTCACGGAGGAACTCGACGAGCGCGCCTTCCTATGCGGGATCCAAGTTCACCGCAATTGATGTCGTCTTGTTTGGATCCGTAGGGTGGACCTGAATTTTCTTTGAGTCCTGCGTTGTGTCGAAAGCCTTATCTAGCAGGGATCGTCCAACGTCGGGTAGCACATTATGATCTGTTTCTCCTTTTAGCCTCTCGTATTCTGCTGTCATGCCGAAGGTTTGCGCCATCTTATTGAATTCTCTATCACATGTGTTGGCTACCTCAAAGCTCCCTTGCACTGTGATTGTTCCTTTGGGTCCTGGAATTTTTAGCGTGAGATACGCGTAGTGCGGTACTGCCATGAACTTTGCAAATGCTGGGCGCCCCAGGATTGCATGATATTGTGACGGCCAATCCATGACTTCGAACTCCAGTTTCTCTCTTCTATAGTTTGCGCTGCTACCAAAGCAGACATCGAGTTCTATTCTTCCCAAAGGGTAGTTTGCTGCTCCTGGTACTATCCCGTGGAAAGAGCAATCTGTTGGCTTTAGACTTGTTGGTGAGATGCACATAGCCTTCAGTGTTTTAGCATATATTAAGTTTATGCCACTCCCTGCATCCATGAACACTCTTCCGATGTCGTATCCTCCTATTTGCGCTTTTAGAACCATAGGCGAGTGGCCCGGTCGAGGAACTTTCCGTGGGTGGTCTGCTTTGCTGAACTTGACTGGTTGCTCTGACCATCGTAGGTACTCTGTGGTGGCTGGTGGTGATGATATTGCTAGGTTTATTTGCCTGGTTATGCTCTTCCGTTCTTTTTTCGACTTGGGCACCGGTTGAATCATAGCTGATATGTATACTTTTGACTCTAGGTGTCTTGACAATTTTTGAGTTTGATATCCTTGACTTCTCCGCTTTTCTCCTTGCCTTCCTTCTTGGCTTGAGCTCATTGCACCTTGCAACCTTAGGAATGTTCTGCAATCCTTCATCTGGTGATTTGAGACCCTTTTCCCGTCGAGGTACGCATAGTGGATTCGACAAGGTCCGTACAACATATCCTCAGCCGAAGGACCGGAGTACCTTGATTTTTCTGTTCCTTTTGCTTGAACCCTCCTGCTTTCGTATCCTTCCTCTTCTTCTAATATATATCCTGCGGCTACCTGATTTCGCCTTCCTTGGTTGCCTCCGCTGCGGTATCTTCTCCTTTGTCGACTTATTCTGTCGACTTCTGGCGAACGTCCTCTTTTGTTGTTGTACGCGTCCTCTCCATCAGCGAATTTGTTGGCTTGTTCCATTAGCTCAGTTACTGTCGTGGGTCTTGTTCTTCCTATTTCTTCTACAAGATCTGAGCGACGAAGTCCTTCTGAAAAAGCATCTATTACTCGTTCATCGGAGACGTCCTCTGCTGAGTTTTTAATTATACTCCAGCGTTGTATGTAAGATCTTAGCGTTTCGCCTTTTTTCTGCACACATGCTTTAACTTCTTCCAGTGATGCTGGGCGCTTGTAGGTGGAATGGAAATTTCTTGCGAATTGACTTTCGAGTTCCCCCCAGCTTCCAATGGATTCGTCGGGTAGGGTGTTCAACCAAGACCGGGCGGCTCCGGTGAGGTGTAGCTGCAAACTTTGCATTGCAGTCGCCTTTGTTCCTCCTAATATCTGCACTGCTTGTAAATAATCTGATAGCCATAGGGTGGGTTCCTGCGACCCGTCGTACTTGCTCTGATCATGGGGTAATTTAAATCCTTTTGGTACTCGTGTTTTGCGAACCCTACGGGTAAAGCATAACGCACCCATATCTTTATCATCGTCTTCGTAGTTTTCTTCCCTCCATGCATGCCATGATTTATCTACTCGAGCTTGTGCTATTATACTTCTTGCGTCCTCCTTCCTTTTCCGTCGCTTTTCCTCTTCTGATGACTCACTATAATCATCATCTGAGCCATTATATCTGAACTTTTCCTTGTGTCTTCCCTCGTAGCTTGTCGACTTCTGCTTTGGGCCTTGATCCCTGATCTTTCCTTCTACTATTTCGAGGCTTCGTATCGCGGCTCGGTGCATATCTTCTCGCGGGTCTCCCTGCTCTGGTCTTGTGGCTAGCAGATACGCTTGTGCCGCTGCTAATGCTGCTTCTGGCGTTTTTTGTATCAGATCGTCTTCCTCCTCCTCTGGTTGCGGGGTCGGGCTCCTTGAGTACCCTTCTTCTCTGCCGTATGCTGACACCCCCCTGTTATGCTTTGGATCTTCACGCCTACCTCTGCTGTATTCTGAATCTTCACTATAATCTTCCCAATATTCTTCCCTTGATTCATTATTATTGTCTCGAAACATCATGTCTCTTTCCTCCCTTAATTTCTTCTTGTGTTGGTATAGCGCATATTGATATCCCATTAGAACTTCTCTTCGCGACCCCTCGGGTACTTCTGTGCCATGATTAATGGCTGATGTAATTATCCTCCATTCACCAGCCGAGACATGGACTTTCTCTTTTTCCTTTTTGTTGTGATTTTTCACTTTGTCGACTTGCCTGTCGAATTTTTTGCTTCCTTCGCTGTTGTTTCCATCTTCTGCTTCAGTGATAATGACGCATAACTGATGTACTTTGGAGACGCCATTGCTTCTTCCGGCGAAGTCCTTTGTGTTGTTGTGTGTCTGATACGCTTTCTCTTCTGAGTCGGAATTTTCTTCGATTTTGTCGCCTTCTGCGATTGACGCTTTCTCTAAGCTGACCAGCGAGTTTACCTCATTGGAAGAGCCTGATGACTCCAACGCTTCCTTTGTTTCGGGCTTTCTTGCCAGTGAATCTGGTTTCGTCGAATCTGAAAGGCGGGATGAACCCGACGGCCCGATGAAGATGCTCAAGCTTCCGATGGATAACTCTACTTCTTGACTTCCGTCGACTTCTGGACTGCTGTTGGCTAAAAGCGAAAAAGCCGTCGAATTCATGACTCCAACGCCCAGAGTCCCCACGGTCGGCGCCAATTGACGAGGGGTTAACTCGACAAATGTCCTAGATGAAGGACTTAGGATCGGGGAGATAGGGCGTTGGATGAACTCGAAGGTAAAGTTAGTCGAAATAGGTGTATATCGAAAGTAAACTTGGGTGTTCAACCTGGCTTGCTTTCAATCTGCCCTCCCCCGTCCTCTCCTGGCCCCTATATATAGGTGGCTAGGTCTCGAGGATCGGGTCGGGTTCGATACAGATTACAAATATCGACATACGGTAGTAACTCGTATTCGACTATCATTACAATTGGGCCTAACTCAACGGGCCTCAGGGGTACTCAACTAACGGGCTCTATTAGCTATACCCTTGTCAGTGTGCACGGTGCTGCTTTAGTAGGAGCAAGGTTTATTACGTGTGCAGCTGTCTTCAAAGCCTCCATCCATAGGCTTACTGGCAAACTTGCATGACTAAGCATACTTCGCACCATATCCATGAGTGTGCGATTTCTGCGTTCAGCCACACCATTCTGCTGAGGTTCGCCAGGCATTGAATACTGGGCAACAATTCCATTTTCAGCAAGGAACTTGGCAAAAGGTCCTGGAATTTGCCCATAAGGAGCATGCCTTCCGTAATATTCTCCCCCACGATCAGATCGTACAACTTTAATTTTCTCATTTAGTTGGTTCTCAACTTCAGCTTTAAACAATTTGAATTTGTCCAAAGCTTCCGATCGATCGCGTATGGGATAAATATACCCATATCGGGAGAAGTCGTCTGTAAATGTGATGAACGAATCAAAACCATCTATAGACTTAACATTCAGGGGTCCGCATATGTCAGTATGAATAAGTTGGAGGACACCTGTGGCTCTTATGGCTCCTTTCTTAATTGTTTTCGCATATTTTCCTTTAATGCAGTCTACACAAATGTCTGCATCTGAAAAGTCTAATGGGAGGAGTACGTCATTTTTAATAAGTCTTTCCATTCTCCCCCTCGAAATGTGGCCCAAACGACGGTGCCACAATTTCGAAGAAGTGCTAGTACCCTTCCATTTCTTTTCATTATTAGAAAAATTTCTCACATGCAAAGCATAATCATTAAAAGATAACATATATAATTTGCCTCGTCTGACACCGAGGCCAACATCCTTATTACAATATTTCAAAATAAATTATTTGTGCCCAAACAAGCATTCATACATATCATCATCTAAGCAAGAGACTGAAATCAAATTCCTACTTAGAGTAGGTACATAAAGAACATTATTTAACTTAAGACTAAAGCCGGTGTGAAGCTCCAAGGTAAGTGACCCTATTGCTTCAACATCGACTTCAACTCCATTTGCTACTTTAAGTCTTCTTGCTCCTCTTGCTATGGTTTGGGTCATACTTAATCCCTGCATGGAGTTAGAGACATGAGAGGTTGCACCTGAGTCAATCCACCAAGATGTACTAGAGAAATCAGCATAAAAAGATTCATCAACGAAAGTGATTTCATCAGTACCTTTCTTTAGCATCCACTTAATGTATTCAGAACAGTCTTTCCTGTAATGGCCTGCTTTCTTGCAGTGGAAACATACATTATCAGCAGCAGTGCTGCCTGAAGACTGTCCTATCTCCTTTCCTTTAGACTTTGGCATTTCATTCTTGAAAGACTTCTTTGGAGGAGAAGTAGGCCCATCATGCTTCCTCTTTTTAGAGCTAACATGAAGAGCTTGGTCCTTATTAGCCCTCAATATCCTCTGTTCCTCCTCGACAATCCTGGGGGATATCTCAGAGAGGGACCATTTTTCCTTCATGGAATTATAATTGATCTTAAATGGATCAAATTCTTCAGGAAGTGACTCTAAGATCATTATAACTAAGAGATTTTCACTTAGCTCGCACTTCAGGGTCTTCAATTTATTTGAAGCGTTTACCATCTTTAGAATGTGGCTCCTGACATCTCCTTCATTTTTGTACTTCCCAAGTAGCTTGTGAAAAAGCTCATGAGCATAAACCTTTTCGGAGCCCTTGAATTGCTCCTCCAAGGCTTCCATAAACTCCTTAGGAGTGTCTTTCTTGGGGAGAGCCCCAATTATGTCAGGAGAGATGGATGATCGCATCACGAGCATTGCAACATGACATGACTTCTCCCACTTCTCAATCTTAGAGTCGTAAGCCTTTTTGAGTTCATTATACCCTTCGACACCAGCAGCTGGTGCCGTGGGTTTTTCATTAATCAAGGCGTAATCAAACTCGCTAAAGGCTAAACATAATTCCATCGCATTCTTCCATTTTGGGAAGTTGCTGCCTGTCAGTTGTTCGACAGTTTCAGGGCGAAACGGAGCGGAAGCTGAAAAAACAACATGGACGTTCATTAGTAATTTGCATGAATATAATATTTTACATTGGTAAAATAAAATAGACATGCCATAAGTAGAAAATTCTAGCTCCATGTCAAAACACCGTTGGGCAGTATTGACATAAAATTAGAACAACATAAGTGTTGACATGCAAAATTAAAACAACGTTGGTCTGAATTAATTTTACTGTTATTACATTTTCAAAATAAGCATCAAAAATTGATCATAAGGAATTTCAACATTATTTGATGCTTAAAATGATCATACAACATTAAAACATATTAAATATTCCAAACAAAAAATCTCGTTGGTTCATTTTCATTCAGAATAATAACATGTTTACTAATCATATTTTAGGCAATTAGTTTCTGCAGAAAACAGTGCATAACCCATAAAATTTATAACATTAATTGTACACACTGAAATTCACAGGGAAAAAACAAAATATGGTCAACAGCCCAGGAAAAATACTGGGTTTACTCGACCTGGGCCGAAAACCCGTCCTCAGATCTAGCCCATTAAGACACCAGGGCCCATTTACATACCCGCCTTGATCTGGACCGCCGGATGAGAACCGACGGCCGGGATTCCACCGACCAAAATCGGGTCAAACCCTAACCTAACACCCTTCCCTCACTCCTCTCTCCCGTTCATTTCGGCGCCAGCGTCTGAGAGGGAGGGGCGACCAGCGCCAGCGAGTGAGAGGGAGGAGGCGACCGGCGCCAGCGATGGCGACCAACGCGACTCCCTCCCCCTTGCTTCATCCCGACGCGGTGGCCGCGGTTGCCGGTTGAGCGTGCGCAGGACCAAGTCCGGCGCGCTCCTCCGTCGACCGTGGTTGCCGCCGTCGTCTTCATTCGGGGCGTGAAGGTGGTGGTGCACGCCGGCGACGCGCGAACCCGCGACTTCGTTCGGGTCGTCCATTCCGCGCCTCGCGACGCGCCAACCCGCGCGTTCCTCGAAGGGAATGGCGGCGCGGGGTCCTCGCCCTCGCCGGAGCTGTGGGTACTCCGGCGGCCCCCGAAGGGAAAGGCGACGATCCGGCGGCATCATCAGGTAAGTCCCCAATTCGTGCTTTCATTCGCATGAATTTGTGCAGAAACAAATTTCGGGATTCGGCTAGGGTTAGGGTTCATACATAAGGCTGGGGAATTTGTTCTTTAATTGCAAAATCATGATCCCCTCCTCTAATTGCTTGCAGCATGCAGAGAGCAAAATTGATTCTTATCATGCAGAGGGCTAATTTGAGACATAAACGAAAAACAATTGCCTAAAAAAAATGATCTAATCATCATGAGGCATCAACAGATCACTGTAGGGTTCTAGTGCTAAGCAATTCCAGCTCTGATACCATTGATGGATTACTTAACTTAAAGTGCTGTGCATAATCAATGATTGCTAGCCACTAGAACACGTGATCAACATCAAATTAGAAAGATATAGGGAACATTACTCATTGCTGGAGTGGCCATCGTTGCCTGCTCGATGCAGGCGAGGTGCAGGGAGTGATCTTCCCGTCGCTACTGAGCCTCCCTAGATTGGTAGGGTGTTTGGATGTGAGGGAGAAGCAGAAGCAGATCGAGAACGGAGAGATCGATCGCTGCCAGGCTCCCTCCTTTATATGGCGCAGGCGACGGGGGACCAAACCATCGAGTCGGTTTTGGTGCCCCCGATCAGGGCGCGTTAGTTATGTACGAGGAGCTCACGATCGTTGGTTCGTGGGCCTTCTCCTAACGTTTATTTTGACTGGGCTTTTATTTGCCTTTTCTGTCTTTTCTTTATTCCTGTTAAAACTAACAGGTCAACCAACAATGATTTTTCCGGCAGATTGGCACACAAATCCTCAGGTTTTAGACCTTCTATTTACGCCGACGATGTTGTCATTTCCTACGGCCACATTGGCAAGACCTGCGGGTCACTGTTGCTATCCTAGATCTCTTCGGTGCTGCTACAGGCCTTGTCACAAACATGGCTAAGAGCAATATTTTCCCCATAGCCTGCCAGGACGTGGACCTTGCCTTCGCTGCCACTGTTTCAGATTGTGCTGTACCTGATTTTCCCTGCAAGTATCTTGGTCTCCCTCTGTCTGACAAGAAGCTCAAGCGGACTGAATTTCAGCAGCTCGTAGACAAGCTCATGAAGTAATTGGCCTGCTGGAATGCCAGGATCACAAAGAACTACTCTCATCACCACGGTTTGCTCAGGTCTCCCAGCATATCAGTTGATTGCCATCCTTTACACTAAATGGCTCCTCAAGCAACCAGACAAAATTTGCCATGCCTTCCTCTGGGCTGCCAGTGATAGCGTTTCGGGTGAAAATTGCCTGGTGAACTGGAAGACTGTTTGCCTCCTGAAGCAGCTGGGTGGCTTGGGCATCCCGAATCCCCATTTGCATAGCATCGTGCTGAGAATGAGATGGCTATGGCAGCAGCATACTGACCCATCCAGGCCTTGGATTGGGCTTCCCATCCCAATTGACAGCTCTGTTACAGCAATGTTTCAAGCATTGACCAAGATCATTATCAATAATGGAAGAGCAACCATGTTCTGGAAGAATCACTGGTTTCAAGGCTTGCCCCTTTGCACCCACTTCCCCAACTTTTTCAAGCATTCCAGAAGGCGGAACATTTCAGTTCGCGGCGCGCAGCCTGGCCATGCTTAGGTCTGCTGCATCAAGCCAAACCCCTCTCCGACAGTGCTCACTGAATACCTGTCGCTTTGGGAGCTTCTGGATGGGAACAGTACCTCCCTCAACGTCAGTGAGGATCCTGATTCCATTGAATGACGCTGGACAGTGCTCACTGAATACCTGTCGCTTTGGGAGCTTCTGGATGGGAACAGTACCTCCCTCAACGTCAGTGAGGATCCTGATTCCATTGAATGACGCTGGACTGAGAACAAATCCTGAACTGCTGCATCTGCTCATAAATTTCAGTTTGTTGGCCATATTTATTCCTCTGTGCTCCCTGAAGTTTGGAAAGCGAAGGTAATCCCTAAGTGCATGCTGCATGTTTGGTTCATGATCCACAATTAGTGTCTCGCCGCTGACAACTTGGCCAAAAGGGGCTGGCCGCATGATCCAGTTTGCAAACTTTGTAGGTCACACCCAGAGACCAGAGCTCATCTCATGGCCCTTTGCCCCTACTCTGTTACTGTCTGGCAGGAGCTGATCGCCAAGTCTCACCTCACTGCCATTGTCTCCATCATCGCCGGACTGCTCTTCAAGGACTGGTCGCTGGGCTCGTTCGCGATGCTGTCGAATACCATTAGAGCTAGATGGCACATACTGATCCTCCTCGACTGGTGGATGATCTGGAAGGAACGAAACAATAGAATCTTCAACAACAAAGCTCTATCCACTGACTCCCTCATTGACAAGATTATTCTGGAGCTCTCGCATTGGCGCTCTGCCGCCGTGCTGGGCAGGTCGTGTAAACCAAGCGGCGGTCATGCCGGACATGGCAAAGCTGTGGCTGGTTTAGCTTCCCTTTGTTCGCTTTACCTGTGCCTGATGTATAGCAGCTGTATTGTATTGAGTCCTCCCTGTACCTGACTTTTCAAACCCTCCCAGCATTTGTCCCGGTTTTTTCTTAATATATTGAAGCAGAGCTGCTGCTTTCTGTAAAAAAGGGTTTCTACTTCCGCTCTACTTCTGCCCTCGACGCCTCCATGAAATTGTTGGCTCCTGGTATCTTGGTGGTATCACCATGTTTTCCATTTTCCCGCCAATTCCAGTGCGATACCTGCAGGTGTAGTATCCACTGGTGCTGTTTAACTGCAACTTATTCTTGCTGTCAGTAAAGAACCTGGTGAAGAGGGTGTGCAGGCTGTTATGCTGATGGATACCATCCACCCTGCTCATACTTTTTTGTACAGTGTCTAATTATACAGTCCCATACTCATGTGACTTCATAATTTCAGTGTGCATGTCTTTTCCTACTAACAATTGGCTTTTCTGTTCTTGAAGATACCTGATGGCCTTCTTTTTCAAAATTCAAAAACAACATTTTAAAGTTTTTAAAATATCTATAAAAAAATCTGGATGTAGACAATGTTGTGTTCTAACAGTGTAAAAGTTTCAACTCGAACTACCTTGTGTTCGAGGCTCCATGAAAATGACTAAATCTGAATTCAAAATTTTTGGCCCAAGTTTCAACTCTGCACTAAGATGGCAGAGCCACAGTGGTGTTCTACCAATTTGCAAAGTTACAGCCCTTGGATTGAGTCGATCGTACGGCTCTGCCATCTGTCTGTTTCCTTTTTAAGCCGAAGCTAAAGGGTACGCCTGTACTCCGACCTGGTCGGAGCGGGGGATGCGCCGCACACCCCTTAGTGGGCCTTTTTTTTCTTCTTTGTTTCTTTTTCCTCCCCCGGCATCTTCCTTCTCTGTTTCTTCTTCCCCCCGACGGCGGCCATTCTTCTCCTCGCCGGCGCCCCCGCCGCCGCCGCCGCCGGCCGAACCGCCTGCCGCCGCCACCCGCGGTCGGCGGCGCAAGCGCCACCTCGCCGCCCCGCCCTCCAACCGCCACCTCCGCCGGTCCTCCACCGCCCCCGACCTCCCTCTAAACCTTCGATCCTTCCCAACTCCGGCGAGGTCGCCGGACCACCCCCAAACCCTAACCCTAGATCGATGCCGACGAGCTCCATCTCCAACCCTAAGACCCCCTCCCCCAACCCTAAGTACACGGGCTTGCTCCGCCGCCTCCGCCGCTAGCCGCGGCGTCGGCGGCTTCGTGGCGCCGGCGGCCGCCGGCGCGGCCCCCTCCCCGGCCATCTTCACCATCGCCGGCGCGGCCCCCTCCCCGGCCATCTTCTCAATCGCCAGCGCTGCCCCTCGCCGGTGCTTTGAAATTCGCGCTAACGGGCCGACAAGGGGTGTGCGGAGCGGCGTCCCGCTCCGACCTGGTCGGAGCATATGGATTGCCAAGCTAAACGAAATCTGAATTCGCCGGGCTTCTCACCTGACTGGGCCGGGCTTCAAAATTTCATCCCAGCACGTCCCACCGACATAAGGGACCCACCCAGCACAACACGGATTCAATCCGGTCGAACCCCAGCCTTCTTGCCGCCATCTCGTCTTCCTCGGCCCCGCGCGTTCTTTCTTGCTCCCTCCGTTTCCTGAATCCGGCTCCTTCTCTAAAAGTAGTCTGAATCCAGATCCAGATATCTCGCATTCTTGCCCTAAATCCCCAATTCCTCGCTCCCGCTCGTCCAATTTCTTGCTCTCGCGCTTCGATTGCTCCCCGCCCGCGTGCGACCATGGGTGCCACAACGCTGCTCCCGCCGTCGCAGCCACCGCACCGTACCGCCGCCCTCGCCGACCTCTACTCCCGAACTCGCCGCATAACCCTTAACCCTTCCTGTATGGCGCATCCCGCCCCTGCCAAGAATCCCAAGCACCCCGGACCCGGATCCGTACGAGGCGGAGAGCCTCCGGCGAAGCGCGTACGCGGCGCAGCCGAGCCCCATCCCGCGGCCGCCGTCAGCATCGGGAATCCATCGAAGCGTCCCTGTGCTAGCAGCGACAAGGATCTGCAAAGCTCGAAGCGCCTGGACTCCACGGTGATCAAGAATCAGTCCCTTCACTTGCCGATTCACCCTTCCGCCGGCGCCGAGAGCACGGCGCAAGAACCGAAGCCCTCTTCCAGCACCACCAGCATGCGCGAGCTGATCGAAAAGGCTCGTCAGGCCAAGGAACGTCCAGCTTCTGACAAGTCCACGGAGATCAAGCGACGAAGGATGGAAGCCCGGCGGAACCTCGAGCAGATGGTGGCCACGGTCGAATTCAACGATCCCTTCATCGATTACACCGACGTCTTCATGTCCCGTCAGCAGATCATCGAAGCAAGACAAGCAGCATCAAGTGAGCAAGATCGAATCATTGCAATGGCTCGTGGACGTGAGCTGGCCACGGATTAGGTGATCGAACCTGAAGAAGCCCTTGAGATTGTAGCTGTTTACTTAGCTGACCAAAAAGAGCAAGTGTACAACAGATCGATGAGTTGCTAGTTATAAGTTAGTTAGTCCTAGCTGCAACTTGAAAGTTTCAAGGACTAGGATTAGAGTATCACTGGCATGTTTTCCACTAGTGCGAGTGATCATCTTTATTTTGTTGTTGACTAATGTCTGCTAATCAGGATTGCAATCGATCCATTGATCTAAGGATTTTCTTTTTTATGTAAAGAGTGTTATAAATCTGATTGATGTAAGCATCTGCTACTCACGGTGATCATGACAACTCATGATTGTTATAAATCGATCCATTAATCTGAGTGTTATAAATCCGATTTACTTTTCACAAATAGCAGCAGAGATTCATGGTGATCATGACAACTCATGATTGTATTTCATACCACCAGCCATCAACTAGTAACTAGCCATCTTCACACTACCCTTGGCGGCCCAATCTTTTTCTAATCATCATCTAATCAAAAGATGTTACACTGCAAAAAGCTATGTACAAGCTGCTCGACTGAGGATTGAGGTGAAGACAATTCAGCCGAACAGTCACACCGACCATCCAGTTCCTGTAATAGTGAGATGCAAAGACTGTCCAGTCCAACAAGGTCCAGACCAAACCTCGATAGTGGTCTGGAACCTTGATAGTGAGCATTTCACATCTATATCCAGGATGGATGCAGTGGAACATGAACTTGTCTTATTCAACTTCTCATGATGTGCACAAGGGTACCCTTACACATGCATACACAGTACACACCCGCAGATTCAAAAATGTTCTGCTCGTAATTCTCACGTATTGTAAGCATTAATCAACTGTATATAGATATGGAAATGAACATTTGCTGCTCATAATTCTCACGTATTGGTGACACTACAAACATTTGCTGTTGATATGGAAATGATTCAATACCCAAGAAATCAATATAATTTAAATACAATGGTAATTATCATTACACATCGATGAGATAAACGCTAATACCAGTGCTTACATACAGGCACTTGTACAGGTGCTATATGCACTACAACATTGTAATTACATGACAGTGATATTTTAAAAGCGAGGTGCAGCCAAACTGGGGCAGCTGCAGTTTCTTCAGCATGGGCTTAAGCAGCGGCTGGAACCTTGACGACCTCCCTGTGCATGGCTGGTGAGATGCAACAGAATAAAGTTTAGGCAATAGCATATAGTGTTTAAGCGTGTGACGGGAGATTCATTCGTTGAGTTGCGGTAACCAACAGACAACACAAAATCATTCAGGTAATAATGATTTATATCGTATTAACAGAAAGATTAGGAGTATCATGAAGTTTCACCAATAAGTCAAACAGGGTGAATAAGTGTAACCTTTAGATCCAATGACATGTAGATAACATGTTGGTCATTCCGGTGAGTGAGTTTGTTGCTCAGGTGGATTACATATCATGAATATTGATGACCATGCGAGATATGAGGTAATTAGCTTGAAAACAGAATAAGGTTCAGCTGAGAATGAAAAGGGGTTAAGGATTGTCTAAGAGAGCATAGTAGATTTAATATCAGGTGAAGTGTATATACCATAATAGATTAATTGCCATCCTAGATGTTTTTCCTACCAAACACAAAGCAAGGCAGACAATTTTATTTTCTTGTAAAATACGGGATAATGTCATGGATAACTAAAAGAACAATATGCATCAGGAAAGCCCACCTTGAACTACCAAGCAAAGGATCCTTGTGCAATATCATGAGAGACTCCTCGTGGACTACAATCTAGGATGTCTAGCCTAACTTTTGTCACAGCACATGGGTAGCACGATTTTATGAACAAATATAAGAGAAGCTACCTATGTACCTCTGTAAGATCAGCAGTGCACGTACGAAGGTCCTCACCTGTTGGAACCACCTGGGAAGAACGGACGAACAGGGTGATAAGACACAGAAAAAAGCAGCGAGTATCCAGAGAGGAAGTATTGCCTTGCTGCACTCAACTTGCACAAGAAGTATCAGTGCAGTTTACTGAGAAACAAAAAAATATCATTTGTGACTTGTCAGATGTTCCAACTTCAGAGGGCTGCAGCTGCTGTGCCTCTGAACACAGAGGAAATATAGCACAAGGAATTCCTTAAACCAAGTTTAATTAAAAAATGCAGCATGGTAGAGATGAAGAAATCATGTCCTTGCATGGGCTATAAGCGACTTGCATCAGTGTGTTACTGTTCTGCTGCCTAGCTTGCTAACATTCTTTGTCAGACTTAAGTTCAACTTCCATAACCAGAAAATAGTAATATCTACTTATCAATGCAGTATAATGCATAAATGGAAGAGGACTAAACCGAGCAGGCAACACTTCTGCAAGAAAGAGAAAGATAAAGAGCACTTAGCTCACTCTATGAAGAAATGTTCGCGAGTGCTAACCATATTAATCCATAAAAAGTACCACTACTGAGAGATGCAAAAAAGGAAGGACAATCCCCTGTTTCAGCTGGCAGCAACCTTTTAAGTCAAATCCGAATGCAATCTAATTATCAGGGGCCAAGGTTCTATGAAGCACTAATCGTTGAGCGAGCATTTTGTATCTGCTTTTCCCGTTTCTGAAGGATTAAAGCACTAAGTGCAATTAAGCACACACTTAAGCGCAATTAAGCGCTTGCCTCTGCTGAGCGCTTAAGCGTGTGCTTAGGAGCGCTTAATTTAACAGTGTTAGGGGCTCCAAAGGAGTGATGCAATTCTAAAAAAGGCAATTTGGTACCCCCAAAAGGCAGTAGCCAGTGACTGTTTATATTTGTGTTTGCCACTTCTATTTCAGACAAGAGAACAGATTGGGACTGGATAATACTTTAAGGTCAGGACCAAACCAGTCTGGGCCTTAATTGTTAGAATCTACTTCTGGATCTCTTGCATGCAACCCAGAAACTCTGAAGCTTCATCATCTGCACAATACAGGTAACAACTGCACTTCAGTGTGTATGACAGTTCGAATGCTGGTAAGTTTTGCTACTCCCTGTGGCATGAATTAATTGGTGCAACGATATACTATGTCTAGTACAAGTGTAGCACTAAGCTGGCCACTTAATTTGGGCTGGAGGGAGTACCGTTTCTTATATGGTAACTGGAATATTAAACGGAAAGAAACTTAAGTCATATGAGCTAATCACTGCATTGGCACAACAAAATGAGCTGCATAAATAGACCCTGTGACGCCTGAATTTGGCCAGTGGTGAAGCCTGGTCAGACCGTCAGAGATATCTGATATAAATGATAATCTCTGAAGATTTAGATTCAGACCCCTCAAAGGCTACAGACACAATCAACACCTAACATGCAGGAAAGCGATACAAATGCAGGCGAAACATCTAAAAAGAACTAAACACACTGTATCGCAGGCCTCTAAGTTTGTGATACACAGTCGAAGCCTTAGTGGCAAGCATGGTTGCATTGTTCAGGACTAGATGGGATCAATGAAAAACTGAGACACTTTCCAATGTAAATGCAGACAGCTCAATGACAAAGGCATGCATGCAGATCAAAACCCTAGTGCTCAAAGGGTATAAATGTGCCTATCCATGGTTTAAGACCACAAACCTGCACGGCCACATCCTTTAACAATCTTCGATGGGTTTCAGAATAAGATCAACAAAAGCTATAATTGCAGAAATTAGTGGTAAAGGGGGTGGATTATCATGAATTGTCCAAAACCGATTCCTTGTAAATCCATGTTGTTCAAGATTTCCTTGAGATCCAAACTGCATTAACAGGGTAGTTCTCAGTAGGGATGAAAACGGAGCGGAAACGGACGGAACTAAGTGCTGCTACATTTGTTTTCATATTTTTTTCCGGAAGCAGAAACGAATACGGAAACACCGGAAACAAATATGAAAACAGATACTTTCGGAAATAAATATGGAACGAATACGGTGCGGATGAAAAGCAGATGATTCTCGGAACAAAGAGACCACTTGAATCATGCAGACAAGCTCAAGAAAGTTAAGAAAATCGAAAAACTTGTGCCTTAAACCTGTCACGATTACTCGGTGTAATGGGGGAGGAGGGGATGGGTTGCTTTGACGGTTCAGTATGACAAGGTCACATATTGGGCCTGCTAAATTGGCCATCAAAACAACCATAAACGGAAATTCCACATTAGTCGGAAACGGAAGTTTCCGTTTCCGCATCTGTTCCACCGGAAAACGCCGTTCCGTTTCCGTTTCCACTTCCGCCAAAAAATTTCCGTTTCCATTTCCGTTCCGCAAAAATTCCGTTTCCATTTTCATATTTTCATTCCGTTTCTATTTTTCCGCGGAAAAGTCAGAAAGTTTCCGCTCCACTTTCATCCCTAGTTCTCAGTGATCGGCAGAAAATATTGTCAACACTACCAAATCATCATTAGTGAAGGTTGCATACTTGGGGAAAACCAATGGGCATCACACCATGGCATGCTTTAGGAGGTTTGAAATTGGCCTGCAAAAGAGAAGTTTACTTTAATAATTGAGTCACTAAGCTGCCTTGCACATGCATACAATCTTCCACATGACGAGCACTGCAACCTAATATATAGCATGATTAACACATGAGAGAAAAAAAGAATTGCCTGATAATAAAGAGTCGACCATCGCGTATTAAACAACACTGTTTTTTTATATTGTTTCTGCAATCCAGTTTCAGTGACCATATTTGTTATGAAAATTGCAAGACTGGTTAAAATGAAATACACATCAGCTATCAGCGCAGAGAAAGGATGTTTGACCTGCACAAACGAAAGGGCATTATAATAATGCGTAAGCTTTTTTGGCTCTCTCTTTAGCCCGTCTCTTAACAAAGGCTAAACTAGGCGCCTTTCTTTGAACAAAACGGACTCTTGTTTTACCCCTTTGCCTCAGGATTCGCTATTTCTCAGCAGTAGAGTGTCACCCTAAAGACAGAAAAAGACTCTTACGCCGTCAAGAGGCCTTTTTTCTGACGCGTAAGCTACCGCAAAATGAATGAAGAAAAAAGGCCTCAGGATCTCCTTGCCCGATTTGAAAAGGTGATGAATATGAAATTAGGAATAAATATGGAAAGATGAATTATGCAGCAAAAGCCAAAATAGACTAAATATAGCCTGAATGATCCTAAAAATCCATCCAAGGCTTGCATATTCAATGTAAAAAGATTAATCTTTTAGAGTAGTCATCAATCATTCCAAATTGAACAGAACGAGATACAAAGCGAGAAGAGTTAAAGAAAAGAACGGACAGAGATTAACCTGAAAACTGAAGACAGGGACAAGGCGAGCTGAGGCCAAAAAAAAGTTTCTATTCTTGTTGGTGTGATCTTGGAGAGGCCAACTGCCGCCTACCAACGGCGGTTATCGCCTCCTGGATAGCACTCACATGTTAAGGCGTTACCAGCAGCAGAATAAGTTGGAAGCTCCGAGGTTGGAGTAATCACAACTCACAAGAGCTAACACCTTACATTTCAGAATCGGACTTTACTTTCAGATACAACGAGGTATTGCTGAATCTAAAGAGATACAGGCAAGGCATGGAATAATGAAACCACAGCTTCGGTAAAAGGAAGGGGATAAAAGGAGGCGCACGCGCACCTTCCAGTCGACGGCGTGGAAGAAGCCGACGAAGGTGTCGACGGCGGGGGCGAACCCGCCGCGGAGCTCGGTGGAGACGCGGCCGAAGAACTCCGCCACCACGTCGGCGTGCTCGTTCAGCGCCGACCGCACCTCCACCGCGCGCGCAACCGCCGCCGAGGAGGACGAGGATAGACCAGATTGGGCCGGGCTACTCCCTTGAATGGGCTGGGCTTACGCGTCTAAGCTCAGCAATCCAGCTACATTGGCCAAACACACGCGATTGCGAAGCGCAGGCCAAATGACGAGGTGGCCGCTGGCAGCCGCGCCGCGCCGCCTCCGTCGACTCCCCGTCGGCACCTTCTTCTCCACAGCGCCCTCTTCCCACGGCTGCCCGCTCCACGCCGAGCTCTCGCGCCGCGGCGTCCCCGCGGCCGCCTCTCTCGCCCTCTACTCCCGCATCCGCGAAGCCACCACGCCCACCCCATTCACATTCTCCCTCCTCCTCGCCGCCCTCGCCTCTTCCCCTTCCGCCGGCCGCACCGGCGTCGCCGCGCCCGTCGCGCACGCGCAGGCGTTCAAGTGCGGCGCGCTCGCGCACCCCGTCGTCACCAACTCCCTCCTCAAGCTCTACTGCGCCCTCGGCCTCCTCCCCTACGCGCGCAGGGTGTTCGACTCGGGCGCCGCCCTGGACGTCGCCTCCTGGAACACGATGGTCTCCGGGTACGGCAAGAGCGGCGACCTGGCGGCGGCGCGAGAGCTGTTTAGCAGAATGCCGCAGCGGAATCTGGTGTCCTGGAGCGCGATGGTCGATGCGCTCGTGCGTGCCGGGGAGTTCGGCGAGGCGCTGCGGGTGTTTGACCGGATGATGCTTGAGGATTTCAAGCCTGATGCAGTGGTGCTGGTCAGCGTGCTCAAGGCGTGTGCGCATCTCGGTGCGGTTGAGAGGGGCCGGTGGATCCATCGGTATCTTGAAACGGAGGGGGCAGCGGGGAGGCAAAGGAATGTCAAGGTCGAGACGGCGCTCGTGGACATGTACTGCAAGTGTGGGTGCATGGAGGAGGCATGGTGTGTTTTTGACGGTGCTCACTGCCGTGATCTTGTGCTGTGGAACTCAATGATTGGAGGGCTTGCAGTAAACGGCCACGGTGAGCGTGCGCTTGAGTTGTTTCGGATGATGTTCGACAAGGGTTTCATGCCAAATCAGTCGACGTTCGTTGCTGCTTTGTGCGCGTGCACCCACACAGGTCGTGTGGACGAAGGGAGGAATATTTTCCACTCGATGCGGTGCCAGGGGATCGAGCCACAGAGGGAGCACTACGGGTGCCTAGCTGATCTTCTTGGGCGTGCAGGGCACGTTGATGAGGCTGAGGCTGTGTTGCTGGACATGCCAATGGAGCCACATGCGTCGCAATGGGGTGCGCTGATGTCGTCATGCCGGATGCACAATAATATTAGTGTCGGCGAACGTGTTGGGAAGCGGCTCATTGAGCTAGAGCCACACCATGGTGGACGTTATGCTGTTCTGTTTAACCTGTATGTAGTCAATGGTCGATGGGAAGATGCAAGAGCCATTCGGCAGATGATGGTGGAGAAGGGAGCCAAGAAAGACGCGGGTTTGAGTGAAATTATTTGATTCCTTCAGTTACACTTTGGAAAAGGCACATCTAAGCCAATTATTTTTTCTCTGGAAAGCTGGTGACAAGATCGCATCACACTTTTTTTGCACACGGTAGTGTTGCTTCTTCACTTCTGAGGAGGTAAAAGCTGTCATTGTGGAGATGCACCCTGAGAAGGCACCCGGACCCCGATGTTTTTTCTGTTGTCTTCTATAGAATGGCTTGGGATACAATCAATGCTGTTATGCTGATGTCATGTAAGCGGTGCAAAAGTTGGAGAGCTCGGCCAGCAGTACCTGCATGTTCTGAATACTGCCCTCATGGTGCTCCTTCCTAAAACTCAGGAGCCGTTGAACCCTCGGATTTTAGACCAATCTGCCTGGTGGACAGTTTTGCAAAAATCTTTGCAAAGATTATGGCCAACCAGATGCAACCGATGGTGCCTGCTCTAGTTGCTCCCTGCCAAAACGCCTTCATCAAAGGAAGATCCATTCATAACAACTTTGTGCATGTCCAAGGGGTCATTCACTCTCTCAAACACAAGAAAATTCCAGCTCTGATGTTAAAACTGGATATCTCCAAGGCTGTCGACTCTGCATCTTGGGAGTTCCTTCTTGAACTCCTATAACACCGTGGCTTCGGTGTCAAGTGCTGAATTGGATTGTTGCTTTGCTGGGCACTAGCTCCACTAAGATAATTTTCAGGAGACCTTTCTGATCCTATCCTGAATAGAAGAGGCCTGAGACAAGGCGAAGGCGACCCTCTCTCCACACAACTTGTCGTGCTGGTTATAGACTGCCTTGGAAGACTGCTGGACAAGGCTCAAGAGGACATGATTCTTCTGCAGATTGGCCCACAAATCCTCAGGTTCAGATCTTCCATTTACGCCGAAGATGTTGTCATTTCCTACGGCGACATTGGCAAGACCTGCAGGTCACTGTTGCTATCCTAGATCTCATCGGTGCTGCTACAGGCCTTGTCACAAACATGGCTAACAGTAATATTTTTCCCCATAGCCTGCCAGGACGTGGACCTTGCCTTTGCTGCCACAGTTTCTGATTGTGCTGTAGCTGATTTTCCCTGCAAGTATCTTGGTATCCCTCTGTCTGACAAGAAGCTCAAGCGGACTGAATTTCAACAGCTCATAGACAAGCTCGTGAAGAAATTGGCATGCTGGAGGCCAGGATCACAAAGAACTACTCTCATCACCACGGGCTCAGGTCTCCCAGCATATCAGTTACTTGCCATCCTGTACCCTTAATGGCTCCTCAAGCAACCAGACAAAATTCGCCGTGCCTTCCTCTGGTCTGCCAGTGATAGCGTTTTGGGTGGAAATTGGCTGGTGAACTAGAAGATTGTTTGCCTCCCAAGGCAGCTGGGTGGCTTGGGCATCCAAATCCACATTTGCATATCATCGTGCTGAGAATGAGATGGCTATGGCAGTAGCATACTGAGCCATCCAGGCCTTGGATTGGGCTTCCCGTCCCCATTGACAGCTCTGTTACAGCAGTGTTTCAAGCATCGACCAAGATCATTATCAACAGCGGAATATCAACCATGTTCTGGAAGAATCACTGGTTTCAAGGCATGCCCCTTTGCACCCACTTCCCCAACTTCTTCAAGCATTCCAGAAGACTGAACACTTCAGTTCGCGACGCCCAGCCTGGCCGTGCTTAGGTCCGCTGCATCAAGCCAAACTCCTCTCCAACAGTGCTCACTGAATACTGATGGAAACTTAACATGATGTGCTGTTGTATGATCAACAATTGCTAGCCACTAGAACACACGATCAACATTAGATAGAGAGGCAAGGGGAAACTTTACTCATCGCAGGAGTGGCCATCGTTGCCTGCTCGATGCAGGCGAGGTGCAGGGAGTGATCTAGGTCGATCTTCCCGTCGCTACTGAGCCTCCCTAGATCGGTAGGGTGTTTGTGGGGAAGCAGCTGAAGCAGATCGTCAACCTTGCGTGGTCAGATCGCTGCCAGGCTTCCCCTTTAATATGGCGCAGGCGACAGGGGACCAAACCATCGAGTTGGTTTTGGTGCCCCTGATCAGGGCGCGTTAGTTAGCGTTCGAGGAGCTCACGAACGTTGGTTCGTGGGCCTCCTCCTTAACGTTTATTTTGACTGGGCCTTTATCTGCCTTTTCAGTCTTTTCTTTTATTCCTGTTAAAACTAACAGGTCAACCAACATTCTCCCCCTTGATCGTTAGTTTTAACTTCATTTGCCCATTCTCCATAGGAATAATATGCCAAAGTGAGGTGTTACAACAATCAATGAAATATCGTTGAAACTCAACACCTATAGCATACCAGCCTATTTCAAAATGGATAACATTTTTCTTAATAGGAGTGGTTCTTTTAGTGGTCCCTTTATTCCAGAATCATAAGGCTTCCAGTAATCCCATGCCGGCAACATGCTCACGAAAAATACTGGGTGGTAAGCCTTTCGTTAGCGGATCCACAAGCATACGAGTTGTACTTATATGCTTAACATCAATTGTTTGATCCTGGACTCTATCCTTCACAACATAGTACTTAATGTCAATGTGCTTGGTAGCAGCATTAGACTTGTTGTTATTTGAATAGAAAACTGCGGGTTCATTATCGCAGTACAACAAAAGTGGTTTTGAAATGCTGTCAACCACTTTAAGTCCGGGAATAAAATTCTTTAGCCATACAGCCTGCCCAGTGGCCTCATAACATGCCATATATTCTGCGTGCATCGTAGATGTAGCAGTCGTTGTTTGTTTGGAGCTTTTCCACGATATGGCTCCTCCGGCAAGTGTGAATACATAACCTGATGTGGATTTCCTACTATCCTCACAACCGGCATAATCAGCATCTGCATAACCAACAACTTCTAGGTTATCAGACCTTCTATAAGTAAGCATGTGATCTTTCGTGCCTTGCATATAACGCAGGACTTTCTTTACGGCCTTCCAGTGGTCTAATCCTAGATTTGATTGGAATCTACCAAGCATCCCGGTAATAAAAGCTAAGTCAGGGCGTGTGCACACTTGTGCATACATAATGCTTCCGACAGCCGAAGCATAAGGAACCGACTTCATCTGATCAGTTTCAATTTGGTTCCTTGGACATTGAAATGTCCCAAACTTGTCGCCCTTGACTACAAGAGCAGGTGAGCTTGAGCACTTATGCATATTATATTTCTTTAGTACTCGCTCAAAGTATGCCTTTTGTGATAGTCCCAACACACCTTTAGACCTATCTCGATGAATCTCTATGCCAATAACATATGAGGCTTCACCGAGATCTTTCATATCAAACTTGGAAGACAGAAAATTCTTGGTCTCATGCAGCATATTCTTATCGCTGCAGGCCAATAATATGTCATCCACATACATGACTAATATTGTGAACCTACTGCCCTTAAACTTAACATAAATGCAGTTGTCCACAACATTTTCCGTAAAACCAAAAGTTCTAATAATCTTGTCGAACTTGAGGTACCACTGCCTTGAAGCTTGCTTCAAGCCATAGATGGATTTCTTTAGACGACATGCCAAATGTTCCTTTCCTTCCACAACAAAACCTTCCGGTTGAGTCATGTAAACATCTTCTTTAAGGTCACCATTTAGAAATGCCGTCTTAACGTACATTTGATGCAATTCTAGGTCGAAATGAGCAACTAGAGCCATAACGATCCTAAAGGAATCTTTAGATGACACAGGGGAGAAGGTCTCTTTGTAGTCAATTCCTTCTCTCTGTGTGAAACCTTTTGCCACAAGTCTAGCTTTGAACCGTTCGACATTCCCTTTGGAATCATACTTAGTTTTGTAGACCCATTTGCAGCCTACCCTTTTAGCACCATCAGGAATTTCTACTAAGTCCCAAACTTCATTTGAGTCCATAGATTTCAACTCGTCTTCCATGGCAATGTGCCACTTGGACGAATCTGTACTTGCAATGGCCTCCTTGTATGAGGTTGGATCCTCCACCTTTCCCACATCTTCCACATCCTCACCCATGTAATGATATAATCATCTGGGATGGCTTTCTTTCTTTCTCGTTGTGATCTTCTCACAGGAGACGGTGGTGGAGGAGCGTCATTATTTTGAGGATCTTCATTTTCTGACTGATGATCTTCTTCATTTTCATTATTATCAGCTTCAGAATTATCATTAGGTTGAGGACCTGAACTTGAAGGTTCAGAATCATCATGAGATGCTACTCTCCTTTGTATTGGGAGAACAATCTCTTGGATGGCCGGGGTTGGAGCACACACCCGCTTCTCCTCAAGATCGATCTTTCTTATTTCTGTGACTTCATTATCCTCAAAAAATACCGCTTGTCGGGTCTCCACATACTTAGTGGTGTGACCTGGACAATAGAAGCGATATCCCTTTCCTCTATGAGGGTATCCAACAAAGAAACAGCAAACTGTTTTTGGATCTAGTTTCTTAAGTTGTGGATTGAAAACTCTAGCTTTAGCAGGACAACCCCACACACGTAGATAGTTCAAGCTCGTTTTCTTTCCCGTCCACATCTCGTAAGGTGTGCACGGTGCTGCTTTAGTAGGAGCAAGGTTTAGTACATGTGCAGCTGTCTTCAAAGCCTCCATCCATAGGCTTACTGGCAAACTTGCATGACTAAGCATACTTCGCACCATATCCATGAGTGTGCGATTTCTGCGCTCAGCCACACCATTCTGCTGAGGTTCGCCAGGCATTGAATACTGGGCAACAATTCCATTTTCAGCAAGGAACTTGGCAAAAGGTCCTGGAATTTGCCCATAAGGAGCATGTCTTCCATAATATTCTCCCACACGATCAGATCGTACAACTTTAATTTTCTCATTTAGTTGGTTCTCAACTTCGGCTTTAAACAATTTGAATTTGTCCAAATCTTCCGATCGATCGCGTATGGGATAAATATACCCATATCGGGAGAAGTCGTCTGTAAATGTGATGAATGAATCAAAACCATCTATAGACTTAACATTCAGGGGTCCGCATATGTCAGTATGAATAAGTTGGAGGACACCTGTGGCTCTTATGGCTCCTTTCTTAATTATTTTCGCATATTTTCCTTTAATGCAGTCTACACAAATGTCTGCATCTGAAAAGTCTAATGGGAGGAGTACGTCATTTTTAATAAGTATTTCCATCCCCCCCCTCGAAATGTGGCCCAAACGACGGTGCCACAATTTTGAAGAAGTGCTAGTACCCTTCCATTTCTTTTCATCATTAGAAACATTTCTCACATGCAAAGCATAATCATTAAAAGATAACATATATAATTTGCCTCGTTTGACACCGAGGCCAACATCCTTATTACAATATTTCAAAATAAATTGTTTGTGCCCAAACAAGCATTCATACATATCATCATCTAAGCAAGAGACTGAAATCAAATTCCTACTTAGAGTAGGTACATAAAGAACATTATTTAACTTAAGACTAAAGCCGGTGTGAAGCTCCAAGGTAAGTGACCCTATTGCTTCAACTCCATTTTCTACTTTAAGTCTTCTTGCTCCTCTTGCTGTGGTTTGGGTCATACTTAATCCTTGCATGGAGTTAGAGACATGAGAGGTTGCACCTGAGTCAATCCACCAAGATGTACTAGAGAAATCAGCATAAAAAGATTCATCAACAAAAGTGATTTCATCAGTACCTTTCTTTAGCATCCACTTAATGTATTCAGAACAGTCTTTCCTGTAATGGTCTGCTTTCTTGCAGTGGAAACATACATTATCAGCAGCAGTGCTGCATGAAGACTGTCCTATCTCCTTTCCTTTAGACTTCGGCATTTCATTCTTGAAAGACTTCTTTGGAGGAGAAGTAGGCCCATCATGCTTCCTCTTTTTAGAGCTAACATGAAGAGCTTGGTCCTTATTTGCCCTCAATATCCTCTGTTCCTCCTCGACTATCCTGGGGGATATCTCAGAGAGGGACCATTTTTCCTTCATGGAATTATAATTGATCTTAAATTGATCAAATTCTTCAGGAAGTGACTCTAAGATCATTATAACTAAGAGATTTTCACTTAGCTCGCACTTCAGGGTCTTCAATTTATTTGAAGCGTTTACCATCTTTAGAATGTGGCTCCTGACATCTCCTTCATTTTTGTACTTCCCAAGTAGCTTGTGAAAAAGCTCATGAGCATAAACCTTTTCAGAGCCCTTGAATTGCTCCTCCAAGTCTTCCATAAACTCCTTAGGAGTGTCTTTCTTGGGGAGATCCCCAATTATGTCAGGAGAGATGGATGATCGCATCACGAGCATTGCAACATGACACGACTTCTCCCACTTCTCAATCTTAGAGTCGTAAGCCTTTTTGAGTTCATTATACCCCTCGACACCAGCAACTGGTGCCGTGGGTTTTTCATTAATCAAGGCGTAATCGAACTCGCTAAAGGCTAAACATAATTCCATCGCATTCTTCCATTTTGGGAAGTTGCTGCCTGTCAGTTGTTCGACAGTTTCAGGGCGAAACGGAGCGGAAGCTGAAAAGAACAACATGGACGTTCATTGGTAATTTGCATGAATATAATATTTTACGTTGGTAAAATAAAATACACATGCCATAAGTAAAAAACAATTCTAGCTCCATGTCAAAATACCGTTGGGTAGTATTGACATGAAATTAGAAGAACATAAGGAACATGCAAAATTAAAACAACGTTGGTCTGAATTAATTTTACAGTTATTACATTATCAAAATAAGCATCAAAATTAATCATGAGGAATTTTATTATTATTTGATGCTTAAAATGATCACTCAATATTAGGATACATTAAATATTCTGAACAAAAAATCTCGCTGGTTCATTTTCGTTCAGAATAGTAACATTTTTTTACTAATCATATTTTTTATACAATCATATTTCTGTATAAAACAGTGCAAAACATAAACATAATAACATTAATTTGCACTGAAACAGAAAAAACTTTAAAGAACGGTGGGCTGCTGAAAACCCGAACCGCACAGCCCACCTTCAAAAATGAGCCCAAATAGGCACCGAGGCCCGTTTTAATCCCGCATTGAAGCTGGCACGTCGGATGAGATCCGACGGCTGAGATGCGACCGACCAAAACATCAGTAACCCTAATCCTAACCCTCACCCACTCACACCTCTCCCCCACCTCCCGTTCATTTCGGCGCCAGAGACAGAGCGCCGGCGACAGTGAGTGAGGAGAGCGCCGACCGGCGCCGGCGCCGGCGATGCCACGCGACGTGGTGCACTCCCCTTTCCTTCATTCCGACGCGGTGGCCGCGCTCGCTGGCGGAGCGTGCGCTCGCGCGCTTCTCCGACGACCGTAGCTGCCGCGCCGCGTTTCGTAAGGGCGGCGAGGTGGAGGTGCATGCCGGCAAGCCGGCGGCCATCTGGTGACGACAGAGGCGAGCGGCGCGACGGCCACCGGCGTGTGCGTCCATTCCGCGCATTCCTCGAAGGGAACGGCGGCGCGGGGTCCTCGCCCTCGCCGGAGCTGTGAGTGCTCCGGCGGCCCCCGGAGGGAGAAGGCGACGATCCGGCGGCATCAGGTGAGTCCGAAAAAACGTGATGGTGTTTTCATTTGCATCAATTTGTGCAGAAACAAATTTTGGGGTTTCGGCTAGGGTTAGGGTTCATAAAATTGGGGATTTTTAACTTCTGATGATTCATGAAAACTTGCTCCCCCTTCATGTAATTGCTCAAACGTGTACATAGTAGATCAAAAACTACTTAACAAAACATCAAATTGCAGTCAAAGACTTAATTGGCTAGCAATTTCGATCTTTTAACATTACCAGTGAGAAAAAAAGATTTGATCATGCATAACAGGGCCAATCCGAGACAAAAAAAAAGCATTAATCAATCTTGCCTAGAAATATGATCTAATCATCATGAGAGATCAAACAGATCACAGTAGGGTTCTAGTGCTGAGCAATTCGGCTCTGATACCATTGATGGAAACTTAATATGATGTGCTGTTGTATGATCAACAATTGCTAGCCACTAGAACACACGATCAACATTAGATAGAGAGGCAAGGGGAAACTTTACTCATCGCAGGAGTGGCCATCGTTGCCTGCTCGATGCAGGCGAGGTGCAGGGAGTGATCTAGATCGATCTTCCCGTCGCTACTGAGCCTCCCTAGATCGGTAGGGTGTTTGTGGGGAAGCAGCTGAAGCAGATCGTCAACCTTGCGTGGTCAGATCGCTGCTAGGCTTCCCCTTTAATATGGCGCAGGCGACAGGGGACCAAACCATCGAGTTGGTTTTGGTGCCCCCGATCAGGGCGCGTTAGTTAGCGTTCGAGGAGCTCACGAACGTTGGTTCGTGGGCCTCCTCCTTAACGTTTATTTTGACTGGGCCTTTATCTGCCTTTTTAGTCTTTTCTTTTATTCCTGTTAAAACTAACAGGTCAACCAACAAATACCTGTCGCTTTGGGAGCTCCTGGACGGGAACAGTACCTCTCTCAACTTCAATGACGATCCCGATTCCTTGGAAATGGGGCTGGACCGAGAACAAATCCTAAACTGCTGCATCTGCCTATAAATTTCAGTTTGTTGGTCATATTCATTCCTCTTTGCTCCCCGAAGTTTGGATAGCGAAGGCAATTCCTAAAGTGCAAGCTGTATGTTTGGCTCATGATCCACAATAAGTGTTTTGCCGCTGACAACTTGGCCAAAAGGGGTTGACCACATGATCCAGTTTGCAAACTTTGTAGGTCACACCCGGAGACCAGAGCTCACCTCACGGCTCTTTGCCTCCACTCTGTTGCTGTCTGGCAGGAGCTGATCGCCAAGTCTCACCTTCCTGCCATTGCTCTCTCATCATCGCTGGACTGCTCTCTCAAGGACAGGTGTCTGGGCTCGTCGGCAATGCTGTGGAAGACCATCAGAGCTAGATGGCACACGCTGATCCTCCTTGAGTGGTGGATGATCTGGAAGTAATGAAACATTAGAATCTTCAACAACAAAGATCTATCCACTGACTCCCTCGTCGACACGATTATTCTGGAGCTTTTGCATTGGCGCTCTGCCCGCGTGCTGGGCAGGTCATGTAAACCCAGTGGCAGTCACGCCGGACATGGCTGGCTGGTTTAGCTTCCCTTTGTTCCATTTCTTTCATATATCTCTGCCTGTTGTATAGCAGCTGTATAGAATTGAGTCCTCCTTGTACACACCCACGCACACACACCCACGCACGCGCGTGTGCGTTAGTGCTTTCTTCTGCATCTTGCTGTTTCTCGGATGCAGCTGCTATTCTTGGCTTCACAAGAAGGGATTTTCCACACGACTTTGTCTCTGGAGCTGGCACCTCAGCATATCAAGTAAGCTAATAAAAGCTTTATTACGCTGAAAATTGTTGTGCGCTAAATTTTGATGTTCCATTTGCATATAGTATGAGGGCGCTGTTTCTGAGGATGGCAGGAGCCCCGTTTTTGGGACACTTTCACTCATGCATGTTAGTTGCTATCGAGATATGCATTTATCTTTCTAGTTTTCGGGTGCTGCAATGCCTCATTAATTTTTCTGCAGCAAGTTTCTTGAAAAAGAGTTGGTATAGGTTTGTAGCATGTGATTGCTTTTGTCTCTGTTCTAATATTTCAAATATATTATTGGTGTATTATTAAACAGTGAAGGATGCTGCCAGTGAGGAGCTGTTCTTGGGTGTAGTAGTACACAGGAGAGTACTCACGCGTGCCACAAACCCTGGTGGTATATGGCTCAGATTTTTGGGTGTACTAGAGTGTTGTGGTGTTCCCTTCATGTGCGCTGCCGCTTCCCCCTGTCCCTCCCACACCCCCGACTAGACGGTAGGGCCTCTTTGCCGGCATCAAAATCAGTGGGATCAACGGTGAGGTCATGCCAGGACAGGTGAGATACCATTCTCTGTACCTTGGAAAATTACTGTCTTTCTGAATTCTGGCCATGGTAAAATTAAGATTGGTTTTTAGTGGTAGCTCCAAGTTTGGGCAAGTGTTGGCATTTCTGCTGGTGACCAAGTGTGGGTTGCTCGCTACATTCTTGAGGTATATTCAGTTAGGAACATGATCTAAAATAGCCATATAATCTTGTTCTGATCATATCCTTGTGATTGAATATTTTCCCAAACAGCTTGAAACACAACGCTCATCTGGTCTGCTACTTAACTGATTGCGATTCCGCATTCAGCAGCGGGTCGACGAGGAAGGTGGGTTTGATGTCATTGTTGTCCCGGTCAAGCAGCTCAAGCTGAGGCACAAGGATCACATTGGTGCATATGGTAAGAGCAACAAGCACCGACTCATTGGCAAGCACAAGAACGCCGACATCAACACCTTCAGTTGGGTACACCTTGCATTCTTGTTCCAGAACACCTGAATCCGCGTCTCATTACAAGAGTGGTTCTGAGAGCTGTCTTGCTCTTCTGGGTGTCACTAACCTTTGTTCGTCAACTGGCATCGAATACGTGAAACTTTATTTTTAAAATTCTACTTAATAGAATTTATAGAAAATAATATTGGTTTGAACTCATTAGCAAAAAATGTGTTTAAATACAGAAATTTGAAACAAAATGCCAGGTGCTAATGTCTAGCACATGCCACCACGGGGGATGCAGTTGCGCTTTTTTATTACGACTATGCCCTCATAGGGGTTCTTTTCACTGCATATTTTATCTGTCGCACTTATCGGTGCTGACAGTGGGCTCAAGGCCTCTTTTTTTTCTTCTCGTCCGTGCGCACATATTGTGCTGGGTCACGGGATTTTATTTTTTGTGCTCTTCGGCATCTTTCGCAGCTTATAGCCGTGCATGTCCCCGTGTTGGCGATACTAGCTAGAGAATTCCGTCTTATAAGCTGGTTACGCTCTAATTGAACTTCCGATGTGGTACTAATAATGTGTTTAGCGATTCGACCCGTGGATTTCGCGTCCCGCACCGAGCAGAAGAACCGCTCTGAAATATTCGGTCGAGGCCCAGCTAGGCCCGTTTCAGGCCCCCGAGGCCCGCTGTCTCTCGATCGTCTCCCTCGTCTGTTCTATTCTACGGAGATCCATCTTCTCCCCAAATCCCGGCTACAGGACGAAGGCAACAACCCAAGCTGCTCGAGGGCTATGGTCTGGAGGCGCGAGGAGGGCGGAGACTCGCATCGTCTCGGAGCTGCGCCCCCCCCCCCCCCCCCCTTTATGACCGATGGCTACAATGTTCTTCCAAGTAAGGATGGGATTTGGGCCCCAAGCGAGCTATACCGATTAATCACTGGTAGCCACCCCACAAGGCCACAACATCAATGGATCGTCGATTTCTCAACGGCATCTTCGATCGCAGAGCATCACTAGCTGCCCCGTAAAAAACGTGAACCATAAAATCCGAATACAACCCTCCATATTCATGTTTTATACTTCCTCGGTTTCAAAATATAAGATGTTTTAAGTTTGTGAAACAAATGTATCTAGACATCTTTTAGTGTGTATATTCGAGTGAACCTACACACTAAAAGATATCTAGATTCATTTGCTTCACAAAGCTAAAAAATCTTATATTTTAAAACAGAGGGAGTAGTTGGGAAAAGCTATTGACAGGCACCGCACCAACGTCTTTTCCGTGCGGCGTTCGCACGCGCGTCGGATCTCTTTCAGACGCTTCAGATCTTCTTGCTGCAGAGGTGCGGGAATCTCTCTTGGGTAGTACCGCGAGTTGCTTCTATGCTCTGGGTGTCTCCAATGTTGAAATAGTGATCGGTCATAAGCTCTTACGGTCGACTTTAGAGTGAAATAAGCATTGTAGCCATCGGTCTTAAGCCAGAAATTCTTAAGGTTGCTTCTGCCGGTAAGACTCGGCCATAAGGAATAAAAAAGGATTCTTTCTCCCTCCTCTGTCTTTGCATGCCGCGTTATGTGTCTCTGCATGTGAAAGTGAGACCAAGAAAAGTACTGAGCAGTTCAAAAAAAGCTGACCCCATGGGCTCCACCTTAAGACCCAACCCGGTTCTAAACATTGTGAAGTTTCTAACTTGCTATAGCATGCAACGATGGAGCCCACCTTACGGTCGATTCAGGAAATAAACATTAGAGACACCCTACACGCTACTGAAAAAGCTGCAATGCTACAATACACACTACTTTGGTGTGCAGAACTAGCTGACTAGGAGCATGCAGGACTAGGACGCATGCATGAATATATAGGGCTTATGTTTTTTTCTTTTGTATAATATCCATCTCTCGGGCTATGTCTTGAGATGAGAATATTTTGACAAGTAATTTTTTAATTTGCCATGTGAGAGCTTATGAACTATTAGGTAGTACCTTAGCTTCATGCTTTGTATTTTCATTAAAAATGGAAGATGGGTAAAGGTTTGTTTTTAGTGGTCCACATTATTAGATGGATGAACATACTCATATATATGCTGCATAAAAAAAATCTGGTAATTGATATCGGGACACATGATAGGTATATCAAATCAATCCGGTAGCCACAACAAAAAATCTGGTAGGCGTATGATATCAATCTGGTAGGTGCAACAAAAAATCTGGCAATTGCTCTCAAAAATCAGGTAAGTGTCTGGCAGTGGCCATAAAAAATTGGCAATTGCTTTCAAGAAATCTGATTGGTCTCAAATTAATCTGGTAGCTACGTTTAAAAATCTGGTAATTTCTCTCAAGAATCTGGTAGGCGATAGTCGCATTAAAAAAATCTCATTATTGCTCTCAAAAACCTATTGGGTGTGTCAAAATAATCTGATAATTGTATTTTAACATGGTAGTTGCATCTGGTAGCTGCATATAAACTTGACTTTAGAGGTTAGTGTTTCTAAATAACCAGGCAATTGTTTGATCGTCCTTAAACAACCTAACAGATATTTCATAAAACCAAGCGACATTCCCTAAATTAACCGGTAGTTATATTACTGAGCCAATAAAGTTATCATAAACCTGGTATCTTTTTTTTTGTTAACAAACTATCAATCTTCGTAAACTAGCTAACACGTACAAATGGACCTAAGCATTACACATTTTTTCCTGGTATGTGCAAGCGAGCTGCCAGCTTGTGGTGGTTTTTCTACTCATATAGGAGTACTAGCTAACACGTACAATTTGATTCCATTGCATGCCGTGCTAGCATGCAAGCTTGCTGGCTGACCGCAACATGCTAGCCTGCTAAGATTTTTGTCAGCCTGGATATTTTTATACGACAACTTCCGCACGCGTGCTCGACCTAGCTAGCTTGTTTGAGAACCGCCGCACAAGAGGAGTCGCCATGCGGCGCCGCTACGTAGTCTTGTCCTACCATAAACAAAACTATAAAATCACATTTTTTATTTATTTTTTCCTCATCCTCTGCGTGCATCTTCTTCTTCCCCAACGAGAGAAGGATGTAAGTGTGTTGGTGGCCAACACTTTTACTGAGCCAAGCTAGTATCTAATGGAATCGAGTGTTCCCGTTCAAAAAAAAAAAATGAGAGAAGGAGGTAGGACGCAGGGAGGCCGCCCTAGCACCCGCCCGGCCCCAGCGCCGACGCCACCCGCCACCAGCGCCGTCACTCACCCCCAGCCGCATGCCCGCACCCCCTGCTCGAGCTCGCTCGAGCTCCACAACACCCGCTGATCGAGCTCCAAAGGTCCCGTGCCACTGCCCCGTGTCTATAAAAGAAGCAGAAAAGGTAGCGGGGCTCGTCGGGAGGGAGTTGGTGGAGTCAATCGGGCTCGAAGGCGTCTTGATGGTCGGAATTTTGTCGGATTCCGGCGAGTTGCGGGGCAAGGCGCGAGCTGAAATTGCATAACTGCCAGCAATGTCCTTCCCGCCAAATGTTGGAAAATGATATACCTCAGGCGTCGGTTCGGCGGGCAAAACTGGAGATTCCCAGTTTCGCCCTAGATTTTTAATGGCACATATAATTTTTTTAATGGTTTCGACATGTATACCCGATCTGATCGACACCGTTTTTTCGCTCAAAATCATAAACTGGCAGTTATTACATGGTTTCGGACCTTTTACGGGCACTGCTAGAGATGCTCTAACATGCAATGTGCACCACATACACGCTGCTCTAATAAGAGCATCTCTAGCAGATGCCATCCCGGCCCCTATCGCGCCGTCGGGGCCGGCCAATTTGCGGGTTAGGCCGCTTTTTTAGCCTGAATAGATCCCGCATCGGGCTTTGGCCTGCAAACAATTTGGGGGCGCCGCCATCCAGCTCGCATCGACCGCTATATATGTAGGTCGATGCAAGCGATGCAGGCTGCGAAATGAACTAGTTTTCCCCCTTTCCCCTCCCTCACTGCCCATCACCGTCGCAAAATTTCGCCGTCGGTGAACTCCTTCCGCCTCCGGACGCGCAGATAGACCGATCTGATGCTGCGCCGATGTCCAGGAGCAGCTCAATCGGGCGCGAGGGCGGCCAGATTGGCCACGCGGGGAGCTCCTGCGGCGCCGGAGGCGACGTCGATGAGGCGTAGAAGAGGCGCTTCGACGTCGCGCGGCTGTGGGGCTTGTACCGCGACACCAAGTATGGCCTAACCCCGCCGCCGGCTTTCAACAAGCGTGAGGCAAAGGCCAAACATGGTGGCGGCTCACCGGCATCAGCATCGCTGTTGACCTCCCGCTCCCGCTAACATGCGGGGTCGTCGGCCTCTGCTTCCGCCGCAACTTCCTCCGCGTCCGCTCTCCCTCGCGTGCAGATGGAGGTGGACGCGGGGAAGACCATCGGTCCGGAGGACTTCTTCGACGATGCCGCCCTCCCCACATCGTCGCCCTCCTCGAGCAGAACTCGCGCCTGGCTACGCAGAAGGCGGAGGAGTGGCAGAGGGAGGCGTGGCTGCAGGAGGCGCTCCTCAATGCCATGGACTCCGACAACGACAACGACTTCTATGCCGTGGAAGTCCGACCACCGCCACATCCCTTATCTCATGTGGGGTCTCCCGGAGCAATTTTGGTAGCTAGGGTTTGCGGAGGACTTTGATCCGTCAATCTTGATGCGGATGTAGTAGTAATTAATACTATGTGGTTGTAATTTGTGTGAAATTGATGCGGATGATCATGCCATGTAGGAAAAAATTCGCGCGAAGTTTTGATTCAAAATTTGTAGTTTTGTTTGCGGTTTCTATTCTGCGCGATGATTTTTTGACCTGCAAACCCCGTCCATCTCAACCTGCATCCGTGATTTGTAGGTCGCGCAGATATGAGGCCTGCTAAAGATGCTCTAAACATGATTTTTGGTGCACCTAAGCAGACTAATCTGTGACCACTACATACAGCTCGCACCGGTCGATGTGCCAGCAAGGCCGTCGGATGCAGAAACTCCAAAGTACCTTGGAAAACGCCCATAGATTAGTTCGTATGGTGATTTGCCCAACGACGAGTGCCAATTGGTATTGTACCACAAAATTCACGGTGGGGAATACATTTTGTTAGCTGTAATTACTTGTTGTACAAGACTCTGTAACCCGTGCCTAATATAAATCACCCCAAAACCCCACGTCTTCAAGCGTGTGAGGCTTCCCCCAAGTCTCTCTCTCTCTCTCTTAGTTCTACATGGTATCAGACTAAACCGATCCAATCTCCAAACCCTAGTAGCCACCCACCTCTGTTGCCCCATCTCGAGCTCCACTTCATCCGATGCCCTAAGCAGTGTGATCATACCTATTTCGGGTGCGGCCGTCCCTGCCATCGGCACACCTCAGAAATTTTCCCCAGTCTTCCTCTCCTTCAAGGCCGCCAACTAGACCAACTGGAGGATCTACATGAAGGCATCCCTTGGACGCGCTGGCCTCCTTGGTCAGATTGGTGGCAACATCGCCGCCACCCCACAATGCCGCTTTGGCCATCGCCGACTACACCATCCTCAACCTTCTCCATGCGGCGATGGACGAGGACGTCACCGACATGATCCTCTCCTACCACTAGACTGCGTGCTAGCTCTGGCTAGCCGCCCTCGAGCTCTTCTCTGCCAACAAGGTGATCTACCTCAAGAACGACTTCTGCCAGCTCGTCCGAGGAGACATGTCGATCACAGCAAACTATCATTGCCAAAAGTAGCTCATAGACTCCCTCGCCGATAACGACTCGCCCATCTTCATGCGCCCTCATCCTCAAGACTCTGCGTGGCCTCGGTCCTCGCTTCACGTCTGCAGCCACGGTCATCTCCATGACTGCTCCTTTGTCATCGTTCCTCCGCACTCAGAGCATGCTCCTGATGGAGGAGATATAGCAGACCAACTCTGCTGCCAGCGTGGCGTCTATCGCCCTCGTCGTCCAGCATCAGGGTGCCCCTTCCCCGTGCACTGGCGCTGGCTATCGCGGCGGTGACTCCTCTGGCTCAGGCAAGCCGAAACCCTCCTACAAGCCCACACAACCAAAGATGTGCGGTTGGAACACCGGCCCCGCACCCAAGACCTCCACGCCCGCTCCGACCGAGCTATGGGTGTGCTTCTTGCCGAGTCCCGACCAGTGGCTACTATTCAGTTTAGGAAAAATACAATCTCATCTCTTCTCAGAGAAGATGGTTCGGTGGCAGTGGATCGCGATGAAAAGGCAGGACTACTGTGGAACTCCTTCAGGGAACGTTTTAGTCTGACTGTTCCTATTACTCAGTCAATTGATTTTTCACAATTCTTCCCTCATTTCAATGGGTTGGAGGAGATGACTAGACATTTTAGCCATGAGTAAATTGATAGAGTGGTTGCTCATATGCCTTGTGATAAAGCTCCAGGCCAGACAATTCCTCTGTATTTTTTTTTGAAGTCCACTAGCCAATTGTTAAATATGATTTTTATAATCTCTGCCAAGAATTCTGGGAAGGTATTGTTAATCTTCAGAGCATAAATAATTCCTTTATCACAATGATACCTAGGATTCTTTCCCCAGAAGGACCTAATGATTTTAGGTCAATATCTTTGCTCAACATTTGCTTGGAGCTAATCAAAAAACTTATAGCAAATTGGTTGCAGCAAAGAATTTTGGACCTTATGCATATTAATCAGTATGGGTTTCTTCATTTAAGAAATATTCAGGATTGTGTAGGTTGGGCTTACGAATACATCCATCATTGCAAGAAAAGCAGAACAGAATAGACTTTGCAAAAGCGTTTGACGCGGTAGAACATTCTGCAATCAAAAAAGTTTTTGAGTGTTGGGGTTTTGACTCCAAATGGCTTCAGTGGTTGGTTATGATCATGTATACTAGTACGTCTTCGGTCCTTCTTAATGGAGTACCCGGGAAAAAAATTCTTCTTTAAAAGAGGAGTCCGTCAAGGTGATCCATTGTCACCCCTCTTATTTTTCAGCAAGCTATGGTTAATCATCTCCATCAAGAGGGAATCCTACATGCTCCTCTAAATATCCCAAATTGTGATTTCCCTATTGACGAGGGTTAACTCGATAAATGTCCTAGATGAAGGACTTAGGATCGGGGAGACAGGGCATCGGATAAACTCAAAGGTAAGGTTAGTCGAAATAAGTGTATATCAAAAGTAAACTTGGGTGTTAAACCTGGCTTGCTTTCAATCTGGCCTACACCGTCCCCTCCTGGCCTCTATATATTGGTGGCCAGGTCTCGAGGATCGGGTAGGGTCCGATACAAATTACAACATCGACATACGGTAAGAACTCATATCTCGACTATCATTACAATTGGGCCTAGCTTAATGGGCCTCAGGGGTACAAAACTAACAGGCTCTATTAACTATACCCTTGTCAGTAGCCCCTGAGATTCTACCAGAATTGCAGATTCGGGTTGAATCTCTAATATTTAAATCTTCGACTTGATCAATTCTTTGATTTCTTCATATCTTCAAATCTTTGACTTGGTCTTTCGACTTATTCTCATGATAATATTTGCAAGGGGTTTTGATGAACAAGCCTGACAACTCTGATGGATCAAGAGGTCAGTTAACTGCTGGAACAGATACTTGTCACCTACTTCAAATTCAATCCCCTTGGACTTGAATTTGGGATACCGGTCAAACCCACTCTTTTGCCGCGTTTAGGACTTACAAAGAATGAATCCTAGTTATTCTCAGGGAACCCAGTGCATCCACCAGGATTTTCTTCATGTCATAGACATGGATACATACCAGCAGAGCGCATCCATGTGCGTATACCAGGCCACACAGGACGGATCCCGGGGTCTTACCTTCGTGATAAATCACGATATTCGAGTTTCATTGCGATAACGCAACTCGAGAATCTCATGTCGTAGTCAAATTTTGACTGAAAATATTCGGGTTATACAACCATAAAAACTCGCTCCCTATGGGAGTAACAATGTTCCACTGAATACTCCTTCACTTCCCATGCTATAGTGCTTGCCAATGAACATCGTCGGGTGCGCACTTAGTGCTCCCGATGGGAGTAGCCCCCGAGGCTATAGTCAAACAAATCTTTTTTCGAGTATAGGCTCAAATATAATGTAGTCCATCATCATACTTCAACTTGAAATAATTTAACGATAACTTTCGTCGGGTGCGCGTTCAGCGCTTCCGATGGTAGTAGCCCCCGAGGCTATAGTCGAATATTTTTCGGGTATAGTCTCATCAATTGATTTTTATATTGTCGGCGCCAACCTTGTTTGCTCTTGTCTATCATCTTCATATTTGATAGTCGCCATATCTGATACTCGCCATTTATATGCATCTATTAAATTGATCTCTAACCTCTTCGTGATGTCAGTGGCCGAATTTAGCTATACGTCATCTTTACTGAGCGCGTACCATTTCATGGGTAGCGGAGTAATTTTTATTTCTCTGCCCATTAGTGGGCTGCCGCTTCTGCTCCGTTCACCATGTCGCAGCCCATGTTCCTTCACCGAGAAGGTATATAAAGGGATAGTGGGGATTTTTACTGTTTACCAGTTCTTTCTCTCCGCCGTCGCCGCCATTGTCGATCTCTGTTTCCTTCTCCTCTCGTGCACAGCCCCCAAGCGTGGATTGGTAGATGCGCGTGAAGCACCTTGCGACCAAGAACGCCATGGCCAAGGGAAAAACCACCTCTGCGACTAGCTGGGTGTCCTCCACCATTGCGAAGAAGGAGGTGGAGAAGGCCAGGACGGACGGCCTCATCTCTAGCAGTGACTCCGTCAAGTTCCCCAGCACCGAATGGATCCCGCAGCCCCCGAGCGGTTATCGGGTAATGTTCCTTGCCTTCCTCCTCCGCGGCCTTTCTCTTCCTGCCCACGAGTTTCTTCATCGGCTTCTCTTTGTTTACGGTGTGCAGCTTCACCAGCTCACACCGAACTCCATTCTCCACATTGCTTGCTTCATGACTCTTCGCGAGTCATTCTTGGGGATTGAGCCCCACTTTCTTCTCTGGAGATCTATCTTCCATCTCTGCCCCAGCGTTCCTCTATCCAACAAACCCAAACTGGGCGGGGCTGTTGTCTCTGTGCGCGTTGAAGCGCAATATCTGGAGTTTTCTATGTCAGCATCAGTCCAAGATTGGAGGACCAAATGGTTTCACATCAAGGACCGTAAGGCCTCTTCTGAAGACGAGTATGGCTTAGCCCCTTTTGACGCCTCCAAGGAGATGAAGAAATTGACATCGTGGGATTCGCCTCCCTCAGATGCTGAAATGGAGCAAATTGCTCCTCTATTGTCTCGCATCCAAGCTCTTAAAGGAGGTAAGGGGGGTGCTTTGTCGGGTATTTAGCTCATGGCGTTCTTTGTGCAACGTCGAGTTCAACCCCTGCAACATCGCCTATCCAAACTTTGGAGCTACTCTGGCTTGGTGGATCCTTCTCGCATCTCTGGAGATTTGATGAAGAAAGAAGAAGTCGACAAGCGAGTTAGGAGCCTCACCAAGCTCACGAAGGATCATGCAGTCGCAAAATTGGCCGCCAATTACTTCGACTCTGTGCACCCTCTACCCGTGGTATGCATTTATTTGTTTCGTATACTTGCTGTCAAATTTCGTTGGTTTCCATTTGTAGGTTACTTTTCTGACTTATCCATTTGTAGGGCCATCAATTTCTCATTTCACTTCCTCCTCTTCCCGAAGAAGGACCTCTTGCGGCTGATCTGGCCTCCACTGTATCTGAAGCCCCCGAGGCTGAAGAGAATCAGGATGGAGATGGAGCCGAAGAATCAAAAGAAGATACCAGCTCAACGACATCTCCTCCTCCTGCACTTTCTGAAGACACTGGTATAGACAAGAAGAGGAAGCGCGTCGACGAGTTTGCTTCTTCGAGTACCTCTGCCCAGAGAACTGCGACTGACAAAGCCCCTGCTCTCGAAGAGGATGTCGAGTTCTTTGACCTCATGGCATCGTAAGTATTTCTGCGGGTTCTGTGATTTCGTTATTCTTTCTTTCTTTCTGTCGGGTTGCATATAACATGTTTCCTTTTGCAGTGATGACGAAGAGACGCAAAAGGACGCCGCGGATGCTCCATCGACTCAAGCTGCTACTCCTGAGGAACCTTCTGCGCAAGAAGTTGAGCCAGCTGTGCAGGCGCCGAGGACCACCAGGTCTTCTATCAAGAAGATTCCTGTGACCCGAGGCACCAAGCGATCAAAAAAAATCCCAGGAAACGGACGTTTCTCTTGAAGCTCATGGATCCGCTGCCTCTTCTGATGATGTTAGTAGATACCCTTGACTTGCTTTCTTTGTATAGTCCATATGCTTACTCGTGCCTCTTGTTCCAGGCTTTGATGAAGAAATTCATCGCCTTGGGCACACAATGTGCTGAGTACCTAAAGGTAGCGAAAGCTTCCGAATGTAAATTCTGTTGTCTTGTCTTTGTTTGTTTTTTGATTCCTTTTTGCTGTTTTATTTGACTTCTTTCTCTTCTCTGCTGGAATGTAGGTGCTTGATACGTCTCTAACGTATCTATAATTTTTGATGCTCCATGCTTGTTTTTACACCATTTGCCTACTATTTCATTACACTTTGTGGCACTTTTATGCAGTTTCTGAAACTAACCTATTAACAAGTCGCCACAGTGCCAGTTCCCTGTTTTCTGCTGTTTTTGTGTTTCAGAAGTGATACATAGGAAATATTCTCAAAATTGGATGAAACAAGTTCCTGAAGTCTTATTTTTCCCGAAAGCTTCCAGAGATCCGAAGAGGAGTTGGAGGAGGGCCACGAGGGCCCTACACACCAGGGCGGTGCGGCCAGGGGCCTGGTCGCGCCCCCTATGTGTGAGATCCCCTCGGGCCACTTCTGACGATGCCCCTTCGCCTATAAAGACCCCCCGACGGAAAAAACCTAAGTGCCGATCAATTTTCCAGAACACATCGCGATCCGTCGCCGCCGTCGACCCGAAGATCGGGAGGGTCCAGAAGCTCTTCCCGGCACCATGCCAGAGAGGGGAATCGCCACCGGAGGTCTTCTTCATCGCCATGCTTGCCTCCAGAGCGATGAGTGAGTAGTCTACCTTGGACTATGGGTCCATAGCAGTAGCTAGATGGTTGTCTCCTCCACCATGTGCTTCATGTTTAGATCTCATGAGCTGCCCTACTTGATTGAGATCACCATTATGTAATTCTACATGTTTGGTTTATTGGGATCCAATGAATATTGGTGTTACGATTGAGTTGCTATACTGAAATATATCTTTTGTTATCTCTATGTTGTTTATGATCTTGCATGCTCTCCGTTGTTAGTAGCTATCTTGGCTGAGTAGTTGCTAGTGACTCCAAGAGGGGGTATTTATGCTCGATAGTGGGTTCATGCCTCTATTTAACCTGGGAGAGTGACCGAAACCTCTAAGGTTGTAGATGTGCTGTTTCTACTAGGGAGAAAACAACATTCATATGCTCGAGGGCATATGCTTTGTTTACATTACACACTTTGCTTAATGCAATTATCTGTTGTCCGCAACTTAATACTTGTGGAGTTCTCGGATTGATTTGCCACAAGTGGATTATTAGTCATAGATGCAGTTGGATAGTGGTCTATGTATTTTGTTGTAATGCCCAGAGTAAATCGCATAGTGATCTTCTTGACATATCATGTTTATCTTTATTCTATCAATTGCCCAACTGTAATTTGTTTACCCAGCATGTGTTATTTATCTTATGGAGAGACACCACTAGTGAACTATGGACCCCGGTCCTATTTCCATCATATTGCTATCACCTGTTTACTTTACTTGCACTATTTACTTTACTCGCATACTTCTACTGTTTTTCACTCGATACGCTCATAACCTTTGTTTCAAGCAAAATGGTGAGATTGACAACCTCATCGCAAGTTGGGAACAAAGTATTTGGTTGTGTTGTGTGCAGGTTCCGCATTGCAGCTAGCAAGCAAAGCTTGGACGAGGCGCCATATATAAATTGTCCGAAGCTGTCGCAAACTAGCAAGCATCACCTACAGTTGTATTGTCTGCTCTTCTCCTGATCGATAAACCTTGGTTTCTTAACTGAGGGAAAATCTGCTGCTATATTCATCACACCTTCCTCTTGGGGCTCCCAACGAGTTGGTCATTCACCACGCAACAAGCAACAGCTTTTCTGGCGCCGTTGCCGGGGAAGAGTGGAAGACTTCTGCAAGGGGAGTTTTTCGCACACACATCCTTTACTTTATTTTAAGTTTTGCTTTACTTTATTTTTGCTTGCATCGTTTTATATCAAAAACCCAAAAAATTAGAATCCTTGGTAGTTGTTTATTATGTCTAGTTCAGTTGCTATTACTATGTCACCCGAGGACATGATTTTTACTTTTAAACAGAAGGATGAGGAAAGTTTTAAAGAAGCTTGCTCTAGAATTTATGATTGGCATGGAAAAACTGAACCTAAAATGACCTTGAGTTTGCTTCTTAGTAGCTTTTACTTTGGACTTGCTCTTCGCTATAGATATGCTTTGGATGCTACTACAGAAGGAGATTTCCTTCATTGTGATGGAGATCAAGCCTTCAATATTATAAAAAAGTTGATTACAATTTATAGCATGCCAACCTATTTTGATTCCTCTCTTATGTGCATTTTTAATAGACTTGATACTCTTGAGACTCGCACTGCTAGTTTGAATTCTTGCTACAATACTTTGCGCCAGCATTTTGATTATGTGCCAACAAATTTTGAACCTTCGAGTTGGTATCCTACGGTAAAAATCACCATTACTGGTGAAACTTTTCATGCTCATTGTGATATTATGTCTGAATTTTGTCTCATGCCAAAGGATGTTTATGAATCTTTGAGCCTTTGGAAGCTTTCTGAGGGGGGAGAAGAAATTTATCTTACTAACAATGCCACTATATTTCCCATTGGAATAGCTAAAGGAGTTTTTACAAAAGTCCTAGGAAGAATGATATCTACTGATTATCTTGTTATTGAATGTGTAGGAAAAGGACAAATCACACTTGGAAGATCCCTCCTGAAGCTCCTGGGCGTCGTCATTGATGTGGGAAAAGGCAATATAAGATTTATCTCTCCATCTTGCAATAGCCATGTCTTTCCTAGAGTCAAGAGCAAAGGTTAGAAAGGAAGAAATAAGGCACCCGCTGATCCTAGCACGTCATCACTTGATGTTACTTGATTCGCAATTTTCTGCGCCTAGCTCAAAGGCATTAAAGAAAAGCACTCTTGGGAGATAACCCAATATTTTATTTTCAGTACTTTTTCTTTTATTTGAGTCTTGGAATTCATTACTACTATAATGACCACTCCTTATCCTTTTTATTTTATTGTTGTGCCAAGAGAAGCCTCTAATTCGAGTGAGGTAAAGATTTGGGGATGTTGCTGTCCTAAAACTGTTTTCGGTGCTGCACCGTAAAAATTCGTATAAATTCTCTGTATATCTTTTGGACCTGCCATTTCTTGTGCATATGCCCCAGGTTATATCCAAACTTTCATTAGTTGAACACTTTTTTATTTGAGCAACAGAAAACCCCTAAAAAATTCGACCTTTATCAGCTGTTCTGTTTTGACAGATTTCTGCCAATATTTGTGTTTGCCACTTTATCGCTTTCTTTTTGAGTTCTTTTGATCACGGAACTTTTGGGGAAGTTGCTACAGTAGTATATGCTTTATATGTGGTGGTTTTGGGTTGAAACCTGAAGCAAAAAGAGGTTGATTATATGTTATGCCTACACTAATGTTGCTAATAGAATTGTGTTTAGTTTTGTATGAAGTTTTCAAGTGTATGGATTGGAGAATGATGAGATGAGTTGAAGAATGGACAAAAGCTCAAGATCGGGGATTCTCATGCATCACCCCAAGAAATATCCAAGAAGTACAAGCGTCAAAGCTTGGGGATGCCCCCGAGGCACCCCTTCTTCATCGGCAAAAATTAGGTCACCTTTCAAAACACTATATTTTTATTGCTTCATGCACTATGTGTTTTTCTTGGAGCGTTAGTTGTTTTAGTTTTCTTAGTTAGTTTAGTTTGTTTGCTGCAATAAATGGTTGGACCCCAACAAATTTCCTTTGGAGGAGATGTACTCGTTTTCATTTGCCAAGAACACTCCGTTTTTCATTCTTACAATTTCACCGAGTGTTCTTCTTTTTCTGCTACTGCTTTTGGTTTTCGTTTTTGCCTTGATTTGCATTCAGACCTTGTCATATCTTTTCATCAAGGTGTATTTTTGCCTATGATCTTTATTGGTTTTCATCAAAAGAGGTGTCTTAAAAAATTTCAAATGGTGTTGGAAAAGAGAAAAAGCTTTGTGCAAAATAGTGGTACAAGAAGGAGCTTGTGTAGACTGCGGCTTAGGCTTTTTCATGTCATGCTTGATGTCTTTTTGATAGTATGCTTAGTGGTTTTGCTGTAGCATGACTTGTCTCAAATAACTGAGATTGCTTAATGAGCCTTTGAAAAAAACATGCGTTGTTTTTATTATATGGAAGCATTATTTTGGTTTTCTCCTTGATGCTTTATTTGGGTTGACTTGGCGCATGCTCACACATGTTAGACTCTTACAAAGTCGCCAATAGCCTCTATGATCATTTAGTTTTTGACTTTTGATGCCATCTTATGCTTCTTTTAATGTCGCTTTGTCGCTTTGCATGATTATGGCCATTATTGCTCTCTTAGTTGATCGCTCCCAGTCTTTTGCTAGCCTTCGCCTTGTACTGAGTATGAGCTCTACTCGTGCATCCAACTCCTAAAAACCAAGTTTGCCAAAGTGTCCACCATACATACCTACTAGCAATTTGCTATTCCAAGTAAATTTTACTTGCTTTTATTTTCTCTTCAAATTAAACTCTTACCAGTGTTATGCGAAAATTGGTCAGTAAAGCTCTCACGAACCAGAAGGCACACTTTACTTTTTCCTGTTCTTAAAATTTTGACATTGTGGTCTCTTATGTTGAGTTGTTATGCTTGCAAGTTGTAAGTTGGAGACTAGCCCAACCATGCTGTCATGGGGCAAGCTTTCAACATTGCACTTCTCTTTTGAGTTGATATCGTGATCTTTTGTTTATGGATGTCCGCGGTGTGAAATGAATTGGGAATCTTGTGGGGATCATAGAGTTTGTATATGTGTTAGGGAAACGCCTGGGCCGCCAATCTAAGGCATGCATAATTCATGGTGGAAATTTGCAGCATACCCATGGTGGACATTCGACGACGCATCTCACAATAAAAAGCTAAACAAATGGCAAATAAAAGAGATGTTGAGGTGTTCATTGTCTGCTTGTCCTATCATTTTGATGTGGGCTTGTTCCATGTCATCGGGCATGGAGGTACCCCGTTGGCGGTTTTCGATGATACATATATACTTACAATGACAAGAGCCTTGCTTGGGACTCTAAGTTGAGTAGCATGAGGTTTGGGTACTCGTATTCACGGGACACGAGGTTTTTGACTTATGATTTGTCAAGCATATGCATCATAATTGTTCTCGCATTAACTCTAACCATTCAAGATGCTTATGATGGGGGCAATGAGAGCTCAAAGCCGGTAAGTACCATAATTTTTAAAGGTCTATAAAACTTGCAATCACTGCTTCCCTCTGCGAAGGGCCTTTCTTTTACTTTTATGTTGAGTCACCACCTTCTATCTTTATGCACCATTAAGAGAGCATTGTTGTCATTCTTAGTATAATGTGCATTGTCCCAAAGTTTTCATTGATTGATTCATATTGTTGGTTTCAATGTTCTCAAATTATTTGTATCTAGTCGCCCTCTTAAACTTGAAGGTGTCCTATACATTTATGTTTTGCTCTCTATGAAGGACAAGCTGAAAACCATTTGTATGTTTTTCCTTATGATTTGAACACACGTTTGACTTTCATTGTTTCATTTTCATGATCTTTTGTTTATGTTCATTTTCATGTTTACAACATGGTTGCTAAGTTTCTATTGTCAAGATTATATCTTCATGCCCATGTTTTAAGTTCTTATGATCTCAGCTCACAAATGCTTACATATATGATCAAAATTGTGTAGGTGCATGTCACCTCAAATATTATTCTTTTGTTATCACTTACCTACTCGAGGACGAGCAGGAGTTAAGCTTGGGGATGCTTGATACGTCTCCAACGTATCTATAATTTTTGATGCTCTATGCTTGTTTTTACACCATTTGCCTACTGTTTCATTACACTTCGTGGCACTTTTATGCATTTTCCGGAACTAACCTATTAACAAGTCGCCACAGTGCCAGTTCCCTGTTTTCTGCTGTTTTTGTGTTTCAGAAGTGATACACAGGAAATATTCTTGGAATTGGACGAAACAAGTTCCTGAAGTCTTATTTTTCCTGGAAGCTTTCAGATATCTGAAGAGGAGTTGGAGGGGGGCCACGAGGACCCCACACACCAGGGCGGCGCGGCCAGGGGCCTGGCTGCGCCCCCTATGTGTAAGAGCCCCTCGGGCCACTTCTGACGATGCCCCTTCGCCTATAAAGACCCCCCGACAGAAAAACCTAAGTGCCCGATCAATTTTCTAGAACACATCGCGATCCGCCGCCGCCGTCGACCGGAAGATCGGGAGGGTCCAGAAGCTCTTCCCGGCACCCTGCCGGAGAGGGGAATCGCCACCGGAGGTCTTCTTCATCGCCATGCTTGCCTCTGGAGCGATGGGTGAGTAGTCTACCTTGGACTATGGGTCCATAGCAGTAGCTAGATGGTTGTCTCCTCCACCATGTGCTTCATGTTTAGATCTCATGAGCTGCCCTACATGATTGAGATCACCGTTATGTAATTCTACATGTTTGGTTTGTTGGGATCCGATGAATATTGGTGTTATGATTGAGTTGCTATACTGAAATATATCTTTTATTATCTCTATGTTGTTTATGATCTTGCATGCTCTCCGTTGTTAGTAGCTATCTTGGCCGAGTAGTTGCTAGTGACTCCAAGAGGGGGTATTTATGCTCGATAGTGGGTTCATGCCTCTATTTAACCTGGGGGAGTGACAGAAACCTCTAAGGTTGTAGATGTGCTGTTGCTACTAGGGAGAAAACAACATTCATATGCTCGAGGGCATATGCTTTGTTTACATTACACACTTTGCTTAATGCAATTATCTGTTGTTCGCAACTTAATACTTGTGGAGTTCTCGGATTGATTCGCCACAAGTGGATTATTAGTCATAGATGCAGTTGGATAGTGGTCTATGTATTTTGTTGTAATGCCCAGAGTAAATCGCATAGTGATCTTCTTGACATATCACGTTTATCTTTATTCTATCAATTGCCCAACTGTAATTTGTTTACCCAGCATGTGTTATTTATCTTATGGAGAGACACCACTAGTGAACTGTGGACCCCGGTCCTATTTCCATCGTATTGCTATCACCTGTTTACTTTACTCACACTGTTTACTTTACTCGCATACTTCTACTGTTTTCCACTCGATACGCTCATAACCTTTGTTTCAAGCAAACCGGTGAGATTGACAACCTCATCGCAAGTTGGGAACAAAGTATTTGGTTGTGTTGTGTGCAGGTTCCGCGTTGCAGCTAGCAAGCAAAGCTTGGACGAGGCGCCATATATAAATTGTCCGAAGCTGTCACAAACTAGCAAGCATCACCTACAGTCGTATTGTCTGCTCTTCTCCTGATCGATAAACCTTGGTTTCTTAACTGAGGGAAAATCTACTGCTATATTCATCACACCTTCCTCTTGGGGTTCCCAACGGGCTGGTCATTCACCACGCAACAAGCAGTGCTCTAGCAGCAGCCAATGCCCACATTGCGTCGCTGGAAGCCAAACTTAGCGCTTCGTGAAAAGCCTATGACGCTGCGACTGCTGCCAAAGCAGCTGCTAATAAATCGCAAAAATCGGCACTGGCTAAGGCGAAGAAAGCGGAGAAGGCCCTGGCTGATGCTGAGAAAGAACATCGTCTACGAGAGCAAGCCGTGGCTGAGCGACTTCAAACGATGTCTACTGCTGCTGAGGGTAAGTACTCGCCTTGTCCTCTTCTTTGACTTCTGTTGCGTTCTTGCACTTGCTAATGCTTTCCTTTCCTTCTTTTTCCTTGTCCCCTTTGTTTCGCAGGATTTACCGGGGTGTCGTTGTCGACTTTGCAACCAGGCGATGATCCTCTGATGACCGCGGTTAACTTACTTAAAGCAAACTGGATATCTATCCAGGAGATCTTTGAGTTGGTGAGCCGCGTTCTGACGTGGATGTTTGTCGGGTTGTGGCCGAAGAAAAAGGCGGAGGTTCCGAAAGGTGACTTGAAGGAACTCGCCAGAGCCTTCGATACGACTGAAGACCCCATCCTCCAACTGAAGGGGCTCTCTCTGAAGCATGGTGCTGAGGGTGCTATCGCACTTTCTTATGCACATGGTGCCGATGTCGACTGGGAGAAGGTGAGCTCTCCTCATGGCCGCACCCACTCTGAGCTAAAAGCTTTCTTTGAGAAGGAGACGAAGTTGGCGCCCGCCCTGGTGTCAATTATTTCTCCTTCGGAGGCCTCCGCGACATCTACTGCGCCAACTCCAGCGATGGAAGAACCCGCGCCTCTTTCAACTGTTGGCGATGAATTTGCCATGCCCTCTTCTGCCACAGAGCAAAATGCTGAGGTGGCATAGGCTCGGCTTCTCTGTAGTTTTTAATTTTTGCTTTTGATGTAAAAACCTGTAGTCGCATGCAACCCGCGAACCTTAGTCAAAGGGTTTGCATCTATGTAAATATATGCTTCTTTTCTATAATATGTTGTGCTGGCTTCTGAAATGTTTCCCCTTTCTTTGACTTCCAGTCTATGCACATCAATGATCCTTTGAATCACGATCATGCTCCTTCTTCTGCTCGCGAGTTCAGCTCTAAAGTTTTGTCGCCTCCTCGCCGCTGCTGTCAATGCGCGGAATATTCTTCAAGGATTTTTGATCTTGAGGCTCGCTTAACTTTGGCCAAATGCCAAGCTCAGATGGCATTTGATAAAGCTAGCAAAACTTCTGGTTTGATGAAGCAGGTATCTATTCTTGACGATAATGTATGTAGTCTGATGGCGAAGATTGTGCATCATGAAGAATGCGACTCTTTTGTTATTGGTATTATCGACTCTGCCTGCGATATGTTGCGATGTAAGTTTCCTTATGACTCCTCTTTTTCCCTTTTTGCTCCACTGCTGTTTTTATGATATCCTTTTCCATCATAGGCACTTGTTTGGATTTTGCTGCTGAAGATCGTCAGGTTACCGAGCGAAATGCGGCTCTAGAAAGAATGTCTGTCGGTGTTGAAACTTTGTGGTCTGATCCTCAACGCCGGAGTGCTATTGTATTGCTTCAGGACCGCGCCCAGCACATTGGCGAGGCAGTTGATGGCTGCAGAAGAGCTCTCATAACTATGCACTCTATTATGCTTCCTCGCAATCCTCTGCCTGCAACTTTCCCACTGCTTCTCGATACTTTTAGATCCAGCCAGCGAATTCATCGATTGATAGAACTGAACTTAGTGGCAGGTGCTAATTTTGCTCTTGGGTGGATACGCAAGTGGCAGCCAAGACTCAATTATAGTTCTATGTCGCTGAGCTATCCTCTATGTGGAGCTAGCCTTCGAGTGCACTTGGAGAGTACCTTGCAGCCCGCCTGACGAATTATAGCCAGGCTGTTGCAAGAGGACGCCGCGTTTTTCCGCGAGTATCACTACTTAGACCCTTTAGGTGTAGACGATTCTGACAACCCGATGTTATAATACTTATGTGGAACGCGAGAGTTTCTTATTTCGCGACTGTATGTCTGAAATTTATTCTCAGAGCATTTTTGTATGATTCGTGCGTTTGCCGCATTTTCCCTTTGAAAGACTCGTAAACTCGAATATGAGGAACGTTTTATCTTTATTATAATTGTAATGTAAGATACATGGGGTGACCCAAGAGATCCGGCCTATGACCTGCGTTCTAGATCTAGAGGGCATTGTCCCTGGTATAACTCGTGGCTTTTTGATGACCCATAAGTATAGGGGGTGTATCGTAGTACTTTCGATAAATAAGAGTGTCGAACCCAACGAGGAGTAGAAGGTATTGATGAGTGGTTTTGATCAAGGATTCACTCTAAATACTAGGAAACAGGTTTTCAGGGGTATTTGGTAATACGAGTAAATAAAGTGCGAGTAAATAAAAGATAGTAGTAACAATTGCAGCAAGTGGCCCAATCCTTTCTTCAGCAAAGGACAAGCCGGTTGTGTAACTTATAATAACCAAACGTTCTCGAGGACACACAGGAGTTTCTGTCAAGAGCTTTCGCTTCATAAAGCCAATAGTCTTTATTGGTTTGATAGGTGTTATGGTGGTGAACCTATGCTAGCGCACTACCCTTACTAGGATAAATACACACTTGTGATTATACCCCTTGCAAGCATCCGCAAATACAAGAAAGTAATTAAGATAAATCTAACCATAGCCTTAAACTCTAAGATCCTACGCTCCCTGGTGCAACGGTTTCCCAATGGAGGTTTAGGTTTCTGTCACTCTAGCAACCCCACAATTGGTAGCCAAATACACAATGCATCTCACTAGGCCCATAAATGGTGAAGTATCATGTAGTCGACGTTCACATGACACCACTAGTGAAATAGCACCACAACAATATCAAACCATTAAATATTTTGCAACAATAATTCACTACTAACATCTTGACTTCTCCCATGTCCTCAAGAACTAAACGAACTACTCACAAGACATCATATGGATCATGATCAGAGGTGAGATAATGGTAAATAACAATCTGAACATAAACCTTAATTTAACGGTTCCACTCAATAGCATCAACTACAAGAGTAATCAACACCGAGAAAGTTTCCCCTATGAATATAATAAGATCCAACTCAAGATGTTACAGCGGGATGGCGTGGTGATGGTGGAGATGAAGGTGCTGGTGATGGAGATGATGATGATCCCGATAAAGTCCCGTGCAATGATGATGACGATGGCGACGATCTCCCCTCTCCGGGAAGGAATTTCCTCGGTAGATTTCTGCCTGCCGGAGAGCTTTTCTCTCTTTGGTGTTTTCCGCCCCGCAGAGGCGGCGGTGTCTATCTCTGAGGGCCCCCTTGACTTAGGTTTTTGGGGATGATAAAATACGCGAAGGGGCGATGGCAGAAGTGGGCCAGGGTGGCCTCACACAGGGCTGGCGCGGCCAGGGGTCAGGCCGCGCCACCCTGGCGTGAGGGCCCCTCCTGGCTCCTCTCGACTCCTCCTTCTGGCTTCCTGAGTCTTCTGGAAAAATATAATTTCCTGGTATTTTTCTGGAATTTTCCTGATCTTCAAAATATGGTCCCTTGATGGTCATTTTTCCAGCAGAATCCTGACTCCGGCAGCAAATCCTCCAATGATCATCAAACATGTGAAAACAAAGGAAATAACATAAGTATCAACTCTAAATATGAAATATATCAATGAATAACAGTAAATTATGATACAAAATAGTGATGCAAAATGGACGTATCACTTTTACAGCCTTATTCTTCTACTATACTTTGTTGCTCTTGATGCTTATGCCGTCGTGGCTTTCTCTTCTTCTTCTGTAACTTTGTCTTCTCCTGATGCTTCTACTCGTGGTTTCTTCATCTCTGGCTCCGTGGCGCGTCCTTCGGATAGCTTGACACCTTCCGTAGTCATGCTTTTTTGCTTTCTCTGCATAGTTGGCTATCATGCCAAAGTTTTGCGCTATCTTGTGGAACTTCTTCTCACAGAGGTCTGAAACCTCGAAGCTTCCCTTTACTGTAATTGTTCCCTTTGGTCCTGGCATCTTGAGTACTAGATATGTATAGTGAGGTACTGCCATGAATCGTGAGAACGCGGGTCGCCTGAGGATCGCGTGATACTGAGATGGCCAGTCCATGATCTCGAAGTCTAGCTTTTCTCTTCTGTAGTTTTGTCGGTTACCGAAGCAAACGTTGAGTGCTATCCGCCCTAGTGGATAATTGGCATTTCCTGGTATGATTCCATGGAAGGAACAATCTGTTGGATTCAGAAACTCTAGTGATATATGTATTGCTCTGAGCATTTTCACGTATATCAAATTGATTCTGCTTCCTGCGTCCATGAATATTCTGTCGACATCGTACACACCGATTTGAGCTTTGAGTACCAAGGGCGCGTTTCCCGGTCGAGGTACTGTTATAGGGTGATCTTTCCTGTTGAACTCGATTGGTTGTTCTGATCAGTGTAGATATTCTGTTGTAGCTAGAGGTGAAGTGACTGCTAGATTGACTTGTCAAGTAATACTCTTTTCCTCTTTGTTCGACTTATGCACAGGTTGAATCATTGCTGTGATGTGTCCCTTAGATGGAATGTACCCTTCATCGTCATTGTGTCCCTAGTTTGGCTGGTCTTGTACTTGAGGTGTTCCATTGTTCCCTTGCTGACTTGTGAGAGGTTTGTTGCTTCCTTCGTATCCTTGTCGCCTTGCTTTGGTTTGTTTGTTTAATACTGCCTCTTGTAGCTTCAAGAATGTTGTGCAATCTTTCATTGCATGCCTGGATACTCGCTTTCCATTGACGAACGCTGAGTGTATATGACAAGGTCCATTGAGCATGTCTTCTGGCAACGGGTTATACTCTCTGGATTCTCTTGTGGGAAACTTTTTATAGTCTTCTTTTCCGTAGCTTCGATATCCTGAGCTTCTGCGATCACTCCCTTGGTAGCTGTTGTCTTTATATCCCGCAGCTGCTTGGCTATGGGAGCTGTAGTTGTCATAATTGCGGGACCGCCTTCTTTGGCTTCCATATCTGTTTCTTCTGTCGTCCTTTGGGGATCGCGTCCGCTTGTTGTTGCATGCGCCTTCTCCGTCTGCAAATCTGTTTGCTATGTCCATGAGGTCTGACACTGTTTTTGGCTTAATTCTGTCCATCTCTTCGACTAGGTCTCTTCGCCTTAATCCAATTATGAACGCATCTATTGCTCTTTCGTCTGAAACTTCAACTGCTAAATTTTTGATAAGACTCCACCTTTGGATGTATGCCCGTAACGTTTCGTCGCATTGTTGCACACATGCTTTGACTTCTTCTATTGATGCTGGCCGCTTGTATGTCGACCTGAAGTTGCTTGTGAATTGCTTTGTGAGGTCTTCCCAGCTCCCAATGGTTTCTTTCTCTAGTTTGCTCAACCATGACCTTGCTGCGCCGGTGAGGTGTAGTTGCAAACTTTGCATTGCTGTTTCTTTGGTTCCTCCCAATATTTGTACTGCTTGCAGATAGTCTGAGAGCCATGATTGTGGTTCCTGTGATCCGTCGTACTTTTGTTGATCATGAGGTAATTTGAACCCCTTGGGTACTGGTGTGGTGCGGACCCTGCGGGTAAAGCACGATGCTCCCATCTCCTTCTCGTCGTCTTCATAGTCGCGCTTTCCATTTGGAGATCGAGATCTTTGGGTTCCTCCATGTTGTCTTGGTGATGGTGATCGAGATCGTTGATTACTATTTCTGTGCCGAGGACTATTGTGACGGCGAGGTGATCTTGGCTTGTGTGGTTCCTTGTGGTGATATATGATAACCCACAAGTATAGGGGGTGTATCGTAGTACTTTCGATAAATAAGAGTGTCGAACCCAACGAGGAGCAGAAGGTGTTGATGAGTGGTTTTGATCAAGGATTCACTGTAAATACTAGCAAATATGTTTTCAGGTGTATTTGGTGATACGAGTAAATAAAGTGCGAGTAAATAAAGGACAGTAGTAACAATTGCAGCAAGTGGCCCAATCCTTTCTCCAGCAAAGGACAAGCCGGTTGTGTAACTTATAATAACCAAACATTCTCGAGGACACACGGGAGTTTCTGTCAAGAGCTTTCGCTTCATAAAGCCAATAGTCTTTATTGGTTTGATAGGTGTTATGGTGGTGAACCTGTGCTAGCGCACTACCCTTACTAGGATAAATACACACTTGTGATTATACCCCTTGCAAGCATCCGCAAATACAAGAAAGTAATTAAGATAAATCTAACCACAGCCTTAAACTCTAAGATCCTACGCTCACTGGTGCAAAGGTTTCCCAACGGAGGTTTAGGTTTCTGTCACTCCAGCAACCCCACAATTGTTAGCCAAATACACAATGCATCTCACTAGGCCCATAAATGGTGAAGTATCATATAGTCGACGTTCATATGACACCACTAGTGAAATAGCACCACAACAATATCAAACCATTAAATATTTCTCAACAATAATTCACTACTAACATCTTGACTTCTCCCATGTCCTCAAGAAGTAAACGAACTACTCACAAGACATCATATGGATCATGATCAGAGGTGAAATAATGGTAAATAACAATCTAAACATAAACCTTAATTCAACGGTTCCACTCAATAGCATCAACTACAAGAGTAATCAACACCGGGAAAGTTTCCCCTATGAATATAGCAAGATCCAACTCAAGATGTTACAGCGGGATGGCATGGTGATGGTGGAGATGAAGGTGCTGGTGATGGAGATGATGATGATCCCGATGAAGTCCGGTGTGATGGTGATGACAATGGCGACGATCTCCCCTCTCCGGGAAGGAATTTCCCCGGCAGATTTCTGCCTGCCGGAGAGCTTTTCTCTCTCTGGTGTTTTCCGCCCCGTAGAGGCGGCAGTGTCTAACTCTGAGCCCCCCCTTGACTTAGGTTTTTGGGGACGATGAAGTACGCGAGGGGGCGATGGCAGAAGTGGGCCAGGATGGCCTCACACAGGGCTGGCGCGGCCAGGGGTTAGGCCGCGCCACCCTGGCGTGAGGGCCCCTCCTGGCTCCTCTCGACTCCTCCTTCTAGCTTCCTGAGTTTTCTGGAAAAATATAATTTCCTGGTATTTTTCTGGAATTTTCCTGATCTTCAAAATATGGTCCCTTGATGGTCCTTTTTCCAGCAGAATCCTGACTCCGGCAGCAAATCCTCCAATGATCATCAAACATGTGAAAACAAGGGAAATAACATAAGTATCAACTCTAAATATGAAATATACCAATGAATAACAGTAAATTATGATACAAAATAGTGATGCAAAATAGACGTATCAATATACTTCCTCTCCTTTTGCTGATAGCTTATGGCCCACCATGTTTAGTCCGTTCAATGCTGCTCTGTGCATATGTTCCCTAGGATCCCCTGGACTTGGTCGAGTTGTAAGCAAATATGCCTGTGCTGCCACTAGTGCTGCTTTGGGGGTTTTTGGTACGATGTTCCCCTGCTCGTCGACTGATAGGAAGGACGAGTCGAGGTTTTTGGAGATGCTTTGCCTTTCTGAGTACTCGAGGTTTTCGTACCTTGAACCATATCGACGACTTCTCCTTGCGTTAGTGTGCGATGCATCGCTTCGTGCTCTGTGAGCGGCGTTGCTGGCTACAATGGCTGATTCTTTTCTTTGTTGTATCTCTATTTTCTCCTTTGCTAGTTGTTTTGCCTGCTGCCTTAGGGCATAATGATACCCCAAAAGCATGTCCTTGCTAGAATTTGATGGTATTGGCGTGCTGTGTTCTACGGCTTCTCTTATTATTCTCCATTCATCGACTGATAGTCGAATTTTTTCCCTGGTTGTGAGGGATTCTGCTGTTTACCCTTCTGCTAGGTGATTTGCTCCTCTGTTGATATTTGCTGGGTTTAGCACTGGATTGTTGTTTTTGTCGAATTCTTCTGAATTATCTCCTACAATGGCGAGCACCTGGCATTGTTTGCCGATGCTACTATTAAAGCTTGAGAAGATTGAGTCACCATCTTCAGAAAGCTCTAACCCTGTCTTCCATGTATCTGTTGACTTGTCTGAGATATCGTCGAGGCAGATCATGAGATCTTCGAGTTGGACCCCTACGTCAAAATTTTCCATTGCTTCGTCGTCTTCTGCGATTTTTCCTTTTTGCACTTCTCCTGAGCTGACCGGCGAGTTTACCTCGCTAGAAGAACCTTCAGAATATTCCATCATTGCTATTGTTTCGGGCTCACTTGTCGACGGATCTTGTTTCGTCGGATCTGAAAGGCGAGATGAACCCGATGGCCCGATAAAGATGCTTAAACTTCCGATTGTCAACTCCATCTCTTGATTTTTGTCGACTTCTGTACTGTTGTTGGCTAAAAGCGAAAAAGCCGTCGAATTCATGATTCCAACGCCCAGAGTCCCCACGGTCAGCGCCAATTGACGAGGGTTAACTCGACAAATGTCCTAGATGAAGGACTTAGGATCGGGGAGACAGGGCGTCGGATGAACTCGAAGGTAAGGCTAGTCGAAATAAGTGTATATCGAAAGTAAACTTGGGTGTTAAACCTAGCTTGCTTTCAATCTGGCCTACACCGTCCCCTCCTGGCCCCTATATATAGGTCTCAAGGATCGGGTAGGGTCCGATACAGATTACAACATCGATATACGGTAAGAAATCGTATCTCGACTATCATTACAATTTGGCCTAGCTTAATGGGCCTCAGGGGTACTTAACTAACGGGCTCTATTAACTATACCCTTGTCACCTATAGTGCAATATGCGGATGATATGTTGCTCATTCTTCAGGCATGTCCGATTCAGCTTGCTTCCCTGAAAAAATTGATTGAAACCTTTGCTCAAGCAACGGGTTTGAGGGTCAATTATGCTAAATCCTCTCTGATTTCGGTGAACATTTCAGAGGAAAATCTGAATCTGTTGGCAGCAACTTTTGGTTGTTCTGTTGGTCGTTTACCTTTCACTTATTTGGGCCTTCCCTTAGGCACAACAAAACCAACAGTACAAGATCTTTCTCCTTTGGTGGGACTGGTTGAAAGAAGATTAAAGGCTAGCGCTCAATTTTTGAATTATGGAGGGAGACAGGAATTTGTGAAATATGTCTTATCAACACTGCCAAATCATTTTATGTGCTCTCTTAAACTATAGAAAATGATTATCAATATTTGTAATCGTGCTCAGTGTCATTGCCTTTGGGTGAAAGAGGAAGATTCGTCCTCGTGCAATGCCCTTGCCGCTTGGACCTTGGTGGCTCGGTCAAAATGTCATGGTGGTTTAGGTGTTCTTAATCTGGAGCTGTAAAATAAAGCCTTCCACTTGAAACAGTTACATAAATTCTATGAGAAAGCAGATACCCCATGGGTCAAATTAGTCTGGTCTTTATACGGCAATAAAGTGCCGCATGCTCAATCTCGACGATGTGGCTCTTTTTGGTGGTGAGATATCTTTAGTCTGGTTACTGAGTACCTAAGAATATCTATATGCAAACCAGGTGACGACACTTCAGTTTTATTTTGGAAAGACTTTTGGCATGATAAGATAACCATTGCTAAAAAAATTTCTAGACTCTATACTTATGTACTGGATGCAATGTTCAAAAAATCGGCCGATAAGCCAATTAAACTCCCGATTAATCATGAATCATTGGGTGAGTGATAAGATTATAACTTATCGGTGTGATTTATTGCCTTGGTCGATATACCAATCTGATAGCCAATATTTCGACCAAAATATCCCGAATTTTGCCCCTTACGAAGATTTGGTAGACAATTCATCTATCCGAAAGATGATTTTTGGGTCATTAGTCTTGTACTCCCTCTGTTTACATTTAATTCACGCGTTCTGCTACTGCCCATGTAGTCTGGTGGTGTCGATTAAAACCAAACGGAGGGAGTAGAAGTATACATAGCTCAAATTTTTCCATTTTTTTGTCAATTTGAATGCAATGAATCAAGATAACACTTTTGTACAATACTCCAATTTTGTTTTTACATAGCATATTTTTGAACTTTGGTGCCAAAAATTGGGATTTTTGAAAAAACTACCCGATAAATAGTCGATGGATAAAATTGATTAATTGGCCGATAAGCGATTAATCACAAATTTTAGGCTGACCAAGAAGTTAACGATAAATGATTTCTTAAACATTGACTGGATGAGGATATTTCCCTCGCAAAGTTGGCTTTGTCTAATGATCTGTGGTCCTGCTTTGCTTTGTCACTCTTGGTGGAGGCTTTTCAAGGATTCCAGGAATTGAATGTAATCATCTCAGATACTCATTTGGTGGCAAGAGCTGTTGATAAAAGAGAGTTTGTCTGGGGGCAGGAAGTACTTTTCTTCAAGGTTTTATAGATTCATGTTTGAGCACTTGCCGAAATATGCTGCCCTAAATGCCATCTGGAAATCAAAGACTCTTCCTAAGCTGAAAGTTTTCTCATGGCTAATCATGGTTGATCGAATCTAAACTACTTATAAAAGAGCAAACTAGAATTTATCTACGGCCACCAAGACAAGTATACACCAAACAACCAGAAGCCTCTGATCAAATCTAACCGACAAAATCCAATAGTCTGTATTTCTCTGATGGTCCGCCACATGAATAAATGGCTCAGATCGAATGTTCCGCCGCCGGACTCACCCGCCCAGATCCGCTCGACGCCCCCCGTATCCCGAAATCACGGAACTATTACGCTAAATCATCTCCATGACTGACAAATTCGCCTGCCGCTGACGTCTGGATTGGGCAAGGACGAACGCGACCACCACAGCCACTGCGGACGCGCTTGCACACGTAGTGCGCCTTGTCCCGAACAACGGCCTCGACGGCCGTTTCACGATGCGTGGTGAGAACCAGGGCCCCGCCATCGCCCTGGCCGAGCAGCTCCATTGCCTCCACCTCGCGACCATGTTGGCGACTACAGCGCGTCCCGCCTTCCCGGCTGAGAAGCAGGCGGTGCTGCTGAACAACATCTCCAATCTCGATGTGCTCCTCATGAGGTGGAAATTTTACAGGTCTGGTTCCGCTTTGTTTTTCTTTCTTGCTCTATTGTTTCTTGGAGTGATGCGGGCGAGTGGATCCACAGATCTGCAGCTTTGCTTGCTAGAGGCACGCATCTATTCTTTGGTATATTTTTGTCCTAGACACCTAGACCTGATGGAAAATTCACACGAGCTTGTCCCGCAGTTATAATGTAGAGTTTTTTTTGTTAAAGCGCAGACATTTGCAGTACACATCTATTAATGATTATCAGATCAAATGTACTACTCCTGCAGGTTGATGCCAATTTCTGTCATTGAAAATTGAATCACATGATACCTTTTAATTCCTGCAGTTTTGAGGACATGAACGAAGCATATGAGAGGTGAAGTATAGGAAAAGCTTCACCATTAGAGAACAAAAGGAGGACATAATTGAGCTGAAATATCCATAACATTTAATTTTCTATAGGATTTTCATATTGAAATCTTGCTCTGAACCTCAAACAAGATATGAGTAGCGGTCTGGAAGATGGAACTCGCCAATAGAACCACTCTCTGCAGTATGAAGTACATCGGTCTGTTGGCTGTTGCTGCTGAGTTATAAAATTATCTTCTCAAATTGGTGTTGGATCAGTTCTTGAGTTTCCTTGCAATCATTATAATGTTTTTTAGTTGATAGAGACGTGCGCGTACACGTTTACTTCAATACAAAGGACATAATGCTGCGTAAGCATTGGCAAATCAATTCCGGTTCAGCATGCATCCTTTGTCAAGGGAATGTTCTAGAAAATAGAGACCATCTGTTTTTGATTGTCAGTTTGCGGCTCACTGTTGGGGAAGGCTAAACATTCAGTGGGATATGTCCTTATCATTGACAAACATCTAGAGAACTTCTTATGGCTAAAAACTGGACTGAGGTGCTTTCAAAAAAAAAACTGGACTAAGGATCATGCTTTCACCCGATCTCCCTCTCTCATAAACATGGTGGTAATAAAGCATAAACGACAAATTAAGGGCATGCAAACACACAATATGTCATTGATAAGCATAAATATGAACATCACGTCCAAACATAGAATTGATGTAAAATCAACTCACTAATACACCTTTGACAAGAGAGTCCACCTCAAGTCAAATTTAAGACTTAACGGAGTATTACATAAAGAACTGTAACATGATGTTGAGAAATATACATCCTTGCAAGCAAGGCATCTTTTCTGTCACTAGATGTTTATGCAAGGTAATCCTTTCTCCCTAGTGAAGGACCATAGAAAGGTAAAAACCACAACAGTTTAGAGATTTCTGTCACTTCCTCAAATCAACTACAATATTGCTCCAACTAATGCACATATCCTCACACACGCCCTATGCATACTAGTTTGATCAGAACAAGCACACAAGAACGGTGTAACATATACGTCTACCCATAACATTTTTGCATCTCATAAATCATCTCACAAACATAAGATCCACCATAGGGGTAATAGAAATATGGTCACAATCATGATAGAAAGTTCATGTGACTCTAACCTATGAAGCACAAGAGATAAAGTTTGATACAAGTTACTTCCATAACACCGTAATCCAGGGGGTGAACTAATCCCTCTTCATTATGTTGCTGAAGGAGATGGTATCGATGGAGTCGAAGGGGCAACCTGGAGTGGCGCTGGCAGCATCTCCCCTCCTATCCTTGCAGTCTTCAGACCAGTTCCGCATATTCTTTGTTTCTCCATCGCCCCGTTGCAAAATCACCCGAGGGGTCTTTTATATAGTCGATTTAGATCAAGATGAATTCATGGAGATCAAGATTGCATTGAAAGGACACATGAGGCCCAAGATGGGCCCCACCACACGGCCAGGAAAAGGGCATGCATGGTGGGCCCTCCTTTCCACCTCTCACAGTCTTCTATTTCCTGAAAAAATGACATGGCAAGAAGGTTGATTCCGTTTGATGTTCGGAAGGTCCCTGAAAGTCACAAACATGCAAAAATAAGCAAATTTGCTTCTCAGTGTTAAAACCAAATGAAAGTGGATCATTTATAAAATCCCCAGAATCAATGGAAAACATGTTTAGGTCCTCATAAAACTATCAAATAACTAAGAATATAACTTAATAAACTATGAAGATCATGGATGCATTTTACATGCATCAACATCCCAAAGCTTAAAACTATGCTCGTCTTCGGGCATGAAGGTGATAAAGAGACATTAGCTTTGTAGTTTATTAACTCACCATAAACTCCAAGTCTTCAATGCATGATTGCCGCAACTTCAAAGTATAATTCAAGCATTGAAACATTATAAAGTTAGAGCAATAATAATCATTAAGTACCAGCATAAATTATCAATGGTCATATAGATAATATAAGATGAATATACTTGCACTGACTGTTATGATGAACAAAGCTTCAAACCAAGAGCCAAGGCGGCCATCCTTGCTTTCTTTTTCTCTTTTGCTTTTCTTCTTACTTTTGTTTCTTTTTATTTCTTTATTTTTATAAAACTTGCTAAGCTCTTCCAAGGTGTGGGGTTCTATTGCCTCTATCATAAGCATCTTGCATGTGCGCAGTACCTCCTTGGCATAATATCAGGGTGTCTCATGCCCTAAAAAATGAAGACTAGCTCCGCATGCATTTTTTTCACGCTTCCATAGCAACTGACTCACATGCATAAAATATTAAGATAGAATTAACCTTGAGTATCTGATGTCCCTTTGTACGAGTTGCCAGACCACACGTTTCCGCCGATGACAATCCATACTCGAATGACATAAAAAACAGCTTAAGTTGTGCTGAAAAACTTCCTCCATGATGGTGTGTTACCATTTAACATGGCTTACCGTTTAGCAGTCAAGGCTTGTACCAAAAGATCTCATACATATAAAATCACTTACCACTTGGATCGTCAATCCGCACCGACTAGCGTCCAAAACTAAAATTACATGAAGATCAACATAGAGTTGAAAAACGTCCACCATGATGGTAGTTTAGCTGCTCTTATAACAAAGGAATCCATATTAATAATGAAAATTTGACCAGATTTTTTTATGTACAATTTAAGTCGACATACATTTTCACAAATAAATTGTCCAAGGTGTACCACTTAAACATGGCTTATATGTTTGACTACCATCACAGCACTATGTCAAAAAGATCATACACTCATCATCTTACCCAAAATGGGGCTGTGACATTATGTTTGTGGTCACCCCACAACCTCTTTTTTTTACTTTAGCTTATCTTGCCTTTTATTTATTTCCATAAACTGTAAGTTTGAAATTTGACTGCTACACAATGCAACCTTCTTCACCAAAATAGCTCATGATGCAAGACAAATAATAAAGACCCTTATATAAGTGAATACATAAGAACCACAACTGAATGAAAAGCATTGCAATCACCTCATAAGTACCAATGAATTCATTATACTTTAAGGTCATAGCAATCATACCTTCATACTTGTAGCTATTACTTTCTTCTTTCCAAAATCTCTTTTCTCGACTATTACTTCTTTATCCTTCTCTATTTTCTTTCAGAGATATAAGATCTTCTAATATCTTCATAACTAAAGGTGGTATACAAATGGTAGAGATGCTACTTCAAAAACAAAAACAAAAGACTAGACGCTCCAAGCTTAACGAAGCTCGCATAGTGCTACAAAAACAGAAGTTTGAAGATTTGCAAACCAAGATTTTTGTTGATGTAGAGGGATGATGGCGACATCCCCAAGTTTATGATATTGACCATCCTTAGGTTCTCCTTGGTTTAACTTGGCTTCTTCCCCTGTGAAAAAACTTCACTATAAAAACTTCTCCCACTCTATTTTTGTGGGGTTAGATCATGAGAGCATAAAAAGATATGAATCTTACCATTCTAAAAGCACCAAAAAATTTGGTTCCTCATTTCTAGAGAGTTTTCAAAGTGCACAACATCTTAGAGAACTCAAAATACTCAATAAGAATCAAATTGAGACTCAAAACAAGCACTCAACAAAACAAAGACAAAATCTGCCTTAAAAATAGCTGATACTTTGAAAAATACTAACTCCCCTCTAAAAAAAATCAATAAATAACTTCCTTTCACAGCGTGACAGAGGGTGAAAATCTGAATCCAGGTCAACAAGAATCACTCAATTCGAGCAAGAGATTTTTCTATGATTTTTTTTGTAAACAGCAGCGCGCAAAAAACATCAACTCGCAAAAATATTTCATCTTTTCCACCCAAGTGGGCAAATGTTGACACTTTATTTTCAGAACCACACTAAACTAAGACACAAACTAAAAAGCTTCAGAAAACCTATAAACAAAAATAAAAATACGGGTTTGCCTCTCATAAAGTGCTTCCTTTATAGCCATATAGCTAGGCTTTATACCTTAGGTTTTCTGGAATGCACATACCATGAGGGCAATTCTGTGGTCCCTCCTTCTTTCTTGGAAAGTGCTCCATGCACTTCTTATGTGGTAATTGAAACTTCACATTCCCTTCTTTAGCATCAATGATAGCACCTGCAGTTCTCAAAAAAGGTATACCAAGAATTATAGGACTATGGCTCTTACCTTCCATGTCCATAACAATAAAGTCAACATGCACAAAATCATGTGTAACTCAACAAGAACAATATTGACTCTACCATAAGCATTAGTGATATAGCAATCATCTAGTTTCAAGTCAATATCACACTTTTCAATAGGTGGTAAATCAAGATGATCACATAAAGACTTAGGAATAGCAGAAACACTAGACCCAAGATCAAGTACTACAGGCAATGTGATTTTACCTATAGTGACATAAATCCTTGGTTCCCATACATCCCCAAGCTTAGGTGGGACCATGGACTCCTTATGATACCTATCAAACTTTTCTTTGATAATATGATTAGAAATAAAAGAATCAAAACCTGCTTGGTTAGAATCAACAAAAGGATCAGAAGTATTATTTTGCAATATAGAGATATTCTCATCAAGAGTGCAATTTTCAAGAGAGGCTAAAGGATCATTTGGTATATCATCTAACTTCTTAATATCCTCTACTTTCCTACTCTCTTCTTCTTTATTTTCCTTCTCTAACTCTATTTTCTCAAGTAGCTTTTTCTTAGTTTTCATCTTTGAAGCTCCTGCCAACTTACATAAATATCAGATATGATTTGTTCTTTTTTGAACATCCTCAATAGATTCATCATCATTTTTTCACGGAAAATGACCCTTTTATCATGATTTTGGACCGTAGTAGATGGGTACTTTTTTCTAGTGGGATCAACGACACATTTCTCTTAAATCTTACACATTACGCACTATTTTTTCATGTTGAGGCTCCAAACACCACCTTGAAGATAAACCAGTCAGAAATTAAAAAACCAGACAAAATTCACCTCCCCTTCTTTCTCCGTTCTCACGAGGTTGTGGTGTTATTTCTCCCTCTCACTAGGCTTGCTTGCTGACTCACACATATACACCAACGGTGACTAAGGTTTTCTTCTTCTCACCTCTCAAGGAGGCAGTTCAGCCATTAGATGCGAACCTCAATCAACGATTGACATGTGTTAGAGTTTCTTGTGTTGATGTTGGACTGCTAACACGCTTTCATGTGGAGGGACATGACCCACATAACATAAGCAAATTCCTACGAGACCATGAACAATCAACAATGTATGCAACAACAAGAGTCTTATAAAATCTTTTAAAGCTAAGACCTTGATCTTCACGGTCTTATAACAAAAAAAGATAAGAGCCCACAAATTATTCATTGTTTGAACGGTTTTATTCATAGGTTAAAAGATGGCCTTAATTAGCTACATTTTTTAGTGTTGAGTTTTTACCGTGTGTGAGAGAGTCCGTTGAGTTTTTTTTAAGGGAGTCGGTTGAGTTTTAGTGAAAGCAAAAGTAAAAAATCTTTGGCATCTTTTTTCTTAAAACGAATATCGCTGGCATCTGGGATGAGCTGCTGGCAGCAGAAGCTGATTCGAAGGGCGCGTAGAGACAGGACAAAGCGCGCGCATGCATGGTCCGGAATGGGAGGAAAACTTGGAACATGAGAGGAGAATTTCGGTTTGGGCTTCCGTTGCAACGAGGGACAGTGAGGCATGCGCGGAGCACAGCGGAGCTAAACCTCGCTCGATCGATTATGTCAGGCGTGAGCAAAGCCATTAGCTCCTGCTCAGATCTTTTCCCGCCTCATGGGCGCTTCCGATCTCGTCGACTTGTTTAATCGCATCATCCTCCTCGTTCTCGCAAAAGAACACGAGTGCGTGTACACTCCACGATGTACTCCGATGTTCGTGAAGTGAATCCAACCGGAAAACAACCCAACCGAAGCTGAAACATGAACACCGCGAAAGCGAAAGGCAAGAGCGATTGTGCACATTCCGATGTTCCATCCCCATTTGTCCCAGCTCTAAGCAATGGTATAGTACATAGGCACCGACCGGCCTGGAGCCACCACCCAGGAGTTCAAGAACAGCAACAGCTCCTCCTTGTTCTCGGGCGATGGAAGCGGACGAGCTCCTGGAGAAGCTGCGGGTGCTGGAGGAGGGGCATGCCGAGCTCAAGCGGGACATAGGTAGGCTCATCCCGGAGCGCCGCGTTGCGCTGTCCGCGGCCAGGCGCCGGGCTTGCCGTGCGCTGCCGCCGCAGCACTCGTCGTCGCGGCGCGTCGCCGCTCGCGGCAGGTTGTCCGACAGGTACTGCCACTGGATACTGCAGTCACTGGGGCAGGCCGTGCACATCATTGCCCCCAACGGAAAGCTCCTGTACTGGTGAGCTCCCTTGCTTTAGATTGGTTCGGTTTTGCATGCCTCAGTCTCCACCAGCTGCTCGATGAAATGCTGGACTATGCATAGATTTGAATAGATTGGTTCGGTTGTGCATGCTCTATGTCCACCAACTGCTCGACGAAATGCTGGACTAGTATTAATGTGTTATGCACAGATTTGAAGTGTCGGGTATGTGGGGCTTGTGGTTACTTAGTTATGCAATCTGGTTCCTGCTGCTTGCACTAGCTTGTTCCGGATTTGGGAGGAAAGCAGCTGTGGGAAGCTCAAAATGCTCAGTCTCTAGCTTGTTCTCGTGATCACGCTACTGTGTTTCATTGAATTTGACCCATGAATTTCGAAGTTAACTAATGGGATATATATTGCTTGCTTCATATGATCAACTCATCATGCATATATAAGTACAAATAAGTTGGTTTAATGTAGTTGAAGATCTGGTGATATAACCGGGAAATGGTTTTTGTGAGAGACACAGGAGGTATCACAACAATGCTTTTGTAAAGGCGTTTCATTGCATTATTATTCAAGTAATTTTTTCTGTGTTGGTTTTAATATTTTATATGAAAGTAAGCAAACTTGATCCCTCGATTTTTTGTTAGCAAATGTTTATGCATCATATCTGCCTTTGAGATATACAACGTCTCAGCTTACTTGGAATAAAAAGGTCAACAACCTGCACATTCTGCATATTTGGTAAACCACAGTTATAACAATGGGTATTTATCAGGCGTTTTACTCCCTCCGTACCGGTTTAATGGGCTAACACGATGTTCAAGAAAATAGTTTGATTTAAATTTGATAAGTAAAATATAAATTTTATGTCACAAAAAATATATAATTGAAAACGTCTTTTGAATGTGAATCCAATGGTATAATTTTTAAGACAAATAGTTCAGATTTTGTTGACCAGATTTATGGTCAAAGTTTTTTCTTGATACCCGTGTTAGCCTATTAAACTGGTATGGAGGGAGTAACTAATATTCTCTGGTATGTAATATTTGTTGTAACTTTATTATATGATATCAATTTTGAAAAACCTTAAAATATCGTTGGCCAAGTTATGCTAGTTTTTTGACAAACTGTAATAATGCAAGATATGAGATATGCTTAGTGAAAATAATGGACCTTTTGTTATCTTGAGTCCATGCAATTATAGTGAGTAAATCACACGTTGCACCAGGTAAAATGTCAGTGTCACTTTACACCAGGTTTTGCACTGGATACTACAAAATTGACCATGTTTACAAAGTGCAAACTTGACCATGTTCACAATATACTGCCACTGGATACATCAAAACCTAGTGAAAAGTGTCTGAACAGACAATTTATCTCATCAAAAGTGAAAGAGCTGCAATTTACATAGTGCAAAGTTCATATCACTCTTTGTTTCTAAATTACATAACATATTATGATGTATGTAATTAATGTAGATCCCATTTTCTTGACTCAGGAGGCATATCAATTCTTTTGCATAATTGACATTCCTACACAAAATTGAGTCCGCTCGGTCTTATGAACCCATTTTTACAAAATTCTCCCTTATTCTGTAATCTAGGAACCGGTATGCTGAGGACATGTATGGCTATTCTGCAGCAGAAGCAATTGGTCAGAATGCCGTTGAATTAATTGTTCATCCTGCTGACTACGATTCAGCCAAAATCGTCATCCAGAATATATTTATGGGGAAGTGTTGGAGAGGGAAGTTTCCTGTTAAGAACAAGGCAGGAGAGAGGTTTTTTATTTCTGTCCATAATACCCCTTTATATGATGACGATGGTAGCTTCGTGGGCCTGATCTGTCTCTCGCTTGATGTACGGATATTGGAGGAGATATATAGTCCTTCAGACTCAGCGGAATCCTATCCAAGTACAGCAAAGTCCCAGTTTCATGCTAACAACCAGCCGAAAAGTGGTTCACTAAGCACAGATTCTCTTCACTCTCAGCAACCTCTTCAATCTGCTATCACCTCCAAGATTGTAACTTTGGTAAGTTGTATTAGAAATAAAGTCCATATAACCCCCACAAGTTTAAGAGTTTGGATGCAGCACCTCCTAAGTTCCAAATTAGCATACTTAACCCTGCAAAGTTTCTAATACCAGGCAAATGACCCCCTAGCCTATATGGTAAGCTGTTTTGCAGGCCGGTTCTGCAAACAGCTTACAGGTGCTAGGAGGATCATTTTCCTAGTTTTGGAAACTTTGGAGGGGTTAAGTATGCTAGTTTGAACCTCACGTGGGTGTTGCGTCCAAACTCTGAAACTTGGGGATTATATGGACTTCTTTCGTTGTATTGCTGAAAAACAGAAGAAATGATTGTTCTGTTTATTCTCAATCGAAGATACTCCTTTATAGTATGTTATTAATTTATTTTGTACTTTATTCTATTCTTGAATTTTGGAATACCAACACAGGCTACGAAGGTTACAAGTAGAGTCCGTTCTCGGATAAGGACAGGTCAGAATTGCGACGAACAGTATGGTAGTGGTTGTGAGGGCCAGTATTCTGAACATGATGTCCCGGTGGAGCTGTCATCAAGTGAAGCAAGCACCCAAAGTGCGGATGTAATGCCTGGTGCCTTTTTTGTCGAAATGAAATCTCCTAGCAAGTCCACAGAAACAAGTAATGAGGATTCAGGAGTGTTAGACTACATGTACAGTTAGGTTAGATTAGGACTCTAGGTATCTTGCCTTGTACTCCAAGTCTAGGTTTCTTGCCTTGTACTCCAAGTCTCTACCTACCCCATTGTACTCCATATATACCCCCACCCGGGTCAGATCAATACAACACAGTCCGCTTAACTCCCGCTACGACTGAGGGGGAATGTTAGACTACATGTACAGTTAGGTTAGATTAGGACTCTAGGTATCTTGCCTTGTACTCCAAGTCTAGGTTTCTTGCCTTGTACTCCAAGTCTCTACCTACCCCATTGTACTCCATATATACCCCCACCCGGGTCAGATCAATACAACACAGAATTAGGGATTCATAACTTTTCACAAGGAGAACGAAAAGTAGGGTTTCACAAGATGTTCAGTTCAAAGGCTGAGGTATTATTAGCTAAGAACGGAATATCATGGCCTTGGAAAAAGCATGAAATTGATGGGGGTTCTGGAAAGAATAGCATCAAGCCGACACAGTTGCGTGATAAGCCAGAAAATGACCAGAGTCATCAGAGCGTTCCAGTTCTAGAGCCTATCATAATTCCAGATTGCCAAAACAGCGATTACACTTGGGAAAGCAAATACGAGGTCTCAGGTTCCTGGTGGGATTTCGACATGAACAGCACGAGTAGTATAAGCAGCACTGGGAGTAGTAATAGCAGTGATATCGATAGAATGGATTATGAAGCAGACTGCTTGGATTATGAGATTCTCTGGGAAGACCTAGTAATTGGAGAACAAGTAGGTCAAGGTAGTTACTTCTCTCTTTGCAATTACTCTATCAGTCTAGACATGTAGATACTAAGATCTCTTGTTAACACGTAGTTCAAATATTATTGGAGTCATAGCCATAGCTTGTAACCTTAAGAACTGCTTAACCTGATTGTTTCTATCAGTTATTTCTCATTATGCATGCATCTTAATAATAGTTCGTGTATGCTCCTCTTATCTCTGTCATAGTTCTTTTGTCATTAAAATTTCTTTCTCTTCATGCTTCTTAATAATAGCTTATGTGCTCCCCTTATCTTTGGGGTAATCCAAAACGGTTCTGTTTCTTCTAATCTTTGACAGCCATAACAGTTTATTTAATGTCACGAATCTACAGTAGTACTGGTGGCATGAATTTCTACTAATTATTTAACTTGCTAGTATTACAGTTCTGCAACAGTGATGGCTATTTTGTTCGTATGGTTATGCCTACACTTGTTTACTGCTGAAAGCTCATGAAGATAATTACACAAAATTACAATAATATGCCTATTTCTTAGACTGTTGTATGCCATCTGGTGTGTCCTCTTTCTTGACAAACCTACTAATTTGTGCTATTTTCATGTATGCATGTAGGCTGTTGCGGAACAGTGTACCATGCTTTGTGGTATGGCTCGGTATGTTACTTCTGTTGCATGATTATGAAATTGAGCTTTACATATTAACAATAAATTCTCAGTATCTATCCATGTTCCTGTAGGATGTGGCAGCTAAAGTATTCTCCAAACAGGAATATTCAGAAGAAATGGTAAATACCTTCAGACAAGAGGTGGGACATCTATAACTACATACATGTTTTGTTGGATCTTTAGTTCCTCATTAATTTTGGTATTAATGTCAATGGAACCACTTTATCTACTGTCTTGGTTGAGTTGATACTCCATTACAGAAAGTAACTGCATATTGCGATTGGACTCCGTGATGTTCATAGAACCCACAGTTAACCATTTTTCTATTCAATGTTAATGTAACCATGTGGATAAATCAGAAGAAACGATTGTCAAAACAACATAAAAATATGATGAAAAGATATGGTGTTGACAGATCTCCACTATTTTTGATTTTTTGTAGGTCGATTAGCAATACGTTCATACCTTTTCTAAATCATGTTCTTATGATTCCTTCTCCATAGTTTGTGGTCATGACTCTGACCATATTTGTATCCTTCAAATTCGTAGGTATCATTGATGAAGAAACTACGACATCCCAATATAATACTTTTCATGGGTGCAGTTATGTCGCAGCAACGACTTTGTATTGTTACTGAATTTCTCCCACGGTATGCTATATGTCTTCCTACATGTTTTTCTTACCAATACTACTAAGAACACTAAAAATACTACCAAGGATAGATGGATGTGATGGCTGGCGCACATGGTTCTGTATCCGAACACCCATGTTCTATACTCACTTTTCTTTAATTCAAAAAATTGGAAGTGCTAGTACCCCGGTGCTTTTCATCTGATACTAAAAACACTTGTGACTTACCCATGCATTGATTTTATACTAGGTGCTTCTGTTTTTTTATATTTCCTGCGTTCAAACCATTGTTGCTATTGGAAATATACTTTTGGCATTCTTTTGTAATTATTTAGACTTTAGAGCTCATAGGAGGACATTTTGTTTTTATTTGCTGTATGACACTTAACTGAGTCCCATAATGCAGAGGGAGTTTGTTTCGGTTGCTTCAAAAGAACATTGGCAAGTTGGATCCAAGACGGAGGGTTAACATGGCTATAGACATAGTGAGTGTATTTTCTCTTAACACCGGGTTAAGGAATCTGGAAATGTCAAGCAAAACTAACTATGTGTAGCATTTGAGAAATGAATATGTTCTGGCAAAAGAACTGGATAACATTCTTCACTTGAAGACCTCAAGAGATATTTTGAACATATACAGAATTATTATTTCAGAACTGCCAAGAAGCAAAAGTTAAACAGCATGTAAGCTAAGCATATCTGTAGCTTCGATGTAAGCAAGAATGAAACAAGAAAATAGGTGATATCATGGACCTGACATATGGTATCTTGTGCTATGTCGCACATTATGTTTCTATGATCCTAACTGAAGATTATATCACCAAAAGTCAATCATGTTTATGTGAATCCTTTTTGGTTGCGAAATAGGGTCGCTTCCATTTAGATATCTTGGAATTCCAATACATTTTCGCAAACTTAAAAATGGGGAGTGGAAAACGATTGAAGATAGATTCGAGAAAAAATTAAGTAGTTGGATTGGTAAGTTACTGTCCTATGGGGATCGGCTTATTCTGATTAATTCTGTCCTATCAAGTCTACCAATGTTCATGTTGTCTTTTTTTGAAATTCCAAAGGGAGTTCGAAAGAGATTAGACTTTTTTAGGTCCCGGTTTTTTTGGCAGAGTGATGGTCATAAAAAGAAATATCGGTTGACAAAATGGAATGTCATATGCCACCCCAAAGATCAAGGGGGTTTAGGTATCGAAGTTCTAGAAATAAAGAATCTATGTCTTTTAAGCAAATGGCTTGATAAATTAATTAACGAAGAGGGGGTGTGGCAGGAATTGCTCCATAACAAATATCTAAACAACAAAACACTATCTCAAGTGACGGTGCAGCCACATGATTCTCCCTTCTGGCGAGGGTTAATGAAGGTTAAAGATGATTTTTTTAAACGCGGATCTTTTATTGTTAACAACGGCAAGAGCACCCGATTTTGGGAGGATACTTGGTTAGGTAACAGACCTCTAGCAGCCCAGTATCCGTCCCTGTACAATATTGTGAGAAATAAAAATATTACTGTAGCTACCACCCTCGCGTCGGCACCGCTGAACATAGGGTTCAGACGTAGCCTTACTGGTGGTCGATGGAATAGATGGATTCATTTGGTTCAGCAGTTAATGGACATTCAACTAAATGCAAATAATGATGTTTTTAAATGGAATCTTGTTGAATCTGGTAGGTTTTCGGTGAGAAGTATGTATCTTGATATGTTAAATGATAACACAGCCTTTCTTAAAAAAAAATATGGAAGATGAAAGTGCCACTAAAGATTAAGATCTTCATGTGGTTTGTTTATAGAAAAGAAATTCTAACAAAAGATAACCTGATAAAAAGGAATTGGCAAGGGAGTAAAACTTGTTGTTTCTGTGATCAAGAGGAAAACGTACAACATCTGTTCATTGAGTGCCCTTTTGCTAAGATTATTTGGACAATTGTGCATATGGCTTTTAATATTACTCCTCCAACAAGCATTTCACACCTTTTTGGTAATTGGCTTAATGGTATTATCAAGACAGAGAAAATTAACATAAGAGTGGGAGTCTGTGCAATCTTATGGACCATATGGCATGTTCGAAACGACTTTATCTTTAACAAAACAAAATTTCCATCATTTTTGCAGGTTATTCCTTTGGCTACCCACTGGATCCATATGTGGTCTTTTCTCCAAGCGGCGGAGCAGCGCCGGGACATGGATATTGGGTGCAACCGTTTGGCAACGGTTGCTCGGGATATATACAGCCGATTCGGGTGGCGAGCTGACAGAAGATTGACATGTTGAGATTTCGCCTAGAGTTGTCACGATGTATTTTTAGATGGCTGATTCATGTATCCACTCTTTCTGACCCTTGAATTGTAATAATGCTGAACCTTTAATAAGTTTAATAAAGCGTCGTATGCATCGATTGATGCAGAGGCTGGGGATGCTCCGTTTCGAGAAAAAATGTGAATTTTTCTAGAACGTATGATTCATGTGATTGAAATGTGCAACATTTTACCTTAACCCACCAAACAACCATGCATGTTCTTGTTGTGCTCTTAACACATAGAGATAGAAGTTACTTGACATTTTCTTTGTCGAGTACATTTTTGCCATGTGGATTTTTAAAAGATTAATGAATATTGTTACAGGCAAGGGGCATGAATTATCTTCACAACTCCACCCCCACTGTTGTGCACCGTGATCTGAAATCGCCAAACCTGTTGGTTGATAAGAATTGGACTGTAAAGGTAAGCATGAAACTTGGTTCCCAATACTATGTTGTCTTTTCTCACTTGATTGTATTAGGTTGCAGACTTTGGTCTTTCACGTCTAAAACTCGAAACGTTTCTGACAACAAAAACTGGAAAAGGAACAGTAAGTACAAGCAGGCTCAACCTCTTGACATGCATTTTCCATGCTGACAAGATTGTCACAAATTATAACTAGTACATATTTTCTATTTATTTACTTAATTCTGATAGCTTGGTTTCCATATCCAGCCACAGTGGATGGCTCCAGAGGTCTTACGGAGTGAACCTTCAAATGAAAAGTAAGCTCATTGTGGAGATTTTTGAACATGTTCTTGCTACTACAGATGACTTCACATTTCTGCCTTTTTATTAAGTACAGATCTGATGTGTTCAGCTATGGAGTCGTCCTGTGGGAGCTTGTTACTCAGAAGGTTCCCTGGGATACTCTCAATACAATGCAGGTACGCTTTTACGGTGCATATTGGTTAGGTGTTAAATCTGATGTCGTATCAGCAACCAAATTCCGTACCATTGCTTCCTACACGAGGTGCATAAAGTTGTCAGTTTTATCTGTATTAACAACTAGCTGAGTGCCCGTGCGTTGCTACGACCTCTCTAGTTTATTTTGTCGTTATATATCTAAATTTGTTACATGTGAAAATTCATGTGTATAGTATTCTATAAAACATAAAGAATCCATATTCGTTCGATTTTACTTTAAAAAAGCTAACTGAACATCATATGCATTAAAAGGAAGTGACTCAACCATTTTTTTTAATTTGACATCAATTTATATTCTTGTATAATGTCATAAATATTGTCTTTAATTCCATCATTTACGTCAAGAGGTACAAGGTGATGTTTGACTGGATGTCATTTTTCTCGGGGGATGCAACAGTGTACCTAGCCCAATGAACACATATATATAAGACATCGGCCCACCTATAATTGCATTCCTTATCCATCATTTATATTTATATTTGATTAAGAGATAAACATGACATTTTAAGCCTAAGATGGAAATCGGGCAAATTTGACTTTCACTTGGAGCTCTGTAAAATATTTCTACTCCATATTTTTGTAGATCACGATGGAAGCATGAAATCTCACTCTCTATATCCCACTCAGATATACTATATTGATTTTGCATTGTTAAATCTCTCTCTCTCTCTCTCTCTCTCTCTTGGACACAAACATTTCATACATCATAATCTTGATATAACAAAACAATTCACATAAACAAAATATGAAGATGAAAATCCATACAACAATACGGAATGTTCACCAACTCCATGGAGCAACAATCACCCATCCTAGTAATTTCATAATCCTTAGCAGGTAATCGTCAAGATTTTTTTAAAAATGTAAGCAACAGCTAACAATCTTTCTATCTCTGAACTTCTCTCATACTAATGTAGTAAAGAGGGTGCAGAGATCAATATCAGCAGCTTTTAAATCAATCGAGAGAGCAGCATACCATATCACCAGCAATAGAGATAACAAGTTAACAATCAGGAAACAAAGACATTCAGCAAAGCAGCTCTGTAGTTAATGTCCACACTGGCTGCTCTGTAGTTGCATGCCTTACAATGCACGGGTGCTAAACCATACGGAGTAGTAAGAAATTGTGTTCATAAAATTGCATAGCAGGATCATTAACATGGCTGGATAATCAAAATTTGAACACTTCTGCAATTCATCAAATAGACTCCGCCGGTAACAGACAAATCTGACAACATGCTCGGATAACCTATGGAACAACATACTCACAAGGTTCTCACTTCTCAGCAAGAATTGTCAGCTCAGGTCACAACCTGAGGTTGCGGCGTTGTGCATCACAGCTGCTTAAAAGCAATTAAGCTCAATCAGAACGAGATGGACTTAACATCTAACACAGACCATAATAGAGTATCACCAAATCATATGACAAACATAGTTCATCCTCTCCAGGCCACGAAAATCAGGGAGAAGCATGTTGGTAGAGTCAGCACCTTCAGATTCAGCTTGGTTTAGACGGAGGAAGAAGGAAGAGCGGCACTCAATTTGGAACAAAAGACGTTATGCTGCCGATGTGAGTGTTTGTCCCAGGAGGCCAGGAGACGGTTGGGCACTGAAGGACGTCTTGGTTGAGGCTGGAGAAGAAGAGGTGGACTCCACCTCAGACCACCACTCGACCACGGCCAGTAGCCACCGCCAAACTTGACGGCAAACACGACCTCCACAAAAGCGCAAAATAGCACCCACATCCACCGCACGCTACCGGGAGTAGGGCCCCATCTCCTGCTCCGACCTCCTGCTGGCCACTTCGCCGACAGGCCTTAAGCGCGCCACCCACCCCGCCTCCTCGAGGGAGGTCGTCTTCATCCCCACGCAGCACGCCCCTGCTGACTCCGGCGACGCCCACTTCCAGTTCGTCAGGTGCCAACGCGCCGCCACCTACATCGTGACCTCCGGGCTGCTCGGCTCATGAAATAATCGCGGACTTACACGACGGTTCATCATCTTCCATGTCGCGAGCTCCTCTTCCCCTAAAAATTTCCTCCAATTTGGTCTTCCAAATCAGCAACAAATCCAGCAAATCTTCAATTATCTTTATATCACTTGATGTTTTGAGATCCTGTGTAAGGCCGTGAGGAAGCAGCAGGACAACATGTACCGCTGCCGGAAATCTCACTTACATGCCTCTGCCCTGCTTCCGTGAGCGCCCTGCCCTCCACGGCTAATCGGATCCCTGGTGTGCCCCGACCCGGCGGGAGAGAAGCCCCTCCCGAATCCCGGCAGCCACTGGGTCTCTAGTGCAGCGTCCAGCGGCAGCGTGGGATGAACGAGTTCGTGCTGCCCGACCGCTCCGCTGCCTTCCCGGTGAGCAGGCGGTGTTGTAGGCCGGGAGGGTGCCGATAGTTGCGGACAGAAAAGCAAGAGAGATGTTCGAGGACGACGAGGGCAAATAAAATCGAACTGGTACGCGGAAGGATGCCAGGCCGCCGGACTCTTTTCAACCGTTTTTTCTAACTTATCGGTGGCATTGGGGGTAATTTTATGTTTAGATGAACGCGTACTTTAGGTGGATTGAAAGCGTATTTACGACGGCTATGGATCATACCTCTAGCAATATTATTAGCTTTTAACTTACCGGTGACATTGGGGGTAATTTTGTGTTTAGACGAAAGCGTACTTTAGGTGGATTGAAAGCGTACTTACGATGGCCATAGACCATACCTCTAGCAATATTATTAGTTTAGACTAGATTAGATGAACGCGTACTTTAGGTGGATTGAAAGCGTATTTACGACGGTCATGTACCATACCTCTAGCAATATTATTAGCTTCTAACTTACCGGTGGCATTGGGGGTAATTTTGTGTTTAGACGAAAGCATACTTTAGGTGGATTAAAAGCGTACTTACGACGGCCATGGACCATACCTCTAGCAATATTATTAGTAGAGATCTATTTAGATACAAGGAGATAATGACAAACTTTGATGTTTCTTTGCTTCATATTTCATGCATTTTCCTTCAGTCCAGCGCATCGCATGATTGACATGGAGATGCTTTTGTTAGGATTGCTAAGTGAAAGGTCCTTAGGCCTAAGAGTTTCATTTCCCCTTTCACATTAGAAAAAGAACTCAGACACTCCGTTTTGTGGTATCCTAGAGGCCAAAAAATCTCTTGAAAAATACTAGCTTACTGGTGAATGGTGAATCTTTTCTTAGAAGTAAAATCACCATATTTACAAATTAATAAAGCCTGGTTTCTTGCTTGTTTTTAATGCAACAGCACAACCTTTGGTGCTAATGCCAAATCCCTAACATTGTTGCCTATATGTTGCAGGTTTTTGGAGCCGTGGGTTTCATGGATCATAGATTGGAAATTCCGAGCGACACTGATCCTGAGTGGGCATCGATGATCGAGAGTTGTTGGGACAGGTACATACTTTTTTTGCACACTACTAAACAATCGATTCCCGATTCAGTAAAATGATTACCCTTTCTTTGCGGAAAAATGATGAACCCTTTCTGTGAACAGTGAACCGCAATGCCGCCCCTCGTTCCATGAACTCCTTGAGACGCTCCAGGGGCTGCAAAAGCAGTACACCGTGCAGGCTCAGACGCAACGGAAAGCATCTGGGAAAGGTGCTGGAAGGGTGAGCATCAAAGAGAGCTAGCGCTCCTCTGGTCAGTCTGGAATCCCGCAACCGTATGGTGTTCCACAGCAACTTCATGTCCACACCGTGCCTCTACGCCATGGTGGTTGAGCATCTTTGGCTCTGGATTGTGCTTGCGCCATATAGAGTGGATACTAGGATGCTATTTGCTTGGTGTACCAGTGTCTCGTGATTTTTCCACTTCCCTACGGTCTACCAAACGTCCAGGGTGGAGGTGGGCGATCAATGCATAATACGAATGAAATCAAGTATTTTAATGGTGGAAGTCTCCGAAAACACACTATACTTCGTCCCTCTATTATGAGATGTTTTATGGTACCTCCAAATAAATACTGACCATTTATTTTCGTGCATCTAACGGATGATAACATTTCATACTTGTTTTAAAAAGAGCAGTAGTGCAAATCATACTAGTCTAAAATTTCATCACTTTTCGTCAGCCCAACAGCACCTGGCCCAAAAGCCTAATGCGTCGGCACAGCCTCACTCAGGAATCCAAATGCGAAACCCTAGTCGGCACCCTCCCTCACTCGCTCTCTCCTCTATCGGACGAGATCCTCCTCCGGCTACCCCCACCGCGCCATCGCCGCTGTCCTGTAACGCCGGCGTGGTCGCCGGATCTGAGAACGAGGGACTGGGGAGAAGAAGGAGACGGGGAGCATGAGAACGAACGCCGACCTCCGTCGATGACATGTGCGCCGGCACCTCCCCTCCACGTCCCCAACCTTCCGCCCCCACGACCAACAGTCGGCCATCCTTCGTTGAGGCACCTTTTTCTAGGACGCCTCTGGCCAGTTCTGCTACGTCCTTACACCACCCTGAGATCGCCGCCTCTCCGCCAGCGACGGTTTCGCCCCAATCCGGTGCTGCCTACCCTGACTCCAAGCACCAGCACACCGGCACTCACCATCATGTCGCGGTCTGCTACCCCTATGGTTCCCCGGCGGGTTGAATCCATATCCGCGGAGCTCGGGTTACTGTTCTACTTCAGACACAGATCGTTGGAAACTTTGGCACCATCAAATCGGCCGACCTCGGTGTGGCCAATGCTAACCAGCTACAGAGGCTGTGATACATCTCCAACGTATCTATAATTTTTGATGCTCCATGCTTATTTTTACACCATTTGCCAAATGTTTCGTTACACTTTGTGGCACTTTTATGCATTTTCCAGAACTAACCTATTAACGAGTTGCCACAGTGTCAGTTCCCTGTTTTCTGATGTTTTTGTGTTTCAGAAGTGATACACAGGAAATATTCTCGGAATTGGACGAAACAAGTTCCTGAAGTCTTATTTTACCCAGAAGCTTCCAGAGATCCAAAGGAGAGAAGGAGAGGGGCCACCAGGGCCCCACACGCAGGGCTGGCGCAGCCAGGGCTTGGGCCGTGCCACCCTGGCATGAGGGCGCCTGGTCCCTCCTCTGACATCGCCCCTTCGCCTATAAAGACCCCTCGACGGAAAAAACCTAAGTACCCGATCACTTTTCCAAAACACATCGCGATCCGCCACCGCCGTCGACCCGAAGATCGGGAGGGTCCAGAAGCTCCTCCCGGCACCCTGCCAGAGAGGGGAATCGCCACCAGAGGTCTTCTTCATCGCCATGCTTGCCTCCGGAGCGATGAGTGAGTAGTCTACCTTGGACTATGGGTCCATAGCAGTAGCTAGATGGTTGTCTTCTCCACCATGTGGTTCATGTTTAGATCTCATGAGCTGCCCTACATGATTGAGATCACCGTTATGTAATTCTACATGTTTGGTTTGTTGGGATCCGATGAATATTGGTGTTTATGATTAAGTTGTTGTACGGAATATTATCTTTTGTTATCTCTATGTTGTTTATGATCTTGCATGCTCTCCGTTGTTAGTAGCTATCTTGGCCGAGTAGTTGCTAGTGACTCCAAGAGGGGGTATTTATGCTCGATAGTGGGTTCATGCCTCTATTTAACCTGGGGGAGTGACAGAAACCTCTAAGGTTGTAGATGTGCTGTTGCTACTAGGGAGAAAACAACATTCATATGCTCAAGGGCATATGCTTTGTTTACATTGCATACTTTGCTTAATGCAATTATCTATTGTTCGCAACTTAATACTTGTGGAGTTCTCAGATTGATTCGCCACAAGTGGATTATTAGTCATAGATGCAGTTGGATGACGGTCTATGTATTTTGTTGTAATGCGCAGAGTAAATCTCATAGTGATCTTCTTGACATATCACGTTTATCTTTATTCTATCAATTGCCCAACTGTAATTTGTTTACCCAGCATGTGTTATTTATCTTATGGAGAGACACCACTAGTGAACTATGGACCCCGGTCCTATTTCCATCATATTGCTATCACCTGTTTACTTTACTCGCACTGTTTACTTTACTCGCATACTTTTACTGTTTTCCACTCGATACACTCATAACCTTTGTTTCAAGCAAACCGATGAGATTGACAACCTCATCGTAAGTTGGGAATAAAGTACTTGGTTGTGTGTGTGCAGGTTCCGCGTTGCAGCTAGCAAGCAAAGCTTGGACGAGGCACCATATATAAGTTGTCCGAAGCTGTCGCAAGCTAGCAAGCATCACCTTCAGTCGTTTGTCTCTCCTCTCCAAGAACGATAAACCTTGGTTTCTAAACTGAGGGAAAACTAGCTGCTATACTCATCACACCTTCCTCTTGGGGTTCCCAATGGGCTGGTCATTCACCACGCATCAGGCTGAGCCGGTCCTAACCGAGGCCAGGGAAGCCCACAGTGAGTTACATTGCAGTGTCAAACTGTTAACCTGACACAAGAGTACTTGTTTTATCAGAGCGACCTTCTTGTATCGTAGTTCAGTTTAGGAATAGATTTACTTATGCTTGTTTTGTCCTAGCAACCTGCTTGTATTGTAGTGCAGTTTAGGATTTGTTTACCTACTTGTTACTTATATCATGGCGACCTGCTTGTATGATAGCAGTGATTTATGAGGGAATTGACAGTTTCCTCAATATAGCTACTTTTACATTCAGTTAAGGATGATTATTGTCTGCTTAATCATGTTCTTGTTCCTGACATTCATGTACACGCTCATTGACGAGGGGTTAACTCGACAAATGTCCTAAATGGAGGACTTAGGATCGGGGAGATAGGGCGTCGGATGAACTCGATGGTAAAGTTAGTCGAAATAGGTATATGTCGAAAGTAAACTTGGGTGTTCAACCTGGCTTGCTTTCAATCTAGCCTAAACCGTCCCCTCCTGGCCCCTATATATAGATGGCCAGGTCTCGAGGATCGGGTAGGGTCCAATACAGATTACAATATCGACATACGGTAAGAACTCGTATTTGACTATCATTACAATTGGGCCTAGCTTAACGGGCCTCAGGGGTACTCAACTAACGGGATCTATTAACTATACCCTTATCAGTAGCCCCTAAGATTCTATCAGAATTGTAGATTCGGGTTGAATCTCTAATCTTTAAATCTTTGACTTGATCAATTCTTTGACTTCTTCTTATCTTCAAATCTTCGACTTGGTCTTTCGACTTATGTTCATGATAATTTGCTCGCAAGGGGTCTTGATGAACAAGCCTGACAACTCTGACGGATCAAGAGGTCAGTTAACTGCCAGAACAAATACTTGTCACCTACTTCAAATTCAATCCTCTTGGACTTGAATTCGGGATACCGGTCAAACCCACTCTTCTGCCGCATTTAGGACTTACAAAGAATGAATCCCAGTGATTCTCAGGGTACCCAGTGCGTCCACCAGGATTTTCTTCGCGTCGTAGACACGGATACATACCAGCAGAGCACATCCATGTGCGTATACCAGGCCATACAGGACGGATCCCGGGGTCTTACCTTCATGACAGGTCACGGCATTCGAGTTGCATTGCGATAACATAACTCGAGAATCTTATGTCGCAGTCAAATTTTGACTGAAAATATTCGGGTTTTAACAACCATAAAACTCGCTCCCGATGGGAGTAATCTTTTTGCATTTTGTCGACTATATAGTCGAAATTTGTATGATATACTTCCTTCATCCTTGATATTGATTATCCTCTATCGGGTGCGCGCTCAGCGCTCCCGATGGGAGTAGCCCCCGAGGCTATGTTTGAATACTTGTAGATAAGCATAGGCTCAAAATTCACTTCGTCTTCTTCCTTGTAATATTTCCTGTTTACAAGCCTCCGAGTCCAAGGCGAGGTCTTTTATATCATGCTACCACACTCTCCTCTTCTTATTTGTTCTCCTTTGGCGTTTATCGTCTGCTACGTGCAGAATTTAACTTTTTTGTAGAATACGTTGATGGGCTTTTCTTATCACGGGGGCCCGATAATACGTGCTTATAAATAAAGCACCTTCTGGCAAGGGTAAAAACCCCAATCAGATTCTTCCTCCGCCGCATCATCTTCTCTTTCTCATCTAGGGTTTTCTAGCATTTTCCCTTGTCCACATGGCGGACGCAGATGGTTCTCGTCTGAACCTTGGTTCTCCGGTGGCACCGCGAGGTCGGTGTCGCCCTCGTGGAAGCAAGAACAAGAGCAACACAACTCCGGCCGCCGCAGGAGCGTCATCAGCCGCTCCGGTGAAGCGTCATCTCGGCCGCCCACCTGGTAGCAAAAACAAGCCCAAGGTGACTGGCGCTGCCCCTGGTCCGAGCGCTCCTCCTCCTGCTGCTCCTGCTGTTCTTCCCAGGATCTTCTCTTTCTTCTGCATTACCATGGCGCAGTGCCGCGAGATTCAGCGTCTGCCACTGAATTTCACAAAGTTCATGGATGGGCGTGAACTGCGAGAAGCGGTTCTTCGCGAGCAATCTGGCAGCAGGACTCCATATGAAGTGGAGGTTTGGTATGATGGCAACGGCGAACAGTACTTTAAGGGTGGCTGGTCACAGTTTGCAGAAGACCATGACATCCACCAAGGCTTCTTCATGGCCTTTGACTTCCACATCGGCACGTCGAAGTTCGACGTGAAGATCTATGACGGCACCCAGTGCCAGAAGAAGCATGAAGCTGAAGTCCACTTCCACTAGGATCTGTTTTTTATGTAATTTCATTTGATAATGTCCTTGCTGCCATGTTATCTGTAATGAATACTCGTACTCTGTTTTGATGTTTTTACTAGTACCATGAAAACAAGTCACTTGTTCTGAGGTATGCTTGAGATATATCGGGTTCTTTGCGAACCAATTGGTATGAAGAATATCGGGTTCTTTTGTGAACCAAATTGTTTGAGTATTATCGGGTTGTCTGCACAACCTTTATAATGAAAAAGGTCTCCATGCCGCGATAGAAATTTTGTTCATACGACCCGAGGGTTGAAGCCCCCGAGCGGAGAAAGGAAAATACTTGTACAATTTTGTCGAGTTCAACCCAAAAAACCCGACCTATGGCCTCATGTTCTGGGTTCAGAAGGGTAAACTCAAGTTTAATTGCACCACTAGATGTAGTCTACGCGTAGAAACGTCATAGCTGCTCTACGTTCCATAGATTGCTCTCATCTTTTCCTGTCTTCTTGTCTTGTAGTCGATATGCTCCCCCTGGTATTACTTCTGTGACGATGTAGGGTCCTACCCAAGGGGAATCCAATTTTCCATGGCTGTCTTGTCTGAGTCGCAAAACTAGGTCTCCCACCACGAAGGATCGTGGATGAACTCGACTACTGTGGTAGTTTCGTAGGCTTTGTTGATACTGCGTGGCTCTTTCTAATGCCTTATCCCTTGCTTCATCTAGTGCATCGACATCGTTTTGCAGTGCTTCTGTCGATGTTGTCTCATCGTATGCCGTCACTCTTGGGGCCTCGTGTGTAACTTCGACTGGAAGTACGGCTTCTGCGCCATGGACCAGGAAGAAAGGAGTTTCGTGAGTTGCTGCGTTAGGCGTAGTTCTTAGGCTCCAAAGAACGGAGGGCAATTCTTCTACCCAAGTGCTCTTGGCTTTCTCGAGAGGTGCTAAGAGCCTCTTTTTTATCCCACTACATATCAGGCCGTTGGCTTTTTTGACTTGCCCATTTGTCTTCGGGTGCGCCACAGATGCGAATTTGAGCTTGATCCCTAGTCCTTCGCAATAACTCTTGAATTCCTTTGAAGTGAAGTTTGTCCCGTTGTCTGTGATGATGCTATATGGTACACCAAAATGGAATACTATCGACTTGATGAAGCTGATTGCCGCTGTCGAATCCTGAGTTGTTACCGGGGCCGCTTCCACCCACTTGGTAAATTTATCGACTGCCATTAGCATGTAAATATGCCCTCCTGGCCAAGATTTGTGCAACTTTCCCACCATATCAAGGCCCCATTGCGCAAAGGGCCAGGACAATGGTATTGTTTGTAGATCTGCTGCTGGTGCATGCGGTCTAGATGCAAATCTTTGACATGCTTCACACTTTCGAACTATATCTTTTGCGTATTTGATGGCTGTTAGCCAATAAAATCCTGCTCGGAAAGCCTTTGCCGTTATTGCTCTGCTGCTAGCGTGATGGCCGCACACTCCACCGTGTATGTCTTGTAGTATTGTTTGTCCTTCCTGGGGTGTTACACAACGTTGCAAAATGCCAGTAATACTCTTCTTGTATAATTTCCTCTGCAACACGACAAACGCCTTCGATCTTCGAGTTATCCTCTTGGCCTCCACTGCATCTTTTGGTAATTGTTTATTTATCATGTATGCAAGATATGGCTGCATCCATGTTTCTTCTATCATCATGACCTCCTCTGGCTCCGACGGAGCCCCCGAGTCTGCTGCAATAGTCGAGCTTTTCCCACTTTTTATTGATCTTTCTACTATTTCTTCCCAAAATACTCCGGACGGCACGGGTAAACACTGTGACATGATATTTGCTAAATTGTCGGCTTCTTCATTACTATTCCTGCTTATGTGTGAGACTTCGCATCCATCGAATGTTCCTTCGAGATAATGATATAAATTCTTGTAGGCCATCATGTTGTCATTGATTGTGTCACATCTGTTCATAACTTGCTGGACAACAAGGTTGGAATATCCAAATATTTTTAGGCGAGTTGCTCCACATGCTTTGGCCATCTTCATTCCGTGCAACAAAGCCTCGTATTCTGCTTCGTTATTAGAAGCCTGTAGAAAGCTCATACTTCAATTTGTCGCCGTGAGGCGATATCAAGACCACTCCTGCGCCTGTGCCTTGAACTCTCTTAGAACCGTCGAAGTACATTGTCCAAACACTGGATAAGTCTGGTGGTCCCATGCTTTGGAGCTCCAGCCACTCTGCCATAAAATCTGGCAAGACTTGCGACTTGATCGCCTTCCTTTTTTCGTATGTGATGTCCATGGGAGATAACTCGATTCCCCACAAAGAGACACGTCCTGTTGCTGAAGGGTTGTTCAATATGTTTGATAGTGGTGCTTCATTGACCACTATAATTGGATGCACCGCAAAGTACTGTCGCAGTTTTCGTGTAGTTGTGAAAACACTATATGCAAGTTTCTGATAATGCGGGTACCTCTGTTTTGTCAGAGATAATACTTCACTAATGAAATATACCGGCCTCTGGACGCCGTGGGCTTTTCCTTCTTCGCTTCTTTCGACTACTAATACTGTGCTCACCACCTGATGGGTTGCGGCGATGTAGAGTAGCAGTGGTTCTTTTTCTTTTGGTGCGACCAGCACTGGCGGCGTGGAAAGCACTTTTTTTAACTGTGCAAAAGCTATGTCTGCTTCTTCCATCCATTCAAATTTATCATCTGACTTCTTCATAAGTGCATAGAAAGGAAGCGCCTTTTCTCCCAATCGAGCAATGAAACGACTTAAAGCCACGACGCGCCCTGCAAGTTTCTGTACGTCGTGTAGTTTTGTGGGTTTCCCCATTGTCAAAATTGCTTGAATCTTCTCTGGGTTCGCCTCTATTCCTCGTGCTGATACCAGGAACCCTAAAAGTTGTCCTGCTGATATGCCGAAGGAACACTTTGTCGGGTTAAGCTTAAGGTTGTACCTGCTCAGGTTGTCAAAGGTTTCTGCCAAGTCGCTGATTAGAGATTTCTCCTCTCTTGTGGTGATGACTACATCAATGTAGACTTAGATGTTGCGCCCTATTTGGCTTCCGAGGCAATTTTGTATCATTCGTTGATAAGTTACTCCTGCATTTTTTAGGCCGAACGGCATCACTTGGTAGCAAAACACTCCATATGGTGTGATGAAGGCCGTTTTTTCTTCGTCTTCTTTCTTCAATTTGATCTGATTGTAACCAAAATATGCGTTCAAAAATGAAAGCCTCGTGCATCCCGCTGTTGAATCGATTATCTGATCGATGTGTGGTAGAGGGAAGGGATCCTTTAGACAATGCTTATTGAGAGATGTGTAGTCGACACATACTCTTTGTACGTCTGTGTTCTTCTTGGGTACTATGACTGGGTTCGACACCCAACTCGAAGTTTTGATTTCTCTGATAAACCCGGCATTTTCTAGCATGTGCAACTCTGATGCTATCGCCTTCCTTTTAGGTTCATCAAATCGTCGCAATGGCTGCTTGACTGGCTTTGCCTTGGGATCTACATTTAATGCGTGCTCGACGAGTTCCCTGGGAACCCCTGGCATGTCTGATGGACACCAGGCAAAGATTTTCCAGCGCTCACGGAGGAATTCGACGAGCGTGCTTTTCTATGCGGGATCCAAGTTCACCGCAATTGATGTCATCTTGTTTGCATCTGTAGGGTGGACCTGGATTTTCTTCGAGTCCTGAGTTGTGACAAAAGCCTGATCTGGCAGGGATCGTCCAACGTCGGATAGTACATTATGATTCGTTTCTCCTTTTAACCTCTCGTATTCTGCTATCATGCTGAAGGTTTGCGCCATCCTGTTGAATTCTCTGTCGCATGTGTTGGCTACTTCAAAGCTCCCTTGTACTGTGATTGTTCATTTGGGTCCTAGAATTTTTAACGTAAGATACGCGTAGTGTGGTACTGCCATGAATTTTGCAAATGCTGGGCGCCCCAGGATTGCATGATATTGTGACGGCCAGTCCATAACTTCGAATTCCAGCTTCTCTCTTTGGTAGTTGCCGATACTGCCAAAGCAGACATCAAGTTCTATTTTTCCCAAAGGGTAGTTTGTGGCTCCTGGTACTATTCCGTGGAAGGAGCAATCTGTTGGCTTCAGACTCGACAGCGAGATGCACATTGCCTTTAGGGTTCTAGCATATATTAAGTTTATGCCACTCCCTGCATCCATGAACACTCTTTCGATGTCGTACCCTCCTATTTGCGCCTTTAAAACCATAGGCGAGTGGCCTGGCCTGGGAACTTTCTTCGGGTGGTCTGCTCTACTGAACTTAACTGGTTGGTCTGACCACCGTAGGTACTCTGTGGTAGCTGGTGGTGATGATATTGCTAGGTTTACTTGCCTGGATATGCTTTTTCGCTCCTTCTTTGACCTGGGCACCGGTTGAATCATGGCTGACATGTAAACTTTTGACTCTAGGTGCCTTGCTAGCCTTTGCATTTGATATCCTTGACTTCTGTGTTGTTCTCCTTGCCTCCCTTCTTGGCTTGAGCCCATGGCGCTTTGCAGCCTTAGGAATGTTCTACAATCCTTCATCTGATGATTTGAGACTCTTTTCCCGTCGAGATATGCGTAGTGGATTCGACAAGGTCCGTATAGCATATCCTCGGCCGAAGGACCGGAGTATCTCAACTTTTCTACTCCTTTTGCTTGAAACCTCCTACTGTCATATCCTTCCTCTTCTTCTACTACGTAGCCCGTGGCTACCTGACTTCGCCTTTCTTGGTTACCCCTGCTGCGGTATCGTCTCCTCTGTCTGCTTATTTTGTCGACTTCTGGTGAACGTCCTCTTTTGTTATTGTATGTGTTTTCTCCATCAGCGAATTTGTTGAATTGTTCCATTAACTCGGCTACTGTCGTAGGTCTTGTTCTTCCTATTTCTTCCACGAGATCTGAGCGACGAAGTCCGGCCGTAAAGGCGTCTATTGCTCGTTCGTCGGAGACGTCCTCTACTGAGTTTTTGATTATGCTCCAGCGTTGTATATAAGAACGTAGAGTTTCGCCTTTCCTCTGCACGTACGCCTTAACTTCCTCCAGTGATGTTGGGCGCTTATATGTTAAATGAAAATTTTGTGCGAATTGACTTTCGAGTTCCCCCCAACTTCCGATGGATTCGTTGGGTAGGGTATTCAACCAGGACCGTGCTGCACCGGTGAGGTGTAGCTGCAAACTTTACATTACAGTCGCCTTTGTTCCCCCCCAATATCTGTACTGCCTGCAGATAGTCTAATAACCATAGGGTAGGTTCTTGTGACCCGTTATACTTATGCTGGTCGTGTGGCAGTTTGAATCCTTTGGGTACCCGCGTTTTGCGAACCCTACGGGTAAAGCATAACGCCCCCATCTCTGTATCGCCGTCTTCATAATTCTCTTCCCTCTAAGCATGACGCAATTTGTTTACACGAGCTTGCGCTATTATATTTCTTGCGTCCTCTTTCCACTTCTGTCGCCTTTCCTCTTCTGATGACTCGCTGTACTCGTTATTTGCGAAGTTGTATCTGAACTTCTCCTTTTGATTTTCCTTGCACCTTGTCGACTTTATCTCTGGGCCTTTTTCCCTGATCTTGCTTTCCACTATTCCAAGGCTTCGTATCGCGGCTCGGTGCATATCTTCTCGCGGGTCCCCAGGTTCTGGCCTTGTAGTTAGTAAATACGCTTGTGCTGCTACCAATGCTGCTTCTGGCGTTTCTTGTATGAAGTCGTCTTCCTCCTCTTCTAGCTGTGGGGTAGGGCTCCTTGAGTACCTTTCTTCTCTGCTACGCGCCGTCACCTCTCTATTGTGCTTTGGGTCTCCGTGCCTTTCTCTGCTGTACTCTGAATCTTCGCTATGGTCTTCCCAGTACTCCTCCCTTGATATACTGTTATTGTCTTGAAAAACCATGTCTCTTTCCTCCCTTAGTTTCTTTCTGTGTTGGTATAATGCATACTGATAGCCCATTAGAACTTCTCTTCTTGATCCTTCGGGTACTTCTGTACCATGAGTGATAGCTGATTTGATCATTCTCCATTCGCCAGCCGAAACGTGGACTTTCTCCTTTTCCTTTTTGTTGTGTTCTTTCATTTTGTCGACTAGCCCATCGACCTTTTTACTTCCTTCGCTGTTGTTTTCTTCTTCTGCTTTGGTGATAATAACGCATAACTAATGTACTTTGGAGACGCCGCTGCTTCCCACGGCGAAGTCCTTTGCGTTGTTGTGCGTCTGGCACGTGCTACTCGTGTGATGGCGCCAGAAAAGAGCTGTGGCGTTTAGTTGACGTGGGAGCAGTAAGTCCTTGTGCGTGGTGATGACCAGCCCGTTGGGAACCCCAAGAGGAAGGTATGATGAGTGTAGCGGCTAGTTTCCCCTCAGTTAAGAAACCAAGGTTTATCGATCAGGAGAAAAGAGACGATGACGACTGAAGGTGTTTGTGGAACCTGCACACACACAAACAAATACTTTGTTCCCAACTTGCGATGAGGTTGTCAATCTCACCGGTTTGCTTGAAACAAAGGTTATGAGTGTATCGAGTGGAAAACAGTAGAGTATATGCGAGTAAAGTAAACAGTGCAGGAAAAGTAAACAGGTGATTGCAATATGATTAAAATAGGACCGGGGTCCACAGTTCACTAGTGGTGTCTCTCCATAGATAAAATAACATGCTGGGTAAACAAATTACAGTTGGGCAATTGATAGAATAAAGATAAACGTGATATGTCAAGAAGATCACTATGAGATTTACTCTGGGCATTACAACAAAATACATAGACCGCCATCCAACTGCATCTATGACTAATAATCCACCCTCGGGGATATCATCCGAACACCCCAAAAGTATTAAGTTGCGAACAACAGATAATTGCATTAAGCAAAGTGTGTAATGTAAACAAAGCATATGCCCTTGAGCATATGAATGTTGTTTTCTCCCTAGTAGCAACAACACATCTACCACCTTAGAGGTTTCTGTCACTCCCCCAGGTGAAATAGAGACATGAACCCACTATCGAGCATAAATACCCCCTCTTGGAGTCACTAGCAACTACTCGGCCAAGATAGCCACTAACAACGGAGAGCATGCAAGATCATAAACAACATAGAGATAACAAAAGATATAATTCAGTACAACAACTTAATCATAAACACCAATATTCATCGGATCCCAACAAACCAACATCATAGTATTACATAACGGTGATCTCAATCATGTAGGGCAGCTCATGAGATCTAAACATGAAGCACATGGTGGAGAAGACAACCATCTAGCTACTGCTATGGACCCATAGTCCAAGGTAGACTACTCACTCATCGCTCCGGAGGCAAGCATGGCGATGAAGAAGACCTCCGGTGGTGATTCCCCTCTCCGGCAGGGTGCCGGGAAGAGCTTCTGGACCCTCCCGATCTTCGGGTCGACGGCAGCGGCGGATCGCGATGTATTCTGGAAAACTGATCGGGCTTAGGTTTTTCTCGTCAGGGGGTATATATAGGCGAAAGGACGATGTCAGAGGGGGTCCCACGCCCCCTCACACGGGGCTGGCGCGGCCAGGGGGGTGGCCGCGCCGCCCCTGTGTCTGGGGCCCACGTGGCCCCTCTCCGTCAGGTCTTCGGATGTTTGGGAGCTTCCCCGTGAAATATGACTTCAGGAACTTGTTTCGTCCAATTCCGAGAATATTTCCTGTGTATCACTTCTGAAAGACAAAAACAGCAGAAAACAGGAAACTGGCACTGTGGCACTTCGTTAATAGGTTAGTTCTGGAAAATGTATAAAAGTACCACTAAGTGTAACGAAACAATAGGCAAATGGTGTAAAAACAAGCATGGAGCATCAAAAATTATAGATACGTTTGAGACGTATCAAGCATCCCCAAGCTTAACTCCTGCTCGTCCTCGAGTAGGTAAGTGATAACAAAAGAATAATTTTTGAGGTGACATGCACCTACACAATCTTGATCATATATGTAAGCATTGATGAGCTGGGATCAATAGAACTTAAAACATGGGCATGAAAGATATAATCATGACAATAAGAACTTAGCAACCATGTTGTAAACATGCAAATGAACACAAACAAAAGATCATGATAATGAAACAATGAAAGTCAAACGTGTGTTCAAATCATAAGGAAAAACATACAAAAGGTTTTCAGCTTGTCCTTCAAAGAGAGCAAAACATAAATGCATAGGACACCTCAAAGTTTAAGAGGGCGACTAGATACAAATAATTTAAGAACAAGTGAAACCAACAATATGAGTCAATCAATGAACCTTGGGACAATGCATATCACACTAAGAATGACAACTATGCTCGCTTAGTGGTGCATAAAGAAAGAAGGTGGTGACTCAACATAAAAGTAAAAGAAAGGCCCTTCGCAGAGGGAAGCAGTGATTTAAACATGTGCTAGAGCTTTTCATTTGTAAAACAGAGATAAAACTTGATTTTGAGAGGTGGTTGTCTTTGTCAACGACTGGCAATGGGGTTCTTACTATCTTCCATACTAAAATAAAGCAAGTTTTTGAGAGAGAGATTGGCACTTCGTGCTCTTTTTATAAAACTTGGCACTCCTCCCCACCTTTTCCTTTCACATACCATGGCTAACCGATTCCATCGGGTGCCCACCAACATTCACATTCATTGGAGGAGTGCCTTTTTTTCTTTCTTTTTTCCTTTTTTTTCTTTTTGGAATAAACAATATGGAAGATAGCAAATCCGACCACTACGTCCCCATGAGCTGAAAACAGTGTCACAAAACGAGAAGTATTTTGAAGGTTTTTGAAAGGTAGCACACGAAAATTTTACTTTGGAATGGCTTACAAATACCATGCATAGGAATTTATAGTGGACACAATGGAAAACTTTGGCTTTTAGGAGTTGGATGCACGAGTAGAGCTCATACTCAGTACAAGGCGAGGGCTAGCAAAAGACTGGGAGCGACCAACTAAGAGAGCAATAATGGCCATAATCATGCAAAGCGACAAAGTGACATTAAAAGAAGCATATGATGGCATCAAAAGTCAAAAACTAAATGATCATGAAGGCTAATGGCGACTTTGGAAGAGTCTAACTTGTGTGAGCATGCGCCAAGTCAACCCAAATAAAGCATCAAGGAGAAAACCAAAATAATGCTTCCATACAATAAAAACAACGCATGATTTTTTCAAAGGCTCATTAAGCAATCTCAGTTATTTGAGACAAGTCATGCTACAGCAAAACCACTAAGCATACTATCAAAAAGACATCAAGCATGACATGAAAAAGCCTAAGCCGCAGTCTACACAAGCTCCTTCTTGTACCACTATTTTGCACAAAGCTTTTTCTCTTTTCCAACACCATTTGAAATTTTTATAAACACCTCTTTTGACGAAAACCAATAAAGATCAGAGGCAAAAATACACATTGATGAAAAGATATGACAAGATCTGAACGCATATCAAGGCGAAAACGAAAACCAAAAGCAGTAGCAGAAAAAGTAGAACGCTCGATTAATAAGAGTGAAAACTAGAGCATTCTTTGCAAATGAAAACGAGTACATCTCCTCCAAAGGAAATTTGCTGGGGTCCAACCATTTATTGCAGCAAACAAACAAACTAAACACACTAAGAAAACTAAAACAACTGACGCTCCAAGAAAAACACATAGTGCATGAAGCAATAAAAATATAGTGTTTTGAAAGGTGACCTGATTTTTGCCGATGAAGAAGGGGTGCCTCGGGGGCATCCCCAAGCTTTGACGCTTGTACTTCTTGGATATTTCTTGGGGTGATGCATGGGCATCCCCAAGCTTGAGCTTTTGTCCATTCTTCAACCCATCTCATCATTCTCCAATCCCTACACTTGAAAACTTCCTTCATACAAAACTAAACACAATTCTATTAGCAACATTAGTGTAAGCATAAAATATATTCAACCTCTTTTAGCTTCAGGTTTCAACCCAAAACCACCACATATAAAGTTTATACTACTGTAGCAACTTCCACAAGAGTTCCATGATCAAAAAGAACTCAAAAGAAAGCGATAAAGTGGCAAAAACAAATATTGGCAGAAATCTGTCAAAACTGGACAGCTGATAATGGACGAATTTTTGAGGGATTTTCTGTTGCTCAAATCAAAAAGTGTTCAACTAAGAAAAGTTTGGATATAACCTGGGGCATATGCACAAGAAATCGCAGGTCCAAAATATAAACAGAGAATTTTCACAAATTTTTACGGTGCAGCACCGAAAACAGTTTCAGGACAGCAATAACCCCAAATCTTTACCTCACTCAAATTAGAGGCTTCTCTTGGCACAAAAACGAAATAAACAAGATAAGGAGTGGTCATTACAGTATTAATGACTTCCAAGACTCAAATAAAAGAAAAAGTACTGAAAAAGTAAACAATGGGTTATCTCCCAAGAGTGCTTTTCTTTAACGCCTTTGAGCTAGGCGCAGAAAATTGCGAATCAAGTAATATCAATAGATGAAGTACTAGTTACCTCAGTAGGCTCTTTGAAGGTTCCCGAAGATGATTCAACCTGCAAGTCACCCTTAGTGGAACTAAGAGTCTTACCAATCTTAAGAACATGTTGAGATTTAAGCGCAGAAACCTTGGGAACATACATAAATTTTTGCTCTTTTCCAACAAACACTTTCTCCTTCTTAAATTTAAGAGAAGAGAAGATTAAACTAAGAGTTTCCATAGACTCCTCTAGTTTACCAATCCTCAAGTTTTGATTGTCATGAGTAGTGCTAGCCTCTAAAATGGTAATTCTCTTACCAATATTTTCTATTAATTCACTAACGCGGCTAGCATTTTCTAGGATACTTGGCAAACTTTTCTCTAAAGAGCTGAGCTTTTCTACCACCTCATCCAAGGTGGTCTCAGTTTTGGCAACATGAATAGGTGGTACTCCCACTAAACTTTCAATTATAGTGCATGCTTCTCCCGTGGGAGTACCCAAAAAATTACCTCCTGTAAGAGTATCAAGAACATACCTATTCCAGCTAGATATACCAACATAAAAATTTCTAAGGAGGATCGTGGTGGAGTGCTTTTTGGTACACCTATGATGAGCATTGTTAATACGGTACCAAGCATCTTTTAAACTTTCTCCCCCTTGTTGCTTGAAACTACGAACTTCTACTTCAGGATTACTCATTGTAACAAAACTAAAAGCAGGTAAGTAAAAACAACTACCAAGGATTCTAATTTTTTTGGGTTTTTGATATAAAAAGCAATGCAGGTAAAATAAAGTAAAGTAAAGCAAAACAAATAACAAAGTAAAGAATGTGTGTGCGAAGAACTCCCCTCGCAGAAGTCTTCTCTCTTCCCCGGCAACGGCGCCAGAAAAGAAGCTGCTACTCGTGTGATGGCGCCAGAAAAGAGCTGTGGCGTTTAGTTGACGTGGGAGCAGTAAGTCCTTGTGCGTGGTGATGACCAGCCCGTTGGGAACCCCAAGAGGAAGGTATGATGAGTGTAGCGGCTAGTTTTCCCTCAGTTAAGAAACCAAGGTTTATCGATCAGGAGAAGAGAGACGATGATGACTAAAGGTGTTTGTGGAACCTGCACACACACAAACAAATACTTTGTTCCCAACTTGCGATGAGGTTGTCAATCTCACCGGTTTGCTTGAAACAAAGGTTATGAGTGTATCGAGTGGAAAACAGTAGAGTATATGCGAGTAAAGTAAACAGTGCGGGAAAAGTAAACAGGTGATTGCAATATGATTAAAATAGGACCGGGGTCCACAGTTCACTAGTGGTGTCTCTCCATAGATAAAATAACATGTTGGGTAAACAAATTACAGTTGGGCAATTGATAGAATAAAGATAAACGTGATATGTCAAGAAGATCACTATGAGATTTACTCTGGGCATTACAACAAAATACATAGACCGCCATCCAACTGCATCTATGACTAATAATCCACCCTCGGGGATATCATCCGAACACCCCAAAAGTATTAAGTTGCGAACAACAGGTAATTGCATTAAGCAAAGTGTGTAATGTAAACAAAGCATATGCCCTTGAGCATATGAATGTTGTTTTCTCCCTAGTAGCAACAGCACATCTACCACCTTAGAGGTTTCTGTCACTCCCCCAGGTGAAATAGAGACATGAACCCACTATCGAGCATAAATACCCCCTCTTGGAGTCACTAGCAACTACTCGGCCAAGATAGCCACTAACAACGGAGAGCATGCAAGATCATAAACAACATAGAGATAACAAAAGATATAATTCAGTACAGCAACTTAATCATAAACACCAATATTCATCGGATCCCAACAAACCAATATCATAGTATTACATAACGGTGATCTCAATCATGTAGGGCAGCTCATGAGATCTAAACATGAAGCACATGGTGGAGAAGACAACCATCTAGCTACTGCTATGGACCCATAGTCCAAGGTAGACTACTCACTCATCGCTCCGGAGGCAAGCATGGCGATGAAGAAGACCTCCGGTGGCGATTCCCCTCTCCGGCAGGGTGCCGGGAAGAGCTTCTGGACCCTCCCGATCTTCGGGTCGACGGCGGCGGCGGATCGCGATGTATTCTGGAAAACTGATCGGGCTTAGGTTTTTCTCGTCAGGGGGTATATATAGGCGAAAGGACGATGTCAGAGGGGGTCCCACGCCCCCTCACACGGGGCTGGCGCGGCCAGGGGGGTGGCCGCGCCGCCCCTGTGTCTGGGGCCCACGTGGCCCCTCTCCGTCAGGTCTTCGGATGTTTGGGAGCTTCCCCGTGAAATATGACTTCAGGAACTTGTTTCGTCCAATTCCGAGAATATTTCCTGTGTATCACTTCTGAAACACAAAAACAGCAGAAAACAGGAAACTGGCACTGTGGCACTTCGTTAATAGGTTAGTTCCGGAAAATGTATAAAAGTACCACTAAGTGTAACGAAACAATAGGCAAATGGTGTAAAAACAAGCATGGAGCATCAAAAATTATAGATACGTTTGAGACGTATCAGCACGCTCTTTCTTCTGAGTCAAAATTTTCCCGAATTTTGTCGCCTTCTGCGATTGGTGCTTTGTCGAAGCTGACCGGCGAGTTTACCTCGTTGGAAGAGTCTTCTGATGATTCCCACGTTTTCTCTGTTTCGGGCTTGTTTGCTGACGGATCTGATTTCGTCGAATCCGAGAGGCGGGATGAACCCGATGGCCCGATAATGATGCTCAAACTTCCAATGGTTAACTCCATCTCTTGATTTCCATCGAGTTCTGGACTGCTGTTGGCTAAAAGCGAAAAAGCCGTCGAATTCATGATTCCAACGCCCCGGTCCCCACGGTCGGCGCCAATTGACGAGGGGTTAACTCGACAAATGTCCTAAATGGAGGACTTAGGATCGGGGAGATAGGGCGTCGGATGAACTCAACGGTAAAGTTAATCGAAATAGGTATATGTCGAAAGTAAACTTGGGTGTTCAACCTGGCTTGCTTTCAATCTAGCCTACATCGTCCCCTCCTGGCCCCTATATATAGATGGCCAGGTCTCGAGGATTGGGTAGGGTCCGATACAGATTAAAATATCGACATACGGTAAGAACTCGTATTCGACTATCATTACAATTGGGCCTAGCTTAACGAGCCTCAGGGGTACTCAACTAACGGGATCTATTAACTATACCCTTGTCACTCATGCTGTGAACTTTAATAGTGCTAATTGCTAGCTTTGTTGGGCCAGATCCCTAATCACCTATTAAGCTAGTATCTCGTTTCCTTTGCCGATTGTGATCTGCCGGAGCTTCAATTTGCTTGCCACGAACTGGCAGTGCGAGACATCTATTACACAGAAAATTACGAACGTGTGTGCTTACTAAAATGCAATGTGCTGAGGGGATCTTTCTGTTGTATTTATATACAATATTTTTCAATATCTTCAACACTTCTTTCCTTGAATTTCATATTGTACTAATTGTACTAACTTTTCTCTTGGTCTGCTGCTACTCATGTATGCAGGGTTGTAGTTTTTCAATACGGGAGGACTTTCTCAACAAGCATGGTGAAGAGATGGTCAACTATTGCACATCTGCTTCAAACAATAGTGGACGAGATGCATTGGCTTCAACGGTCTACCTTCTGAACAAACAACCACTTTTAAAAAGAAAATTCAGATGATTATTCTCGTTTGAATTCAATCTTGCACACTGAAAATTAAGACAAGTAGCACTGGTGTAAAGGGAGATTTTGTAGAGAATAAACACTTGTGTTTAACCATGCTGGTTCGCAAGAGTTGAGGGTTGTACGGAAGAGTGCAATGTAAGAATTCTGGTGAAAAGGAAATTGTTCAATGTGCCCAAAATCCAGAGAAGATCGTTTTTGTGAAGTGAATTGTAATTTGCACATTATATATGACTTGTGAAATTGCAGTAATACATTGTGTAAATGGAACCAATTTCAGCAATATAATAATCTTGAATGAAGCATGTCATAAGGTGAAAGCAGTCAAGACTGCTCCATTTCTTTTATGTGAAAATGGTAGCAATTGCTAGGCCATCGAGCAGAATATGATGCTGCAGTTATGCTCAAAATATAGCGGCATTAGATCCTCCATTGAACATATCGAAAACTAAACAGAACATGGTGCTTCAGTATTGAAGTTAAGAATGGCAGCATTGGACCACCGTTGGGCATATAACCTATTCAGTAGAGAGGAAATCCGCTTGAATGGCAACATTCGAATAAACTGAAACCTGGACTTGTAATGTAACAATCATAATATATTGTAGAAAAGTAATTATATATTAATCAATATCAGGGTAACTCACAAAATCGTTGACCATAAATCAATAAACTGGAGAAAAACTATCTACTCCCTCCGACCCATAATACTCTTCATAAATGTGGATGTATCTATCACTAAAATATGTCTAGATACATCTATATTGACGAAGAGTATTATGGATCGGAGGGAGTACCAAAAATTAAACTATCAAGCCCTCTTAGCTAAAGCAGCTATCAAATGAGCAGGTTAATTACATGTTGTCGCTACTTTCTAAACCTGACACTTCTGAAACTGATTCATTCGAGCCTTCAGTTTAAACAAAGCATACACATCGATGAGGAATTCCAGCCAGGATTCATCAAACAATGTACCATGGACAGATCACCGTTCTCCAGAATGATAGACTGCAGTCAAAGCTAACGCTTCAACCTCTTTTGCAGTTTTAGAACTGGGCATTGAAGAAGCAGCACAAAGAAATCAAAAGACTTTGCTCTATCTTTCATCAGTTCTTCTCCACTTTTCATTGCATAGCAGCGGTTATATATCGTAAAACATCCCTAAAAGGTAAGCAAAAGCACTTAGTTCACAACTGCAAACTATTTGAAGAGTACTCACCCTTTGGATCAGGCATTACAAATGACCAAGCTGAGTTGAAATGAGCAAAATGAATAACATGTTGTAGTTAAAAACATATCTTATATTCACAAGATGGAGATGCTATTATACAAGTGATACCATTAATGAAACTGCCAAATTCATCAGCAGGACGAGAACTACTGGTTGGACTTTACAAAACGTGACTAGTGTTACTACCATCTGACAACACCAAATTCTGAAACGCAACAGAAGACAGATTATACAAACAAGATCCACTGATGCCCGGCAAAATCCTAATAGCTCTTCAACTCCGCCTGAACCATGTCTTTGTGTCTCGCAAGTATTTCACCTCTTTCTTTCTAACACTGAATCCTTTGACCTGAGCATAGTCATTATAGAACTGGAATCCTTCCTCTTCACTTCCGAAGGTCTTGCTAACCACACAGCAGTACTCTTCACACTCCTTCATCTGATCGTCTTCACCATCCATGTCTGAAAAGTGAAAACTGCCATCATCAAACTGAAAACTGTATGTGCAAGATGGAACAACAGGTCACTATAAATCTGGGCATCAATAACTAAAACTGCTATTCCTATATAAATTATGCTTTGGATTGCAGCATCACGGCAGCTAAAAAGCATGAGAGGAACCTATAAGCCATAATTCATGAGCTTCTAACACTCATTTTCTTAATAGATTGGTCACAGACTGAGGAAGACCACCATACACTAGTCAAATCATGAAGTCTTCATATAGAACAGTACTAACGGAAGAAATCAACTACTGCAGTTAGGCCAATAAAGACAGCTGTGGTCAACTAACGCGAAATAGGTATGAGCAGAACTAGGCTTCAGACGCACATGAGGCGTGAGCAAGAATCTCGATTCATACCATCTAGTTCACCTAATTTACCAATTACTCCAGGTAATAATAACTCCCAAAACGTTCAAGCAAGATTATACCTAGAGATAGCGGAGAGGGTCGGCGTCGTTGAGGGATGCTATTGGTGGCGGCGGCCTGCTAGGACGTCGGCGGTGGCCGCGGGCGGCGTAGTGCGGCGCCGGCGTCTGGAGATGGCGGGAAGGGCGAGGTCTGGAAGGTGCGGCTACGGGTCTTATGGAGGTGCGGCTGGGGCAGCTGGGGCTGGGCGTGCGGCGGCGGCGGGGCTGGGCGTGCAGCGGCGGCGGGGTTGTGGTTGTGTCTGGGTGTGGAGGTGGCGGCGGTGTTTCATATGTGTGCTGATTTTTTTTAAACAACGTTTCGGCTAAATGATGGGCCTAATGGGCCGTTCATACTAGTGCCTATTCTAGGAATAGTATGAATTGAAAAAATGTACCCTAAAAGTTGCCTCTATTATATACTCCCTTCATTCTAAAATATAAGATGTTTTAGCCCATCAATACGTATGGTATTGATGGGCTAAAACATCTTATATTTTGAAGCGGAGGAAGTAAATGATACGTAGGATCTGAAGATCAGCTTTTTATTGATATCTGATCTGATGGTTAACGGTAATGTGGCTTAACATGGATTATCTAATACTAGCACAATACCCGTGCGTTGCCACGGGTAAGAAAAATACTTAAAAACCAATAATACTCAATAATGTTTTCTAAACGCACGGGAAAGATATATCGGTGTATTAATCGATGTGCTTGGTCACAGTCTAAATAATGTCTTAATCTTAATTGTAGTGCTTTGTGAAATAAAGCAATCGCCTTTATAGCTCTGGCGTCCAATATTTGAATTTATCATAATACTTGACTAATCCGCTCTAAAAGAAGGAATAAGTATTACTATGTCTATTTACATTTTCCAAGAACAAAACTAATTGTCCAAAAAATTATACTTTCCGAGTACCACGTGTGCATATGCGCGATGTGGATCTATAGACTATACACAAACAAAACCGGTTGTGTATACAAAATATGAAGGACAGAAAAGATGGGTGACCAGTCAGTTAATCTGAGCCTAGTTGCTCATACAACAGTCTATCTTTGGCCCTGGCCACAACTAAAGCACCGCATACGCGCATTTCTCTTCTCCACCTTCTCTCTCTTCGCTACAGTAGTTGAGGAGCCTCTCGAGTTTGCCGGGCCAAGCTGAGGTCGTCTCCGGCGGCGAGGTCATCTCCGGCGGCGATGCCGCCCGGAGATGGCTGAGGCGAGGCGCCGGTCTCTCCCCTGTAGTTGCTAGCTTTAGTAGTCTCGGCAGTAGGCCGGTAGTTTGGAGCTGGGCGTCGGGCTCTTCGGGTCTCCCCGGTCGCATCCGACGAAGGCTTGTCTTCCCCATCGTGCTCCGGCGGTCGGAGAAGATGGAGAGCATGTCCAGAGCCGGCTTCTCCTCAATAAAGACCTTGGTTATCGCCTTCTTCTGCATCTGTTCTGCATCTGTTCTGCATCTGCGCTGTTTCTCCTTCCCCTGGCCGGCCGTGGAGGCGAGGGGGTGAAGGGGGAAAGCTCGGATCTGGTCAGATCTGAAGGTGGCAAAGGTGGTTCTCCCGCTATGGTGCTTGGGCGCTGCACTTGGCGGTCGCCGTCGAGGTTCTTCCTCCTACTTTCGTGGAGAAAGCAGGTGGAGTTTACCTTCTCAGTGAGCCCCCCCATCAAGCGCCGCCGCCAAGACCTGCAAGTCTGCGAGTCTGTCATGTCTTCTCCGTCCAGCCATGGAAGCATGGGGAGGAGTCTGTGCTGCTCGTGCTCCTTGCCTAGGTCAAGGTGGTGTTCACAAGCTGCTGCTTCGTCAAGATCTCTCCGCGGCGGACAAGATCGCCGTCGCGCTCAGTTGCCGCAAGGGCGGCCTAGTCAGGCGCCAAGAAGGCGTTCCTGCTCAACCTCCTATGTGGAGGCCCTCTCTGAGCCTCGCGTCGGAGACCCCATCTTCCTGCCGTCAAGTGGTTTCGTCCCCGATGGCGTCAAGGCGGCCGATGTGCAGAGCTCCCCGTCGGTGGAGAAGGCAGAGGACTCGATCGCATTTCCTATTTCTTTCCGAGGTCCTTTGTGTAAATTTGCAGGCCTTAGTTTGTTGGTTAGACAAGGACCTGTCTGTAAGATGTACCCACCGCTTTTAATATAAGAAGCAGCCTCGGGGTCCTTTGAGACCCCTCTTCCTGTTCAAAAAAAAAACTAAAGCACCGCATGACTACCCCAAATCAATCTACCTCTTCGCATAATCCTCCTCCTTTGATTAATTGCATTCCTCTCTCTCCCTTGCCCCCTGGCTTGGAGACCACCGCAGCAGTAATTCCATCTCTGCAAGCCTGCACCGTGTCTGCTCCGCTTGCTCAGGCTAGCACTGCTGCCGCGCTCTGTCCTCTCCCTTCCTTTCTCTTCCTAGCTCCTCTTTTAATTCCACGACGGAGATCGCAGCGTGCGACGCCATCCCGGGCGTCAGCTTCAAAGACTGCCGGCCACCTTGGGGTGGAAATCTGAATTCCACACAGGCCTATCTCTGTTCCCCCGATCCCCTTTCAGTAGTCCCCTAGCTTGCACCTAGTAGGGAGGAGGCGATGGAGAGCTCGGTGCGATGGCCGGCACGAAGCAGGGATCAACCGAGAGCAGCTAAGCTGGGCGCTCCAACTGGTCTGAAGCAGGGCGGTAGAGGAGGTTCACCGTTGCTCCCCGGCTCGGTCATGGCTTCACTGTTGGCAGGCCTTGGATAGTTGTTGGACGCGGAGAACGTTTTCGCCGGTGGTCGGCGCCGGAGCTCGACTGCTCGAGGTGGATCGACGTCGTCGGTCGCTGCCTTGTCCCCGAACCCAACCGTACGCGAGGCTAGCCCTCCACCGCCACATCCGGATTCCTGACCTCCCTTCCGCACACTGAAGGCCACCGTGGCTGCCGTTTGTTGGGGAGGCCTCGCGCCGTGGGAGAGGGGCAGCTGGGCAGGGGCGGCGCGTCTGCGTCGCGTCGGTGGGGGAAGTCGGGAAGAGCAGTCTGCAGGAGGATAAGGATTAGGAAGAGGAGTGCAAACTTTCCTATTCATCAGACTGCGGGATGTTTTCCGAATTCATGAGGGGTCAAAGTGCTAAAATGCCACGACGTACAGCCTACCAGTCGCATTGCAATATTATTTGTAGAGATAAGAATACTTAAAAGTTACGGTGATGAGGGATTAAGATTCACAGTAGCTCGATTCAAAAAGAATACAGCATTACAACCTCATGCCATAATATCAAGTCGTCTAGCAGAATCTTACTGCTTCAAAGCTCTAACATATCGGCTCTGACATCTTAAGCTGCCGCCCTGATGCGGTGCCGGCCTCTTCCCACCACCATTGACTTTACTCTTAGGGCTTGTTTGGATGCAGGGGATCCCGGGCGGATCCGCGCGTTTTCCCCGGCCGAACGAACCACGGGCTGAACTGGCCCGGGGCAGACCACGGGGCCGTTTGGTTACACGCGGGGGAGGGATACCCGCCCCTTCCACTACCTTTCCCCGGGAGAGCTATGCGCGAGCCCAGAGGTCGGGAACGAAATCCTCTGGCTCGCTCGCTCGCGCGCGTGAGGCGACGGCGGTGGGTGAGGGCGTGCGGCGGTAATCTCCGGCGACTAGCTGCGAGTCCCCGCTCCCGCGAGCTTCACCTCCACGTTACTTCCCTCTGCTGCATGTTTCCTCACCGGCGGCCGTCCTTCTTCATCTCCCAAGATCTGCTCCGCCGCGATTCTCCTGTCTCCTCCGGCGACGACGACGGCCGGCGGTTGGGATTGACCAAGGTTATCCCCTGCACATTTTCCCCTCCTTGATTTGCTTTCTCTACTCATGTATCAGTCCTAGCACTGATGAATTGCTGCTCCGGATCTACAGATCCTTGTGCTGCTCCATCTAGAGATCTAGGATCTGATGTTTTACTTTATATCATTCCAGTGGTGAGCACATACTAGCAATGTATTTGTTGTTCTAGTAAATTCTTTGGACTGAAACATCTTGATTTTAGAAGCCTCACGTTTCACATGCATTACACTGCATTATATCTGCTTCGTGTTCTTACTGGGACCGAAGAAACATTCTTGTTGAACTTGCAGCAGGAGCAGATAGAAGAAGCTCAAGGGTAGAGGTGGTCAGGGAGTAGATGCTGGTGATTCCCGTGAGTAGTTTTTACTATACCTTTGCACTTCATTCTGCTATGGGGAACAACTGGGGTTAATAAACGAACTGAATTCTGGTATGCATCTGAACGATGGTCGATGGATTTGTGAATGTCAATCCACTTATATGAAGGAAATTTTTATGTGGACTTGTGAATGTCTACAAGTATCTTCTTCCAGATTTCCTAACAAATGAGTGGAAAAAGTGGACTGAACTAGTACTTGATAGTGTGATTATCTGCTTGTACTTCTTACTGACATCATTTGGCAAGATAAAAGAATTGTGAATTATTGTTGTACATATCTGCTCAAAATATAAATGTTGTATATCAACAAGTGTTGTCTTCAGTAATTGTGATTCATGATTGTCCAGTTAAAAATGTGATTACTCCATTAAATTTGAAGTTTTATTTGTTAACTTACATGAGTCTAATGCAACCATTTGTTTTACATTAACAAATCTGCAGTCATAGTTCTTATCTGAAAAGGACTGTTTTTTGTGTCTTGTCCTTGTGTTGCAGTGGGTACCATTACAAATCTGCGGTTACAGTTGTAATGGCTCAAATGGTCCTGAACATTGTTTCTGGGAGAAAGTGTGGAAGGTTTTTTTTTGAACGGCGAAAGTGCGGAAGGTACAAGCTCCATCTAAAGTCATAACATTTTCGTTTCGTGTTATAATTAGGTGCAGTCCTGATTGAGGATACATCTTTGGTATCAGAAGAACTAGGTGCAGTCCTATGTGGCATGTGGTATGTTTATACTGCCTGATATCTTTTTTTAGTACTTTGATTCCTTGTTAAGGAAGTATTTCAATTTCTTGGAAAACTAAAACCAGTCTCATAGTAGTTTCACTCCATGGCGACATGGCGTCCTCCTTCCTCCGAGCATATCTTTTTTTGTTTGTGCAGAGCTCTTGTTTCCGAGACAAGTTAGGTTGTGCAACTGAACCATGTTGCTTTGCGGTTGTGTGCAACTGAACCATGTTGCTTTGCTTCGAATGTTTTGGTTGAAAGAAGAAATTGCTGCCATGTAGAAAAGCTAAAGTGAGATGATGCATAGGTAGACATCTCTTTTATGTGATGATCCCTTGCATGCTTTTGCTCAGAAATAAACATGATCATGCTGAAATCAAAATTTTAACTTCCTTCAGTAATTAGCATGGTTACAGTAATTTATCATATAATATTTATTCTAACTTCCTTTGTTAGAGATAGATTGGTAACATGTAATTAAAAAAGAGGTTGCTTGCATCTAGTACTTCGTTTTCCTGCAGTTCTTGTCACTTGTGTTTATATATGTTCATCTGGTTATCATGTTGTATGATGTTTTGCATTTTTCTTCTCTAGAGAAGTTAGATTGTGCAGCTGAACTATTGGCTTTACCGTTGGTGTGCAACTAAAACATGCGACTAGACTTTGTGTGATCGGTTCACTCCTGTAACCAAGTTATGTGTTAATGTCTAGTTAAAGATTGTGTTGTGCCCTTGCATGCTTCATAATTAGTTTTTGTCTAAGATGAAGATATACACTGATGTAGTGGTATGGCTGCTATTGCTCTATCGTCAAGTGATTATACTCATAATTAGTTCTGTTCCAAATGCAAAGCTAATATTGCTCTATCGTCAAGTGATTATGTACAATTTTAGCAAATGAGTCGAAAGTTGTGCTGGCCAGGTGTTTGTTTATTATAAAATTCATGTTTACCTTGCTGATTCTTTTAAGAGATGGCATATACTGAATATTTTTTTTGTCACTACCAAATATTTTAGGTGTTGTGTATCGAGGTAAGACTGCAAGAAGACCATGGAGATGTTCCGAAGAATGCATTGGTAGAATTCTCGTAGATTGATTTTTCCAGCAGCAGTGTCTCACATACCATCTCTACAGTTGCAACATTTTCTCAGATTCAAGTTATAAACTAATTGTGTTTGGAATGTGGCGAACCAAATGTTGATCTCTGTTATGCATCAGCATTCGATGATTAACATGTATGATTTTTGTTTGAATTATTTCAGTAACATTGTGTCTTTTCACTTTCCCAAAATGTCAATTTTTTCATTTAAGAGTTTTTCTGTATGTTTTTTTTTCTCAAAAGAGAAAGAACGATTATCTGTTTGCATATGTATGTGTCATGTGTAGAAAATATTAATTGTTTGCTGTAGTTTTGATTCTCCTACGCTGTTCCTCAGATTTCCTTGAGACTTCCTAGTTGAGTAATGCTACATATACGGATTGGTTTTTACAAAATTCTGGTTACGTGCTGATATGGACAGACGGTGGAGCGATTCCGGTCCTGAATCATGCGAGCAGAGCAGATTTGCACCAGACAACAATGTATACATCAGCGCTTAGGTTCTTTCCGTAGAAAACCTACCCTCGCGAATTCTCCCTGGCCCTGGCTACCAAATGGCGTCAGGGAATAGACAGTGTTTCCCGGAGATCCCTAGTGCGGTTGAAAATTCCCGATGTGGGAATCGCTCCCTGGGTCTGCGCCCCCATGCATCCAAACGAGCCCTTAGTGGTGCTCTCCGGGTTAATGTTGACTTTTGGAGGGTTCCTGATGAAGAATGATGCAGCTACTTCCTGCCAGATTATATATAATGAGTTAGACATAGCCATTTATTTTTTTCTGTACATTTAGTGATGATGAAAATAACTATCGGCCAAATACTTCTGTGAGGTGTTCATCGAAAAATTAAGAAAGGACAACTGTGCTTCTACATGACAGCCAATACAATATTTGGGAGGTGTAAAACAACGAAGTAAAAAAAGGAATAAATAAAGAACTATCCTACATAAAGTTCCAGAAGCATTTTAATAGTACCTTCAAATTGAGACCATGCACATTAAAAGTTTCTTTCATGGTGAGTGAGTTGTATGCTTCAATGTACGATCTGTACGCTTCTTGAGCCAAGTGATGTAGGAAGTGGTTCGAGCCAACGATTTTCTCCTGCTCAGTATATATGTTGAGTTGTAACTCCTTCAACTTATAGAAGAACTGGGCTGAAACCAAAACTTCACTGCTGTAAAAGATGCGCTTACAAATTTTGCTTGCAAGTTTGGCACATTCTTGTTGTTGAACTCGTATTCGGTGAGGCGAATGTTGGCTGCCTGCGGGCACATTAAATATGTGATTTCACTTAACTTACAAAAAATCGTTACATTAACTTGGCACATAATTGAGTACCCTTAGGGGGAATAAGAAACTCCAGTTCTTGGGGCAGTAAGAACAATAATACACTTCCTTTTCCTTTTTCAGCGCATGCGGTACGTTCAACATTGTGAATGTAATCCTGAATGTCAAACTCCATTTTTTTAATGCAGTCCAAATATAAATGATAAGAAATTGTGAAGTTAAATTCAGATCGCCAACCTGTGGTTCATTTAGAGGGTCGTACTGCACAATATAGTCCTAAAGCAAGGGCATATAATTGGGTTAGTAGGAACAAGAATTTCATAGCGCAAAATTAAAGATTCATTTGTCAAAACCTCACCACATCAGAAATATCAAGTCCACGAGCTGCAACATTAGTGCATAATAAGATACCCTTTTCTGACGTGCAGAAGTTGGAGAAGGTTGCACACTCCATCTGCTGAGAGCTTAGGAGTTCTGCATGGAACTTGACTGAACTACGTGATGAGAAGAGCACCATGACCTTTTTGGACAGCTTTCTCCTTAGGAAAGCGTGTAAAACCAGAAACCTCTTCTCGCTAGGAACGACGTAATATCCCAGTTGTAAACCTTCAACATTAGCCTGTGATCGAAGTTGTTAGTTTTTCGCAAAAAAAAAAACTAGTCTTAAAAAAGGAATTGGACACGGCTCTATACGATACCCCGGTCTCCTGGTCCGCCGCCTCCACCGGCTCGTCGTCCCCGGCCTCCTGCTGCTGCTCCGGCTCCTGTATCTCCTCGCTGGATTCCACGTCGGCAGTGGTATCGTGAACGGCTTCCTCCGACTCCTCGCCGGATTCCATGGTGGCAGTTGTATCATAGACCGTTTCTTCCAACTCCGGCGGGGTGGCTGTGGGTTTCCGCTTCTTCGACCGCTTTGCGGAGCCCATGGTTGCGGCTGTGGGCGACATGACGGCAGAAGGAAGGATAGGCTGGCATTCTATTCTAGGGTTTGGTGTCGTGGACTCGTGAGGTGTGTTCGCGGTCATGTACGACATTGGGGGTTTAATGATGACTCGAGTGCATACCTAAGTTATTACGTGCAAATGTCTGCTACTCGACCCCACCTGCCAGTGTTTCAGGAAGTAATTAGGTGGACAACGAGACCGGCCCAGGAGCAAGGAGGCCCAGAAGACAAAGAACGGCCCATGATGGTTGAACGATGGCAGGTAGGTGCCCTAGGTGCCGAGATCCCGTAGTAGTATTGCGTAAAATTTTGTCCTTAGTTGCTTGACTTGTAACTGAACACATGAATAGTAATGCCGTCTAAAACTTGGCTCGATGGGTGGTTGGGAGGATCCGGCCAGGAATTCCAATTCTGAATTTAGAATTTTGATCCTTATAGTGACTGATCCCAAGCTAGCGCTTACGAGTGGTAATCAGAGCCTCTCTGATCCACCGTTCTAGAGATCCCTACCCATCCCCATGTCACCGTCGCCGTTTAGAAGACATGGAGAGTTTGACGCCAGAGACGCGAGCCCCCTAAGGTCTGCTCAAGGCGAACACTCGGGAGGAATAAGAGATGTGTTTCCTGCTAACAAGAAGGAATCACTGGATGTCGTCAAGGTCTTCCTCAATGAGACCATGACCCAGTTAAAGGTTGTGAACACCTCTATCGCGAGCCTGCACTCCTATGTCAGTTGATCTACTGGCGACAAAGGAGTCTATCAGCGTCGATCTCAACTCCGTCAAGACTTCGCTGAGCATGGAGATTGCAAGACGGGTGGCAACGGTGGATCGAGCCATGCGCTCGGCCCCAGAATACGTGGAAGGAGGATCTTCATCGGCCGCCGCTCCAAGGACTGATGGAGGCACCGCTGGCTCGGATGGGCACTACTAGGAGCATCAACATCGGTGATGCATGTAAAATGCATCCATGATTTTTGTAGTTTATTAAGTTATATTCTTAGTTATTTGATAGTTTTATGAGGACCTGGACATGTTTTCTGTTGATTCTGGGGATTTTATAAACGATCCTCTTTCATTTGGTTTTAACATTATGCAGCAGATTTGCTTGTTTTTTGCATGTTTGTGACTTTTAGGGACCTTCCGAACATCAAATGAACCCAAACTTTTTGTCATTTTTTGGGAAATAGAAGACTATAAGAAGAAGTCAACGAGGGACGCGACGAGGCAGAAAAGAGGGCCCACCACATGGGCCCACTTCTTGTTGCATGGTGGGGCCCATCTTAGGCCTCATGCGTCCTTTCAATGCAATCTTAATCTCCATGGATTCGTCTTGACCTAAAACCGACTATATAAAGGATCTCTTGGGAAATTTCATGACAGGGCGGCGGAGAAACACATAATACACAAAACTAATCTGAAGACTGCAATGATAGGAGGGGATCCGCTGCCGGAGTTGCTCCTGGTTGCCACTTCGACTCCATCGACACCATCTCCTTCAGTAACCATGATGACGGGGGAGTATTTCACCCCTAAACTACGGGGTTATGGAAGTGAATTGTATCAAACTCTCTCTTGTGCTTCATAGATTAGAGTCACATGAGTTGCCTATCATGATTGACCATATTTATATTACCCCTATGGTGGATCTTATGTATGTGAGATGATTTATGAGATGCAAAGATGTTTATGTTCTTGATGTATGAGAAGATGTATATGTTACCCCGTTCTTGTGTGCTTGTTCTGATCAAACTAGTATGCATAGGGCGCATGTGGGGGATGTGTGCATTAGTTGGAGCGATGATGTTGTAGTTGGTTTGGGGAAGTGACAGAAATCTCTGAACTACTATGATTTTTACCTTTCTATGGTTGTCTCACTAGGGAGAAAGGATTGCCTTGAATAAACATCCATTGACAGAAAGGATTACCTTGAATAAACATCCATTGATCACCTCAAGTCTTAAATTTGACTTGAGGTAGACTCCCTTGTCAAAGGAGTATTAGTAGTTGATTTGTATCAATTCTATGTTTGGACATGATGCCCATATTTATGCTTATCAATGACATCTTGTGTGTTTGCATGCTCTTAATTTGTCATTTATGCTTTATTACCACCATGTTTATGAGAGAGGGAGATCAGGTGAAACCATGATCCTTAGTCCATCTTTTAATCATAAGAAGTTCTCTAGTTACCTTTGCACTATTTTACTTTTAGTTCTTTATAAACCCAAAAATTGCCAAAAACCTTGTTACTTACTTTGCTTTGGTTTTGAAAACTTGCGAGTTGTTGGTGCCTGACAACCATCACAGTTAGTTAGGCATGCAAAACTGCTTGTTTGCTATTGTAGGTTGTTTGAAGAGCAAGGAAAAGGAACCAACCTCAGGCTTCCTTGAGAGTTCGATAATTACCCCGAGTCACCCTTGTGGGGAAAACTTCTCTTGCTGCATCACTCTATGCCTGGAGTTCCAATGAGTGGCATTTAAAGAATAGAGTTGCTGCCATCAAGAACGTTTTCTAGCGTTGTTGCCGAGGAAGCAGTGGGAGGTTCTTCACCTTTGTGAGCTTTTCTTTCGCTTTAGACTTTGCAATAGTGTTCCTTGCATTTCTTGTTTTCTTGTTGCTATGGAGAAGGGTAGTAAGGCAAAAAAAATGGTTTATGTTCCTAAAAACAAGATTTCTAATTTCCCTATTTTTGATACTTCAATTTTTGAACAAATTGACGAGGAATTTATGAAAGATGCTTGGTATAGAATCAAAGCTATGCACACTTGTGAAACTAATCCTTGTATTGAAGCTAGATTTCTCATGAATTTTTATTTCGATTGGAAAGGCTGGGGGAGGCATGCTTTAGATCTTGCTGCTAGGGGTAGTTCTAAACTTTTACCTCCTAGTGAAGCTTCTCAAGTTATAGTTAATCTCTTTGGTACTTACAATGAGGAAGAAAGGATTCTAAAAGATTTAAAAACCACTATGGACACTTTTCAAAAGAAAGTAGACATATGTACTTGTAAGCTTCCTAATAGGCAAAACATATAATTCTTTGAAGACTTTGCTATTGAAAAAATTGGAGTTGTAGAAAATAATATTGCTGCTATGATGGATAAACTTGATATTTTTGAAAGTAGCTTGAGAAGAGATGATGAATCTATTGAGGATGTTCAGAAAAGAACAAATCATGTTTGTTATTTATGTAAGTTGGCAGGAGCTTCAAAGATGAAAACTAAGAAAAAGCTACTTGAGAAAATATAGTTAGATAAGGAAAATAAATAAGAAGAGATTAGGAAAGTAGAGGACATTAAGATGTTAGATGATATACCAAATAATCCTTTAGCCTCTCTTGAAAATTGCACTCTTGATGAAAATATATCTATATTGTAAAATCATACTTTTGATCCTCTTGTTAATTCTAACCAAAGAAGGTTTTGGTTCATTTATTGCTAATCATGTTATCAAAGAAAAGTTTGATAGGTATCATAAGGAGTCCATGGTCCCACCTAAGCTTGGGGATGTATGGGAACCAAGGATTTATGTCACTATAGGTAAAATCACATTGCCTATAGTACTTGATCTTGGGTCTAGTGTTTCTGCTATTCCTAAGTCTTTATGTGATCATATTGATTTACCACCTATTGAAAAGTGTGATATTAACTTGAAACTAGATGATTGCTCTATCACTAATGCTTATTGAAAGGATCGATACGAGCGACTAGAGGGGGGGGTGAATAGGCGCTAAGTCAATTTTTAATCTTTTTCAATTTTAAGGCTTGACACAAAATAAATTTACTAGATGCGCAACTAGGTGAATTTCCTATAAGTGACAAGCATGCAAGTAAACAAGTAACTAGCAAGATACAAGTAAGGGAAAGAAATAACCGAAGAGTGGAGACCGGAGACACAAGGATGTATTCCCGTAGTTCCTTCCTTTTGAGGGGAAGTACGTCTACGTTGGAGAGGTGTGGTGACACGGAGTCCACCAACGCCACAAAGGCTCACCTTGTTCTCCGATGAGCAAGCCACGGAGGCTAGCTCGTTTCCACTAAGCGGTGGTATTGGAGGAACCACGAATCCCTTACACAGAGCTTGGGGCACACATCCACAACTCAATTGGAGGCTCCCAAGAAAGCCACAGAGGCTAGAACACCACAAAGACGAGTCAATCAACCAATTACAATACCTAGGGTCTCAAGAACCCCTAGGCACAAATCCTCCAAGAAAATGGAGGGAGAAATGAAATTCCTTTGGTGGAGATGTAGATCGCTGCCTCCTCCTTCAATCCTCCAAAGATTAAGAGATTTGGTTGGCTAGAATAGGAGATCTATGGAATTTGGTGTTTTTGCAATGGGGGTAGGTGAGAGCTTCAAAGATGAACAATGGTAGGTGAAGTTCTGACCCTACCCCAGCTAGGAGAAGGGGTATTTATAGGGGGTGGAAATCTGGCCGTTGGAAGCAGCTCGGGGGCAGTTCATCGATAAGTTCGGCGGCGCCGGCCTCTGGGCCGGACGGTCCGGTGGACAGTCCGGCGGGACCAGGCTGTAGGCCGGATGTCCGGTGGCCTGCTAGACGGATTCAGCGCCGGGCCAAAAACCCTGCCAGAACACCAGTTCAGCGGCCCCGCCGGAACGGTCCGGTCTGCCGCCGGACGGTCCGGCCTAGGGTCCGGCCTGGCCGAACTAGGGGCCGAACAGGTCAGCTTCCGGAGAGAATTCCACCATCTTTCTTTTGCACATAAAACCCCATCACCTGTGAACTTAAGCCTGTATGAATACTTTTCAAATATTAGTTCACACAAAGCATAGTCATGTCATCGTTAATCAAAAATAATAGAAATGGACAAATGTCCTTTCAATCTCCCCCTTTTTGATTTACGATGACAAACTAAGATAGAGTCTCATAGGAAAGATATAACAAGGTAATAGAACTCAATTAACTTAGACTAGTGAGAGGGCTCAGGGCTCCCCCATAACATATGCACATGGTTGAATTTGCGTTTGGAATGCAAGGTGCAACATTTAAATTACGAGGAGCTCCCCCACTATCTTTAGGAACCAAGCATGGCATAGACAAGATAATATCAAGGATAGCTAATAAGATACACAAGCATAATAATATCCAAGCACATAATTAAGGTACATAAATAAGGATACACACTTGTCCACACACGAATATAAGGTTCACAGAGTTCGAGAGATAAAACCGGCAAATGAAAACGCAAATGGACACAAGCCACATAAGAACCAAGGAAAATGAAGCTGGGCTTGTGTCACTCAAGGTTATTCCTAGAGACTCTACACTCTTCTCCCCCTTTGGCATCGAAACATCAAAAAGGGACAAGAGAGAGATGATGTGAGCGCTCAAAAATTAGCACTCAGAGTAGGAGAGGAATGGTGAGAGCCACCGCCATCTTCATCGCCATGAGCACCTTCATCTTCATCAAAGTCTTCCGGCTCAAAGTCTTCATAACCGGTGAACATGTCTTCATCAAGAGGCGGCATGACATAGTTGACATACGGAACCAGATCCAACTCTGGTCCAACGGGAGGAACCTCACTTCCCCTAGTAGCCAAGAAGTCATTCTGCCTCCTCCGAGTCTCCTGACTCATCTCCATGCTCTTGTGAGCCACATCATAGGTGTTGTGACACATTTCCCACATGTTCTTGAAGAATGCAGCGAGGCCCTTCTTGCGAGTTGATCGATAGAGACGATGAGAGCTAGATCCAGAACCCAAAGCACGATGAGGAGCAGGAGCAGCCATGGAATGACCTCTAGCCCTAGCACGGAGCAAACCCGAAGCCTCCTCGAAGGAGCCATGAAAACCTACGCTGAAGGTTTCCATATCAACAATCTGTCCACGCACCTGACTAGTAGGAGCCCTTGGCTGTCTATTGAACAAACTAGCAGTAGTTGGGAGTCATGCGCTTCAAAGTGGATCTCTTGATTTCTTGAAAGATGAAGTCACATCCATCTATCTTCCTGAGCTTCTCGGGCTGGCAATAGTAAAGTAGGTTCCGGTGGTAGCCCCTGACACTCGCATCATCCCCAGCCTTGCTCACAAGATTCTGATGAAAGAGCTTCGCAAGAGCATTGTAGTAGTAGTACATCCCTGAAATGGTAGGAGCAGGTTGGGTTGGCTCATCGGGGTAGCAGATGGGAGTGATCTTCTCCGTGGTAAAGGGCCCCTCAGAGTGAATCTTGAACCCACTTGCCCTACCACCACCATAACCCAAGGCATCACAGAAATTAGCAAAGGTGGCCGAGAGAATATCTTGGCCAGTCATCCAAGTGAAAGACTCCCGAGGATCATCATGAAAGTGAACAGTGCAAAAGAACTGACGGACCACCAAGGGCTGAATAGGCTCTGAGAGAGTGACAAGGTCAAAGACATCCAACTTGAGAAGAGACTCATTGATGTAGCGGAAGTCCCTAGTGACATACTGCTGAAAGTGCTCGGTGTTTAGGAATTTGGGCACCACATAGAACCCACTCCTCAGTTGCTCAGAAGCATCATAGTAATCATCCCACATAGCTCGCTAAGATTCAGTCCGGAACCTCTTGTCACTGCCAGTGTACTGCCTCTCATGAATTCTCCTTCCGAAGGCAACGCCAAGTGTTGATATGAGTTGATCCTAGATTCTCCGTTTTCTTTTTTCCTTCTCCACATCAACCAGACCACGGTGGACACTCTTTCCCTTTCGGGACGGGTGTGTGATACGTCTCAAACGTATCTATAATTTTTGATGCTCCATGCTTGTTCTTACACCATTTGCCTATTGTTTCTTTACACTTAGTGGCATTTTTATACATTTTCTGGAACTAACCTATTAACGAAGTGCCACAGTGCCAGTTTCCTGTTTTCTGCTGTTTTTGTGTTTCAGAAGTGATACACAGGAAATATTCTCGGAATTGGACGAAACAAGTTCCTGAAGTCATATTTTACCCGGAAGCTTCCAGAGATCCGAAGGAGAGAAGGAGTTGGGCCACGTGGGCCCCACACACACAGGCGGCGCGGCCAGGCCCCTGGCCGCGCCAGCCACGTGTGAGGGAGCGTGGCTCCACCTCTGACATCGCCCTTTCGCCTATAAGTACCCCCCGACGAGAAAAACCTTGGGGCCCGATCAGTTTTCCAGAATACATCGCGATCCGCCGCCGCCGTCGACCCAAAGATCGGGAGGGTCCAGAAGCTCTTCCCGGCACCCTGCCGGAGAGGGGAATCGCCACCGGAGGTCTTCTTCATCGCCATGCTTGCCTCCGGAGCGATGAGTGAGTAGTCTACCTTGGACTATGGGTCCATAGCAGTAGCTAGATGGTTGTCTTCTCCACCATGTGCTTCATGTTTAGATCTCATGAGCTGCCCTACATGATTGAGATCACCGTTATGTAATTCTATGATGTTGGTTTGTTGGGATCCGATGAATATTGGTGTTTATGATTAAGTTGTTGTACTGAATTATATCTTTTGTTATCTCTATGTTGTTTATGATCTTGCATGGTCTCCGTTGTTAGTAGCTATCTTGGCCGAGTAGTTGCTAGTGACTCCAAGAGGGGGTATTTATGCTCGATAGTGGGTTCATGTCTCTATTTCACCTGGGGGAGTGACAGAAACCTCTAAGGTGGTAGATGTGCTGTTGCTACTAGGGAGAAAACAACATTCATATGCTCAAGGGCATATGCTTTGTTTACATTACACACTTTGCTTAATGCAATTATCTGTTGTTCGCAACTTAATACTTTTGGGGTGTTCGGATTGATATCCCCGGGGGTGGATTATTAGTCATAGATGCAGTTGGATGGCGGTCTATGTATTTTGTTGTAATGCCCAGAGTAAATCTCATAGTGATCTTCTTGACATATCACGTTATCTTTATTCTATCAATTGCCCAACTGTAATTTGTTTACCCAGCATGTTATTTTATCTATGGAGAGACACCACTAGTGAACTGTGGACCCCGGTCCTATTTTAATCATATTGCAATCACCTGTTTACTTTTCCCGCACTGTTTACTTTACTCGCATATACTCTATTGTTTTCCACTCGATACACTCATAACCTTTGTTTCAAGCAAACCGGTGAGATTGACAACCTCATCGCAAGTTGGGAACAAAGTATTTGTTTGTGTGTGTGCAGGTTCCACAAACACCTTCAGTCGTCATCGTCTCTCTTCTCCTGATCGATAAACCTTGGTTTCTTAACTGAGGGAAAACTAGCCGCTACACTCATCATACCTTCCTCTTGGGGTTCCCAACGGGCTGGTCATTCACCACGCACAAGGACTTACTGCTCCCACGTCAACTAAACGCCACAGCTCTTTTCTGGCGCCATCATCACACGAGTAGCAGTGTGGCCCACGAGGATGAACCACCTTGGTCCTCATATGCTGCCCCGCAGCCGCAGAACTGCTACCATCAACCGCAGTCTTCCCTATCTGATGGGAACTGGCACGATGCAGAGGGCGTCCCCCAGTCTCATCTATCTTCCGCTTATTGATCTCAAACTCGGCGGCAACATCAGGATCATCAATGCGGTAATCACTGCCCTCGATCGAGTACTCAGAGTCTGAAAGAAAATGCAAGCAAAAGAAACAACACCCGATAAAGATACATGTCACAAAAAATGGAACTCAAAGACGTGTAGGAACAAGTGCAAGATTTAGAGAAAGTTGAACATAGGAGATCCGGCGCCAGGTCCGGCGGCCGCCGAACTGCCCGCCGAATCCGCAAATCGACTACAATGTCCGACCAATCCTCAATCTTGACTCAAAAACTTGTGCCTACATACTTTAAGAGAACAAAGATGCCATGGAAAGAATCTAGGCCATCTATATGGAAGAAATCCTAACCAATCTACCCCTAGACAAAAAAACAACCTAACCCTAGATACACCCTAGATCTACTCATACCATAGCATGAACAAATCAAGTGCAAGACAAGGGCTAGAGGAAGGAGAAGATCAAAAGGGGTACCCGAAGACATGATGCACTTGAAGAAGAGGACAAGTCCTGATCTCCCAATGCGGTTGACAAAACACAAAACCCTTCGATGGAAGGCCTCCAAGTCACCCGATCTAAGTTTGGAGAGATTTGGTTGGGTGGAGAGAATAGGAGGAGGAGGAGCTTGAAGAGGCGGTGGCCATGGAGATGGGGGTGGGCGTGGGAGAGGAGGATTGAAGGAGCAAACTGCTTGGAGAGGGGCCCCCCCACGCCTTTATATAGGCCGGCCGATCTGGCGGTAAGTCCGGCAGGACCGGACCATCCGGCGGGCCACCGGGCTATTCCGGTGCGGCGCCGAACTGGCAATCAATATACCAGTTCGGCGGTCCACCGAAATAGTCCGGCTGGCCGCCGGGCGGTCCGGCGCCAGGTCCGGCCTCGCCGGATAGGCCGCCGAACGAGCAGAAGGCAGCACAATTTTTTGGAAAATGGCATGGAATTTCTTCAAAATGGAATGTGACATGTATTCAATAGAGAAATAGGTGTGTGGAAGAAATCAACAACCAACAAACTCGTTTGCAAGAAATCCAACTTAGCTTGCATGCCTCACGAAAGAAAATGCCAAAAACACAAGATTTAGAGTCATGCAAGGGTGGGGGATTTCTCCCCCGATGTGTGACCACCAATGTCATGACACCGCAAAGAGACATGCTTGGGCTCAAGTGACATTTGTGGTCTTGTGATGTCGCACACTTGAGTATGCATCGTGCCATTGATTGACACGATGACTATCCTCAACTATGCGCATCTAGACTAGAGTAACATGCTATATTATGGGAATGAGTGCACACGATCAAGCCACATTGCAAGAGTCTAGAATATTCAATTCATGCCTCAACTCTCAAAATCTTTCTTCATCAAGGGGCTTCATGAAAAATGTCGGTGAGTTGGTCTTGTGTACCTACATAAGACAGGTTAATCTCACCTCGGTTGACATGGTCACAGATGAAGTGGTGGTGGATCTCGATGTGCTTGGTCTTGTTGTGTTGAACCAAATTATGAGCAATCTTGATGGCACTCTCATTGTCACACAAGAGTGGCACCTTGTCGAAGTGAATACCATAATCCTCCATGGTTTGCCTCATCCAAAGAAGTTGAGCACAACAACTCACGGCCACCACATACTCGGCTTCGGCGGTGGAGAGAGACACGCAATTTTGCTTCTTGGAAAACCAACTAACCAAAGACCTACCGAGAAATTGGCAAGCCCCAGAAGTTGACTTCCTATCCACTTTGTCTCCTGCCCAATCCGAGTCTGATTACCCAATAAGATCAAAGCTTGATCCCTTCAGGTACCAAAGGCCAAAAGTTGGGGTATCAATCAAATATTGAAAGACTCTTTTGACCGCCATTAAATGGCTTTCCTTAGGGGCGGCTTGATATTGTGCACACATTCCCACACTAAGTATGATATCCGGTCTAGATGCACAAAGATAGAGCAAAGAACCAATCATAGAGCAATAAAGTTTTTGATCCACTTCTTTACCATTAGGATCAAGATCAAGAGTAACCTTTGTAGGCATGGGAGTCTTGGCTCCCTTAACTCCGGAGTCCATCTTGAACTTCTTGAGCATGTCTTGGGTGTACTTGGCTTGATTAATAAAGGTGCCTCCCTTTAATTGCGTCACTTCAAAGCCAAGAAAGAATTTCAACTCCCCCATCATAGACATCTCAAATTTGTCGGTCATTAGCCTTGCACATTCATCATTGAAAGATTTGTTGGAAGAACCAAAAATGATGTCATCTACATAAAGTTGGCATATGAAAAGCTCCCCATTAACTTTCTTAGTAAAAATAGTGGTATCAATGAGGCCTATCTCAAACCCATGGTCTACAAGAAGCTCCCTAAGATGCGCATACCACGCACGTGGGGCTTTTTTAAGGCCATAGAGTGCCTTATCGAGCTTGTAGACATGGTTAGGAAAGTTAGGATCCTCAAAACTCGGGGTTGCTTTACATATACTAACTCATGCAAAGGACCATTTAAGAAAGCACTCTTCACATCCATTTGTTGTAACTTAAAGTTATGATGTGAAGCATAAGCAAGAAGGATACGGATAGACTCAATGCGAGCCACGGGTGCAAAAGTCTCTCCATAGTCAATGCCTTCAATTTGAGAGTACCCTTGAGCAACCAAACGAGCCTTGTTCCTTACAACAATCCCATTCGCATCTTGCTTGTTCTTGAAGATCCACTTGGTTCCAATGACATTGCGGCAATCCTTGGGCTTCTCAACTAATGACCACACTTTGTTGTGCTCAAAGTTATTGAGTTCTTCGTGCATGGCTTCTACCCAATCCGGGTCTTCAAGCGCTTTAAAGACCTTTTGAGGTTCCACACAAGAGATATAGGTATGGTGGCTACTAAAGTTGGCCAATTACCTCCTTGTGGACACCCCTTTCCTTACACTTCCAATCACACTCTCCAAGGTATGGCTACCTTTTCGAAGAGTTGATGCTATCTTCATAGCACAGCGAGCTTGAGCTTCTTAAGAAGCCACTTGGTCATCACCACGGTTTTGGTCCTCGCATTGACCTTCATCAAGAGCTCGCTCTTCAACTTGAGCTTGCTCATCATCTTAAGCTTGATCTTGATCACCACTTGGTGAAGAATCACCACCATGCTCATGGTCTTGATCTTGATCATGCTCACTTGGTTGAGGGTCTTGATCTTGTCCTTGGCTAGCATTAAAGGGGCCTTGTGGAGCATGTTGTGTTTTATAGGGTGAAGGCTCCACTTGAGTAGAGCATAGTCCTTCTCCTTCTGCCAAAAGGTGTTCCTCAATGGGTATGGGATATCCCACACCCATTCTTCTTATGGCAAGAGGAGGTATTTTGTCACCTACATCAAAAACACCACGTTGCTCCACACGGGAGCCATCATTCTCATCGAATCTCACGTTAGAAACTTCAACAACACGAGCGGACTCTTTGTCAAAGATTCTAAAGGAGTGAGATTCGGTGACATAGCCAACAAAGGTACCCTCAAGAGCTTCCGAATCAAATTTGGATAAATGGACACCTTTCTTAAGATAGTAGCACTTACAACTGAACACCCGAAAGTACTTGATATTTGGCTTCTTGCCAGTAAGTATTTCATAAGGTGTCTTGTTCAATCCCTTGCAGATATATAACCTGTTTGACGCGTGACACGCGGTATTAATGCCTTTGGCCCAAAAGTTATACGGAGACTTGAATTCTGCTAACATGGTCCTAGCCATATCAATGAGAGTCCAGTTCTTCTGCTCGGTTACACCATTTTGTTGGGGAGTGTAGGGAGATGAGTATTGATAGCGAATCCCCTCATCACTGAGAAAATCATTCAAGGTGTAGTTCTTGAACTCGGTGCCATTGTCACTTCGGATCATCAATATGTCTTCACCATATTGTCGTTGCACTTCATTGGTGAAATCTTTGATGGTTTGTTGAGTCTCATGCTTGTATGCTAAGAAGAAGACCCAAGTGTATCTTGAATAGTCATCGACAATCACCAAGCAATACTTCTTTCCTCCAAGACTTGCATAAGTGGGAGGACCAAAGATATCCATATGAAGGAGCTCTAGGACCCTCTTAGATGAAATGATGGTCTTGCTAGGATGAGGAAGTTCATGCATCTTTCCTTCAATGCAAGATCTACACACACGATCTTTGAAAAAGGTTAGATCGGTTAGTCCTAGGATGTGGTTGCCTTTGTGAAGACTTTGCAAAGTTCTCATATTGACGTGGCCTAGCTGTCGATGCCAAAGCCATCCAACGTCAACTTTAGCCATTAGGCAAGTCGCGGCTTTAATGGTCTCCTTCGAGAAGTCGATCACATATAAGCCGTTTTTGACATGCCCAACATGAGCTACTTTAAAAGACTTGCTCCACAAAAGAACCACAATCCCAACATCAAAGAAAGTTGCAAAGCCCATATTATCAAGTTGAGCAACAGAAAGTAGATTATATGAAAGGGACTCAACAGGCATGACATCTTCCACGGTAACATACAATAACCTTGCCAAGACCCAATACCTTTGACCTTGAAGAATCCCCATAGGTGACGTAGCCCGCATGGGATGAACCGGTGCGGAGCTCCTTCACCATTTCTTTGCTCCCGGTCATATGATTGGTAGCACCACTATCAATTATCCATTGATCACCACCGGAAGCAAAGCCCTACAAGAGATCAAGTCTTGATTTTAGGTCCCCATTTCTCAATGGGTCCTCTCTTGTTAGTGACAAGGGTCTTTGGAACCCAAATAGACCATGCAACATATTCATTTGGTGAACCAACAAATTTAGCATAAACATGCCCATCATGTGCACGACAAAGAACATAAGAAGGATTATATTTTCCCGCAAAGTTATTATGATTAGGCATAGCCTTCTTGGCATTTCCAATAACTTCCCTCACCTCCTCCTCAAAGACATTACCATTCTCATCATAGCATACTTCACTAGGTTCTTCTTCTTGTTCTTCTTGGACTTGGAGGCAAATCTAAGTCCCGTCTTGTCACCATGTTGCTTTTGAGCATTCAAAAGCTCATCAAGCTTCCCATTTCCCTTTGGGAGAACTTTCTCACAAGAGGGGTTAGTTGAACATGAACTTGTAACAAAGGTGCTAGAAAGAGACTTGGTTGCTTCATTAGCAATTATAAGATTTAGTTTCTCATTTTGCAACCTAAGTTCATTAGCAACGGATTGAGCAATATCATGATCACTTTTAAGTTTAACAATATCCAAATTGTGAGATTCTACAAGACACAACTTGGATGTCTCAAGTGCCATCCTTAGGTCTTGCTCTTCCTCAAGAGATTGAGTAAGAGAAGCAATTTTATCGGCATAGTCACGAGCATGACCCTCTAGCTCAAATATGCGTTCATCATTTTTATCATTTATTTGGAGGGCCTCATTACATTGATCTAAGAGAATCTCAAAGCGAGATTTGGTATCCCCATGCAAGGTTGACATGAAAATATCCATTTCACTTAGATCATCATTATCACCACATTGTTCAACACAATCTATCAAAGATAAGCTTTTAGGTATGATGGGTGTGAGAGGAGGTGATACCTTTGTAGCATGTGCCATAAGACAAGTCGCATTGTGGTTGGTGCGCTTTGATTCATTTGCGGAAGCGAAAAGGGATGATGAAGGGGTAGGTTGGGCAATGGCGATGGTGACCCTTCCTACTTCCTCATCATCACTTGCATCATCCCCGGAGGGGTACTCTTCTTGAGTCATCAAAGCGTAAATTGGGAGGTCTCTCTTCTTGTCGGAGTTCCTTTGCGGGTATGACTTGGACTTCATCTCCTTGCGGACAAGTCTTCCATTGTGATCTTCCACTCTTTCATAAGGACACTCCGCAATGAAGTGGTTATGATTACCACAATTGTAGCAAGTCCTCACTCTACTTGTATCCTTGGGCTTGGAGGGGCTAGTTGACTTCCACTTCTTCAAAAATGCCCTTTGAGCAAGAGCCATGTGCTCGGCATGAGCATACTTCATGTCCTCGAGGCTTCCACTCATTACCTCTTCCTCTTCAACCAAACTTGCTTCTTCATGATATGTAACCTTGGCCTTCAAAGCAAGGGTTAGGAGCACGCACTCCACAAGCACGGGCGAGAGCATCATCCGCATTCTTCTCGGAAATCTTTCTTGCAACAATCTCTTGCAAGATGTCATGAGCGGTCATATTCCAAAAGTTGGCACCTCCCTTGATAGAGTTCATTTTCTCTTTCATGAAGGGCAAGAGAGCTTGGAAGAACTTCCTCTTCATCCATCTGCCATCACATTGGGTAGAGCCAAGATCAATTAGCTTCACTTGAAGTGCCGAGATGCACCTATGGAGTTCTTCGGGGGTTTCACCATCAAGCATGGCAAAGTTGTCCGCTTCATTGGAGGCTTCGTCAAACTAGGATTCTTGAATGCTCTCATTTCTGATGAAGAGGTTGGTGAGAACATCCCAAGCTTCCTTCGCGGAGGAGATGGATCGAATAAAAGCCTTGTCCTTCTCGGAGAGTGACATGTGGATGAGGTGCAAGGCAGAGGCATTGAGTTGCTTGTCGACGGTCTCCCAAGGAAGCAAGTTGTTCAAGTCCTTGGAAGTTGGATTAAATCCCTACTCAATGATTCTCCAAAGCTCAATAGACATAAAGTTAATGTGAGAGCTGATACGTCTCAAATGTATCTATAATTTTTGATGCTCCATGCTTGTTCTTACACCATTTGCTTAGTGTTTTGTTACACTTCGTGGCATTTTTATGCATTTTCCGGAACTAACCTATTAACAAGATGCCATAGTGCTAGTTCCCAGTTTTCTGCTATTTTTGTGTTTCAGAAAAGTTAAACGGGAAATATTCTCGGAATTAGACAAAACAAAAGCCGAACCTCCTATTTTTACCGAAGCTTTGCAAAGACCGAAGAGGAGATGGAGGGGGGGCCACGGGCCAGCCACACCATAGGGTGGTGCGGCCAGCCCCTGGCCCACGCCCCTGGTGGTGAGGCCGCCCTGGTATACTCCTGATGCTGCCCCTTCGCCTATAAAGACCCCTCGATGGGAAAAACCTAAACACCTGATCAATTTTCTAGAAACACATCACGATCCACCGCCGTCGTCGACCTGAGATTGGGAGGGTCCAGAAGCTCTTCTCGGCACCCTGCTGGAGAGGGGAATCACCACAGGAGGTCTTCTTCATCGCCCTGCTTGCCTCCGGTGCGATGAGTGAGTAGTCTACCCTGGACTATGGGTCCATAGCAGTAGCTAGATGGTTGTCTTCTCCACCATGTTCTTCATGTTTAGATCTCGTGAGCTGCCTTACATGATCAAGATCATCTTTATGTAATTCTACATGTTGTGTTTGTTGGGATCCGATGAATATTGGTGGTATGTTAAGTTGATGTTCTGAATTTTATCTTATGTTATCTCTATGTTGTTTATGATCTTGCATGCTCTCCGTTGTTAGTAGCTATCTTGGCCAAGTAGATACTAGTGACTCCAAGAGGGGGTATTTATGCTCGATAGTTGGGTTCATGCCTCTATTTAATCTGGGGGAGTGATAGAAACCTCCAAGGTTGTAGATGTGTTGTTGCAACTAGGGAGAAAACAACAATCTTGTGTCCAAGGACATTCATTTTGTTTACATTACACACTTTTCTTAATGCAGTTATCTGTTGTTTGCAAGTTAATACTCAAGGGGTCCTTGGATGATTCCCCGCGAGTGGATTATTAGTCATAGATACAGTTGGATGGCAGTCTATGTATTTTGTTGTAATGCCCAGAGTAAATCTCATAGTGATCCTCGTGACATATGCATGTTATCTTTATTCTATCAATTGCCCAACTGTAATTTGTTTACCCAGCATGTCGTTATTTATCCTATGGAGAGACACCACTAGTGAACTATGGACTCCGGTCCAATTTCCTTTACATTGCTATTATTGTTTACTTTTACTCGCACTGTTTACTTTCTTGCATACTACTATTGCTTTCCACTCGATACGCTCAATCCTTTGTTTATAGCAAACCGGTGAGATTGACAACCTCATCGTAAGTTGGGAGCAAAGTTCTTGGTTGTGTTGTGTGCAGGTTCCACGTTGCTGCTGGTTGCTACTCCAAATTGATGTGGGAGCAAACTGTCCTTGTGCGTGGTGATGACCAGCCCGTTGGGAACCCCAAGAGGAAGGTATGATGAGTGTAGCGGCAAATTTTCCCTCAGTTAAGAAACCAAGGTTTATCGATCAGGAGAAGGGAGACGGTGACGACTGAAGGTGTTTGTGGAACCTGCACACACACAAACAAATACTTTGTCCCCAACTTGCGATGAGGTTGTCAATCTCACCGGTTTGCTTGAAACAAAGGTTATGAGTGTATCGAGTGGAAAACAGTAGTAAAATGCTAGTAAAGTAAACAGTGCGGGAAAAGTAAACAGGTGATTGCAATATGATTAAAATAGGACCGGGGTCCACAGTTCACTAGTGGTGTCTCTCCATAGATAAAATAACATGCTGGGTAAACAAATTACAGTTGGGCAATTGATAGAATAAAGATAACGTGATATGTCAAGAAGATCACTATGAGATTCACTCTGGGCATTACAACAAAATACATAGACCGCCATCCAACTGCATCTATGACTAATAATCCACCCTCGGGGATATCATCCGAACACCCTAGAAGTATTAAGTTGCGAACAACAGATAATTGCATTAAGCAAAGTGTGTAATGTAAACAAAGCATATGCCCTTGAGCATATGAATGTTGTTTTCTCCCTAGTAGCAACAGCACATCTACCACCTTAGAGGTTTCTGTCACTCCCCCAGGTGAAATAGAGACATGAACCCACTATCGAGCATAAATACCCCCTCTTGGAGTCACTAGCAACTACTCGGCCAAGATAGCTACTAACAACGGAGAGCATGCAAGATCATAAACAACATAGAGATAACAAAAGATATAATTCAGTACAGCAACTTATTCATAAACACCAATATTCATCGGATCCCAACAAACCAACATCAAAGTATTACATAACGGTGATCTCAATCATGTAGGGCAGCTCATGAGATCTAAACATGAAGCACATGGTGGAGAAGACAACCATCTAGCTACTGCTATGGACCCATAGTCCAAGGTAGACTACTCACTCATCGCTCCGGAGGCAAGCATGGCGATGAAGAAGACCTCCGGTGGCGATTCCCCTCTCCGGCAGGGTGCCGGGAAGAGCTTCTGGACCCTCCCGATCTTCGGGTCGACGGCGGCGGCGGATCGCGATGTATTCTGGAAAACTGATCGGGCACTTAGGTTTTTCTCGTCAGGGTGTATATATAGGCGAAAGGACGATGTCAGAGGGGGTCCCACGCCCCCTCACACGTGGGTGGCGCGGCCAGGGGGCTGGCCGCGCCGCCTGTGTGTGTGGGGCCCACGTGGCCCCTCTCCGTCAGGTCTTCGGATGTTTGGGAGCTCCCCGGTGAAATATGACTTCAGGACCTTGTTTCGTCCAATTCCGAGAATATTTCCTGTGTATCACTTCTGAAACACAAAAACAGCAGAAAACAGGAAACTGGCACTGTGGCACTTCGTTAATAGGTTAGTTCCGGAAAATGCATAAAAATGCCACTAAGTGTAACGAAACAATAGGCAAATGGTGTAAAACAAAGCATGGAGCATCAAAAATTATAGATACGTTTGAGACGTATCAAGCATCCCCAAGCTTAACTCCTGCTCGTCCTCGAGTAGGTAAGTGATAACAAAAGAATAATTTTTGAGGTGACATGCACCTACACAAACTTGATCATATATGTAAGCATTGATGAGCTGGGATCAATAGAACTTAAAACATGGGCATGAAAGATATAATCATGACAATAAGAACTTAGCAACCATGTTGTAAACATGCAAATGAACACAAACAAAAGATCATGATAATGAAACAATGAAAGTCAAACGTGTGTTCTAATCATAAGGAAAAACATACAAAAGGTTTTCAGCTTGTCCTTCAAAGAGAGCAAAACATAAATGCATAGGACACCTCAAAGTTTAAGAGGGCGACTAGATACAAATAATTTAAGAACAGGTGAAACCAACAATATGAGTCAATCAATGAACCTTGGGACAATGCATATCACACTAAGAATGACAACTATGCTCTCTTAATGGTGCATAAAGAAAGAAGGTGGTGACTCAACATAAAAGTAAAAGAAAGGCCCTTCGCAGAGGGAAGCAGTGATTTAAACATGTGCTAGAGCTTTTCATTTTGTAAAATAGAGATAAAACTTGATTTTGAGAGGTGGTTGTCTTTGTCAACGACTGGCAATGGGGTTCTTACTATCTTCCATACAAAAATAAAGCAAGTTTTTGAGAGAGAGATTGGCACTTCGTGCTCTTTTTATAAAACTTGGCACTCCTCCCCACCTTTTCCTTTCACATACCATGGCTAACCGATTCCATCGGGTGCCCACCAACATTCACATTCATTAGAGGAGTGCCTTTTTTTTTCTTTCTTTTTTTTCTCTTTTTTTTTCTTTTTGGAATAAACAATATGGAAGATAGCAAATCCGACCACTACGTCCCCATGAGCTGAAAACAGTGTCACAAAACGAGAAGTATTTTGAAGGTTTTTTGAAAGGTAGCACACGAAAATTTTACTTTGGAATGGCTTACAAATACCATGCATAGGAATTTATAGTGGACACAATGGAAAACTTTGGCTTTTAGGAGTTGGATGCATGAGTAGAGCTCATACTCAGTACAAGGTGAGGGCTAGCAAAAGACTGGGAGAGACCAACTAAGAGAGCAGTAATGGCCATAATCATGCAAAGCGACAAAGCGACATTAAAAGAAGCATACGATGGCATCAAAAGTCAAAAACTAAATGATCATGAAGGCTATTGGCGACTTTGAAAGAGTCTAACATGTGTGAGCATGCGCCAAGTCAACCCAAATAAAGCATCAAGGAGAAAACCAAAATAATGCTTCCATACAATAAAAACAATGCATGATTTTTTCAAAGGCTCATTAAGCAATCTCAGTTATTTGAGACAAGTCATGCTACAGCAAAACCACTAAGCATACTATCAAAAAGACATCAAGCATGACATGAAAAAGCCTAAGCCGCAGTCTACACAAGCTCCTTCTTGTACCACTATTTTGCACAAAGCTTTTTCTCTTTTCCAACACCATTTGAAATTTTTATAAACACCTCTTTTGATGAAAAACAATAAAGTTCAGAGGCAAAAATACACCTTGATGAAAAGATATGACAAGATCTGAATGCATATCAAGGCGAAAACGAAAACCAAAAGCAGTAGCAGAAAAACTAGAATGCTCGATTTTTAATAAGAGTGAAAACTAGAGCATTCTTTGCAAATGAAAACGAGTACATCTCCTCCAAAGGAAATTTGTTGGGGTCCAACCATTTATTGCAGCAAACAAACAAACTAAACAAACTAAGAAAACTAAAACAACTGACGCTCCAAGAAAAACACATAGTGCATGAAGCAATAAAAATATAGTGTTTTGAAAGGTGACCTGATTTTTGCCGATGAAGAAGGGGTGCCTCGGGGGCATCCCCAAGCTTTGACGCTTGTACTTCTTGGATATTTCTTGGGGTGATGCATGGGCATCCCCAAGCTTGAGCTTTTGTCCATTCTTCAACTCATCTCATCATTCTCCAATCCCTACACTTGAAAACTTCCTTCATACAAAACTAAACACAATTCTATTAGCAACATTAGTGTAAGCATAAAATATATTCAACCTCTTTTAGCTTCAGGTTTCAACCCAAAACTACCACATATAAAGTATATACTACTGTAGCAACTTCCACAAGAGTTCCATGATCAAAAAGAACTCAAAAGAAAGCGATAAAGTGGCAAAAACAAATATTGGCAGAAATCTGTCAAAACTGGACAGCTGATAATGGACGAATTTTTGAGGGATTTTCCGTTGCTCAAATCAAAAAGTGTTCAACTAAGAAAAGTTTGGATATAACCTGGGGCATAAGCACAAGAAATCGCAGGTCCAAAAGATATACAGAGAATTTTCACGAATTTTTACGGTGCAGCACCGAAAACAGTTTCAGGACAGCAATAACCCCAAATCTTTACCTCACTCAAATTAGAGGCTTCTCTTGGCACAAAAACGAAATAAACAAGATAAGGAGCGGTCATTACAGTAGTAATGACTTCCAAGACTCAAGAAAAAGAAAAAGTACGGAAAAGTAAACAATGGGTTATCTCCCAAGAGTGCTTTTCTTTAACGCCTTTGAGCTAGGCGCAGAAAATTGCGAATCAAGTAATATCAGATGAAGCATTAAGATCAACAGCGGAGATCTTTTCAACAATGAAGGAAAATGTGTTCAGCTGAGTTTTTGAAACTCCTTTACGATCACGCTTTGGCATACTACTTTCATCGAAAAGATTTTCAGGGCAAATCCAACTAGAATTCTTTTCCCAAGCATCATGAATTCCTATAAGTTCAAAAGGTATTGGTGTTTTAAAATCATCAGGCGTACCAACAACCTTAACAGGCGAGCCAAGCTTATTAAACTTCTTAAAAACTTTCCTAGCCTCAATTGCAACATCTCTAAATTCTGTGCGCAAGGTTTCTAAGATAAAAGCTTTCTTTTCGGGATCCTCAATTTCATGAAGCTTGAGGAACATGTATTGCATATAAGAATTAAGACTGGCAAACCTAGCTTCTAACATGTGAACTAAATGAGCAGAAGCAACTTCATAACTAGGAGCTAACTCAACCAAAGACTTTTCCTCAACTTCCTTATGCATACTAATGTGATTAAAGAACTCCTCAATGTTACTTTTACCAATAAGCGACCCACTCCCTACAGAGAGGTCCTCCAGAACAAACTCAGGGAACAACATGATAAACTAAAGTAAGGTAAAAACAACTACCAAGGATTCTAATTTTTTTGGGTTTTTGATATAAAAAGCAATGCAGGTAAAATAAAATAAAATAAAGCAAAACAAATAACAAAGTAATGGATGTGTGTGCGAAGAACTCCCCTCGCAGAAGTCTTCTCTCTTCCCCGGCGACGGCGCCAGAAAATAGGCTGCTACTCCAAATTGATGTGGGCGCAAACTGTCCTTGTGCGTGGTGATGACCAGCCCGTTGGGAACCCCAAGAGGAAGGTATGATGAGTGTAGCGGCAAATTTTCCCTCAGTTAAGAAACCAAGGTTTATCGATCAGGAGAAGGGAGACGGTGACGACTGAAGGTGTTTGTGGAACCTGCACACACACAAACAAATACTTTGTCCCCAACTTGCGATGAGGTTGTCAATCTCACCGGTTTGCTTGAAACAAAGGTTATGAGTGTATCGAGTGGAAAACAGTAGTAAAATGCTAGTAAAGTAAACAGTGCGGGAAAAGTAAATAGGTGATTGCAATATGATTAAAATAGGACCGGGGTCCACAGTTCACTAGTGGTGTCTCTCCATAGATAAAATAACATGCTGGGTAAACAAATTACAGTTGGGCAATTGATAGAATAAAGATAACGTGATATGTCAAGAAGATCACTATGAGATTCACTCTGGGCATTACAACAAAATACATAGACCGCCATCCAACTGCATCTATGACTAATAATCCACCCTCGGGGATATCATCCGAACACCCTAGAAGTATTAAGTTGCGAACAACAGATAATTGCATTAAGCAAAGTGTGTAATGTAAACAAAGCATATGCCCTTGAGCATATGAATGTTGTTTTCTCCCTAGTAGCAACAGCACATCTACCACCTTAGAGGTTTCTGTCACTCCCCCAGGTGAAATAGAGACATGAACCCACTATCGAGCATAAATACCCCCTCTTGGAGTCACTAGCAACTACTCGGCCAAGATAGCTACTAACAACGGAGAGCATGCAAGATCATAAACAACATAGAGATAACAAAAGATATAATTCAGTACAGCAACTTATTTATAAACACCAATATTCATCGGATCCCAACAAACCAACATCAAAGTATTACATAACGGTGATCTCAATCATGTAGGGCAGCTCATGAGATCTAAACATGAAGCACATGGTGGAGAAGACAACCATCTAGCTACTGCTATGGACCCATAGTCCAAGGTAGACTACTCACTCATCGCTCCGGAGGCAAGCATGGCGATGAAGAAGACCTCCGGTGGCGATTCCCCTCTCCGGCAGGGTGCCGGGAAGAGCTTCTGGACCCTCCCGATCTTCGGGTCGACGGCGGCGGTGGATCGCGATGTATTCTGGAAAACTGATCGGGCACTTAGGTTTTTCTCGTCAGGGGGTATATATAGGCGAAAGGACGATGTCAGAGGGGGTCCCACGCCCCCTCACACGTGGGTGGCGCGGCCAGGGGGCTGGCCACGCCGCCTGTGTGTGTGGGGCCCACGTGGCCCCTCTCCGTCAGGTCTTCGGATGTTTGGGAGCTCCCCGGTGAAATATGACTTCAGGAACTTGTTTCGTCCAATTCCGAGAATATTTCCTGTGTATCACTTCTGAAACACAAAAACAGCAGAAAACAGGAAACTGGCACTGTGGCACTTCGTTAATAGGTTAGTTCCGGAAAATGCATAAAAATGCCACTAAGTGTAACGAAACAATAGGCAAATGGTGTAAAACAAAGCATGGAGCATCAAAAATTATAGATACGTTTGAGATGTATCAAGCATCCCCAAGCTTAACTCCTGCTCGTCCTCGAGTAGGTAAGTGATAACAAAAGAATAATTTTTGAGGTGACATGCACCTACACAAACTTGATCATATATGTAAGCATTGATGAGCTGGGATCAATAGAACTTAAAACATGGGCATGAAAGATATAATCATGACAATAAGAACTTAGCAACCATGTTGTAAACATGCAAATGAACACAAACAAAAGATCATGATAATGAAACAATGAAAGTCAAACGTGTGTTCTAATCATAAGGAAAAACATACAAAAGGTTTTCAGCTTGTCCTTCAAAGAGAGCAAAACATAAATGCATAGGACACCTCAAAGTTTAAGAGGGCGACTAGATACAAATAATTTAAGAACAGGTGAAACCAACAATATGAGTCAATCAATGAACCTTGGGACAATGCATATCACACTAAGAATGACAACTATGCTCTCTTAATGGTGCATAAAGAAAGAAGGTGGTGACTCAACATAAAAGTAAAAGAAAGGCCCTTCGCAGAGGGAAGCAGTGATTTAAACATGTGCTAGAGCTTTTCATTTTGTAAAATAGAGATAAAACTTGATTTTGAGAGGTGGTTGTCTTTGTCAACGACTGGCAATGGGGTTCTTACTATCTTCCATACAAAAATAAAGCAAGTTTTTGAGAGAGAGATTGGCACTTCGTGCTCTTTTTATAAAACTTGGCACTCCTCCCCACCTTTTCCTTTCACATACCATGGCTAACCGATTCCATCGGGTGCCCACCAACATTCACATTCATTGGAGGAGTGCCTTTTTTTTCTTTCTTTTTTTCTCTTTTTTTTTCTTTTTGGAATAAACAATATGGAAGATAGCAAATCCGACCACTACGTCCCCATGAGCTGAAAACAGTGTCACAAAACGAGAAGTATTTTGAAGGTTTTTTGAAAGGTAGCACACGAAAATTTTACTTTGGAATGGCTTACAAATACCATGCATAGGAATTTATAGTGGACACAATGGAAAACTTTGGCTTTTAGGAGTTGGATGCACGAGTAGAGCTCATACTCAGTACAAGGTGAGGGCTAGCAAAAGACTGGGAGCGACCAACTAAGAGAGCAGTAATGGCCATAATCATGCAAAGCGACAAAGCGACATTAAAAGAAGCATACGATGGCATCAAAAGTCAAAAACTAAATGATCATGAAGGCTATTGGCGACTTTGAAAGAGTCTAACATGTGTGAGCTTTGCTAGAATGGGTACTCATGAGAACACCAAGTTGTGTGATTTTACTAGCACTAATAATAGGGATTTTATCTGCACTCCTATTGCGCCACCTGCTCCTGCTGCAAATTTTTATGAGATTAAACTTGCTTTATTGAACCTTGTTATGAAAGAGCAATTTTCTGGTGCCAGTTCTGATGATGCTGCAGCTCGTCTCAATAATTTTGTTGAGCTATGTGAGATGCAAAAAATATAAGGATGTAGATGGTAATATTATTAAGCTTAAGTTGTTTCCTTTTTATTTAAGAGGAAAAGATAAGGATTGGTTGCTATCTTTGCCTAGAAATAGTATTGATTCTTGGGATAAGTGTAAGGATGCTTTTATTGGAAAATACTATCCTCCCGCTAAGATTATAGCTTTGCATAGTGATATCATGAAGTTTAGACAGTTTGATAATGAACATCTTGCTCAGGCTTGGGAAAGAATGAAATCTATGATAAAGAATTGCCCTACTCATGGACTGACTACTTAGATGATTGTCCAAACTTTTTATGCAGGACTGAATTTTTATTCAAGGAACCTATTGGATTCAGCTGCTGGAGGCACTTTTATGTCCCTTACCTTGGGCGCCGCAACAAAGCTTCTCAACAACATGATGGTAAATTATTCTGAGTGGCACACCAAGAGAGCTCTACAAGGTAAGAAGGTAAATTCTGTTGAGGAAACCTCTTCTTTGAGTGACAAGATTGATGCTATTATGCTTATGATTTCTAATGATAGAACTCATGTTGATCCTAATAATGTTCCTTTGGCCTCTTTGGTTGCTCAAGAAGAGCATGTTGATGTAAACTTCATTAGAAATAATAATTTTAACAACAATACTTATAGGAACAATTTTGCTAGTAACAATTATAGGCCGTATCCTTCTACCGATGGTAATGGTTATGGTAACTCTTATGGTAATTCCTCCAACAACACTAGGAGCGGGCCCTCTGATCTTGAAGTCATGCTCAAGGACTTCATTGGTAAGCAAACTGCTTTTAACAAGTTTGTTGAGGAAAAGTTAGGCAAAATTGATATTCTTGCTTCTAAAGTTGATAGCCTTGCTCTTGATGTTGAACTTCTGAAACTAAAAGTGTTGCCTAATGAGGTGAAGGAAAGCAATACTTTTGCCACTGCTAATGCTATCTAAGTTAAAATTGATGAAAATATTAGGATGTTAGTAGAATTGCATGCCAGATGGGAAAGAGAAGATGAGATGGCTAGAAAGATGAAGGTATGTACTATTATTACCTCTAATGATGTTTTTCCAAATGCTAGCAATCCTCTTACTTTGATTGGTGTAGAGAAAACTCCCACTCCTTGTACTAAAAAGCCCAAAACTGCAAAATCTTTTTCTCAAAAGAGTGCTAAAAAAATTTGGAGTGTGGGAGATGATAGCTCTATTTCTTTTAATGATTTTGATGTTGATGGCTGCAATATATCTGAAGTTATTTTGTTCTTACAAAATCTTGCTTTGAGTCCCAATGCTAGTTCTATAAATGTTGCTTTTACTAAGCATATTACCAATGCTCTCATGAAAATTAGGGATGAAAAGTTGAAGCAAAAAGCTTCTATTCCCAAAAATTTAGAAGATGGTTGGGAACCCATCATTGATATGCATGTTAATGGTTTTGATTTCCATGCTTTATGTGATCTAGGTGCTAGTATTTCTATTATGCCTAGAAAAATTTATCATATGCTTGATTTACCACCGCTTGAAAAGTGGTAATATGATGTTCCTATTGCTGATGTTGCTAAGAAGAAACCTTTGGGAAGGATTAATGATGTTCTTATTATGGTTAACAATAACCTTGTTCTCGTTGATTTTCTTGGTATGGATGTTGAATGCAATGCTTCATGTCCTATTATTTTGGGAAGACCTTTTCTTCGAACTGTAGGTGCCATCATTGATATGAAGGAAGGCACCATTAAATATCAATTCCCACTCAAGAAAGGTATGGAACACTTCACTAGAAGGAGGAAGAAATTACTTTTTGAATCTATTCTTAGAGCAAATTATGAACTTGATGCTTCATCGCTTGATATTACTTGATTTCCACTTTCTGCGCCTAGCTCAAAGGCGTTAAAGAAAAGCACTCTTCGGAGATAACCCATTGTTTTACTTTCAGTTCTTTTTCTTTTATTTGAGTCTTGAAAGTTATTACTACTGTAATAACCGCTCCTTATCCTTTTTATTTCGTTGTTGTGCCAAGAGAAACCTCTAATTTGAGTGAGGTAAGATTTGGGGAAGTTGCTGTCCTGAAATAGATTTCGGTGCTGCACCGTAAAAATATATGAATATTCTCAGAATATCTTTTTGACCTGCGATTTCTTGTGAATATGCCCCAGGTTATTTACAAACTTTCATTAGTTTTACACTTTTTGATTTGAGCAACAGAAAACCCTTGAAAAAATCGATCTTTGTCAGCTGTTCTGTTTTGACAGATTTCTACCACTATTTGTGTTTGCCTCTCGATCACTTTCTTTTTGAGTTCTTTTGATCACGGAACTTTTGGGGAAGTTGCTACAATAGTATATGTTTTATATGTGGTGGTTTTGAGTTGAAACCTGAACAAAAAAGGGTTGATTCATTATTATGCTTACACTAATGTTGCTAATAGAATTGTGTTGAGTTTTGTATGAAGGAAGTTTTCAAGTGTAGGGATTGGAGAATGATGAGATGAGTTGAAGAATGGACAAAAACTCAAGCTTGGGGATGCCCATGCACCCTAAGAAATATCCAAGAGGTACAAGCGTCAAAGCTTGGGGACGCCCCCGAGCCACCCCTTCTTCATCGGTAAAAATCAGTTCACCTTTCAACACACTATATTTTTATTGCTTCATGCACTATGCGTTTTTCTTGGAGCGTCTTTAGTTTTCAGTTTTATTTAGTTTTTTTTGCTGCAATAAATGGTTGGACACCAACAAATTTCTTTTGGAGAAGATGTACTCGCTTTTCATTTGCCAAGAACACTCCGTTTTTCACTCTTATTGTTCAACGAGTGTTCTCTTTTTCTAGAACTGCGTTTAGCTTTCATTTTTTGCCTTGATTTCTGTTCAGATCTTGTTTTATCTTTGCATCAAGTTGTATTTGGACCTCTTGTCCATGTTGGTTTTCATCAAAAGAGTTGTCTCAAAAAGGTTTGAATGGTGTTGGAAAATAGAAAAAGTTTCATGCAAAAAAGTGGTACAAAAAGGAGCTTGTTTAGACCGCGGCTTAGACTTTTGCATGTCATGCTTGATGTCGTTTTGATAGTATGCTTAGTGGTTTTTGCTGTAGCATGACTTGTCTCAAATGACTGAGATTGCTTAATGAGCCTTTGAAAAAAATCATGCGTTGTTTTTTATTATTTGGAAGCATTAATTTGGTTTTCTCCTTTGATGCTTTATTTGGGTTGACTTGGCACATGCTTACAACATGTTTGACTCATACAAAGTCACCATAAGCCTCTATGATCATTTATTTTTTGACTTTTGATGCCGTGAAGGAAGTTCTCTTCTTATGCTTCTCTTAATGATGTTTTGTCGCTATGCATGATTATGGCCGTTATTGCTCTCTTAGTTGGTCGCTCCCAGTCTTTTGCTAGCCCTCATTTTGTACTGAGTATGAGCTCTACTCGTGCATCCAACTCCCAAAAAAACCAAGTTATTCCATTGTGTCCACCATACATACCTATTAGCAATTTGCTATTCTAAAGTACATTTGACTTGCTTTTATCTATCCTTCAAATTAAACTCTTTTGGTATTATGTGAAAATTAGTTAGTAAAGCTCTCATGAACCTGATGGCACACTTTACTTTTCTCATTTTTAAAATTTTGATATTGTGGCTCTCTTATGTTGAGTTGTTATGCTTCCAAGTTGTAAGTTGGAAATTAGACAAACCATGTCGTCATGGGGTAAGCTTTCAACATTGCACTTCTTATTTGAGTTGATATCGTGATCTTTTGTTTATGGATACTCGCGATGTGAAATAAGTTGGGAATATTGCGGGATCATGGAGTTTGTATACGTGTTAGATAAAAACGCCTAGGCCGCTAATCTAAGCCATGCATAATTCATGGTGGAAATTTACAGCATGCCCATAGTGGTTATTCAACGACGCATCTCAAAATAAAAAGCTATACCAATGGTAAATAAAAGAGATACCGAGGTGTTCATTGTCTGTTTGTCCTATCATTTTGATGTGGGCTTGTTCCATGTCATCGGGCACAGAGGTACCCCGTTGGCGGTTCTCGATGATACGTGTATACTTACAATGACAAGAGCTTGCTTGGGACTCTAAGTCGAGTAGCATGAGGTTTGGGTATTCGTACTTCACGGGGCACGAGGTTTTCAACTTATGATTTGTCAAGCATATACTTCATAATTGTAATCGCATTAACTTTAACCATTCAAGATGCCTATGATGGGGGGCAATGAGAGCTCAAAGCTAGTAAGTACCATAATTTTTGAAGGTTTATAAAACTTGCAATCACTGCTTCCCTCTGCGAAGGGCCTTTCTTTTACTTTTATGATTGAGTCTCCACCTTCTACCTTTATGCACCGTCTAAGAGAGCATAGTTGTCATTCTGAGTTTAATGTGCATAGTCCCAAAGTTTATCATTGATTGATTCATTATTTTGGTTTCACTTGTTTCTAAATTATTTGTATCTAGTCGCCCTTTTAAACTTGAAGGTGTCCTATGCATTTATGTTTTGCTATTCCATGAGGGACAAGCTGAAAACCATTTGCTATGTTTTTCCATATGATTTGAACACATGTTTGACTTTCATTGTTTTATTTTTCATGATCTTTTGTTTGTGTTCTTTTTCATGTTTTAACATGGTTGCTAAGTTTCTTCTATCAAGATTATGTCTTTCATGCCCATGTTTTAAGTTCTTTTGATCCCAGCACTCAATGCTTACTTAGATGATCAAGATTGTGATGGTGCATGTCACCTCAAAAATTATTCTTTTGTTATCACTTACCTACTTGAGGACGAGCAGGAGTTAAGCTTGGGGATGCTTGATACGTCTCAAACGTATCTATAATTTTTTATGCTCCATGCTTGTTCTTACACCATTTGCTTAGTGTTTTGTTACACTTCGTGGCATTTTTATGCATTTTCCGGAACTAACCTATTAACAAGATGCCACAGTGCCAGTTCCCTGTTTTCTGTTGCTTTTGTGTTTCAGAAAAGTTACACGGAAAATATTCTCAGAATTGGATGAAACAAAAGTCGAACCTCCTATTTTTACTGAAGCTTCATGAAGACCGAAGAGGAGACGGAGGGGGGCCACGGGCCAGCCACACCATAGGGCGGCGCGGCCAGCCCCTGGCCCGTGCCCCCTGGTGGTGAGGCCGCCCTGGTCCACTCCTGACGCCGCCCCTTTGCCTATAAAGACCCCTCGACGGGAAAAACCTAAATACCCAATCAATTTTCCAGAAACACATCGCGATCCGCCGCCGTCGTTGACCCGAGATCGGGAGGGTCCAGAAGCTCTTCTCGGCACCCTGCCGGAGAGGGGAATCGCCATCAGAGGTCTTCTTCATCGCCATGCTGGCCTCCGGCGCGATGAGTGAGTAGTCTACCTTGGACTATGGGTCCATAGCAGTACCTAGATGGTTGTCTTCTCCACCATGTGCTTCATGTTCAGATCTCGTGAGCTGCCTTACATGATCGAGATCATCTTTATGTAATTCTACATGTTGTGGTTGTTGGGATCCGATGAATATTGGTGTTATGTTAAGTTGATGTTCTGAATTTTATCTTATGTTATCTCTATGTTGTTTATGATCTTGCATGCTCTCCGTTGTTAGTAGCTATCTTGGCCAAGTAGATACTAGTGACTCCAAGAGGGGGTATTTATGCTCGATAGTTGGGTTCATGCCTCTATTTAATCTGGGGGAGTGACAGAAACCTCTAAGGTTGTAGATGTGTTGTTGCCACTAGGGAGAAAACAACAATCTTGTGTCCAAGGACATTCATTTTGTTTACATTACACACTTTGCTTAATGCAGTTATCTGTTGTTTGCAACTTAATACTCAAGGGGTCCTCGGATGATTCCCCATGAGTGGATTATTAGTCATAGATGCAGTTGGATGGCGGTCTATATATTTTGTTGTAATGCCCAGAGTAAATCTCATAGTGATCCTCGTGACATATGCATGTTATCTTTATTCTATCAATTGCCCAACTGTAATTTGTTTACCCAGCATGTCTTTTTTTATCTTATGGAGAGACACCACTAGTGAACTGTGGACCCTGGTCCAATTTCCTTTACATTGCTGTTACTATTTACTTTTACTCGCACTGTTTACTTTCTTGCATACTACTATTGCTTTCCACTCGATACGCTCAATCCTTTGTTTACAGCAAACCGGTGAGATTGACAACCTCATCATAAGTTAGGAGCAAAGTTCTTGGTTGTGTTGTGTGCAGGTTCCACGTTGCTGCTAGTGCAAAGCAAAGCCGTGGACGAGGTGCCTTATAAATTGCCCGGAGCTGTCCCGAAGCTAGCATGCATCACCTTCTGAAGTTTGGCTTTTTCCTACTGGTTCGATAAACCTCGGTTTCTTACTGAGGGAAGACTTGCTACTGTGCTCATCATACCTTCCTCTTGGGGTTCCCAACTGGGTGGTTATCTGCCCGCATCAAGAGCACATGTTATCATGCCAATTGGCAAAGCTATAAGTATCAAGTGGTGGCGGTGGGCCACATGAAGCAAGTGGTGGCGGTGGGCCACATGAAGCAAGGTGTGGCATTTGGAGGTGTCTCCCGGAGACATAGCTTGTAGGATATGGAATTTCTGGGCTATGTCCCCTAGAGGTGTTATCTACCTTGTGGGGTTCCTCGTCGCCCTCATCCCCATCCTTGTCCGGATCATCCTCGTTTAAGGTGGGCTTACCCGAGATTTCAACCGGAGTCAGTGGAGTGGTACTAGACGTACCACTAGTGAGGGCATCGAGTTGAGTTTTTTGACTTTCCATGACACCCATCATGGCATCCATTCATGTCATTAGGTTATTAAGATCCGCCTTAGTGGCGGGCTCCTCGTTGCCCATAATCTCTTAAGCGGTAAAGCCCAATCAAAGAGCCCTCGCTCTGATACCAATTGAAAGGATCGATACGGGCGACAAGAGGGGGGGTGAATAGGCGCTAAGTCAATTTTTAATCTTTTTCAATTTTAAGGCTTGACACAAAGTAAATTCACTAGATGTGCAACTAGGTGAATTTCCTATAAGTGACAAGCACGCAAGTAAACAAGTAACTAGCAAGATACAAGTAAGGGAAAGAAATAACCAAAGAGTGGAGACCGGAGACACAAGGATGTATTCCCGTAGTTCATTCCTTTTGAGGGGAGGTACGTCTACGTTGGAGAGGTGTGGTAACATGGAGTCCACAAACGCCACAAAGGCTCACCTTATTCTCCGATGAGCAAGCCACGGAGGCTAGCTCATTTCCACTAAGGGGTGGTATTGGGGGAACCATGAATCCCTTACACGGAGCTTGGGGCACATATCCACAACTCAACTAGAGGCTCCCAAGAAAGCCACGGAGGCTAGAACACCACAAAGACGAGTCAATCAATCAATTACAATACCTAGGGTATCAAGAACCCCTAGGCACAAATCCTCTATGCAAATGGAGGGGGAAATGAAATTCCTTTGGTGGAGATGTAGATCGGTGCCTCTTCCTTCAATCCTCCAAAGATCAAGAGCTTTGGTTGGCTAGAAGAGGAGATCTATGGAATTTGGTGTTTTTGCAATGGGGGTAGGTGAGAGCTTCAAAGATGAACAATGGTAGGTGAAGTTCTGACCCTACCCAGGCTAGGAGAAGGGGTATTTATAGGGTGGGTGGAAATCTGGCCGTTGGAATCAGCTCGGGGGGCAGTTCGGCGGCGCCGGCCTCTAGGCCGGACGGTCCGACCGACAGTCCGGTGGGACCGGGCTGTAGGCCGGATGTCCGGTGGCCCGCCGGACGGATTCGGCACCGGGCTAAAAGCCCTGCCAGAATACCAGTTCGGCGGCCCAGCCGAAACGGTCTGGTCTGCCGCCGGACGGTCCGGCCTGGCCGAACCAGGGGCCGAACAGGTCAGCTTCCGGAGAGAATTCCACCATCTTTCTTTTGCGCGTAAAACCCCATCACTTGTGAACTTAAGCTTGTATGCATACTTTTCAAATATTAGTTCACACAAAGCATAGTCATGCCATCGTTAATAAAAAATAATATAAATGGACAAATGTCCTTTCACTTATGGTATAGTCAATAATGTTCTTGTTGAGTTACACATGATTTTGTGCATGTTGACTTTATTGTTATGGACATGGAAGGTAAGAGCCATAGTCCTATAATTCTTGGTAGACCTTTTTTTTAGAACTGCAGGTGCTATCATTGATGCAAAAGAAGGGAATGTGAAGTTTCAATTACCACATAAGAAGTGCATGGAGCACTTTTCAAGGAAGAAGGAGGGACCATAGAATTACCCTCATGGTATGTGCATTTCCAGAAAATCGAAGGTATAAAGCCTAGCTACATGGCTATAAAAAAGCGCTTTATGGGAGGCAAACCCATATTTTTATTTTTTGTTTTTAGGTTTTCTGAAGCTTTTTAGTTTGTGTCTTAGTTTAGTGTGGTTTTGAAAATAAAGTGTCAACCTTTGCTCACTTGGGTGGAAAAGATGAAATATTTTTGTGAGTTGATGTTTTCTGCGCGCTGCTGGTCATGAAAATAATAATAGAAAAATCTCTCTAGCTTGGATTGAGTGATTCTTGTTGACCTGGATTCAGATTTTCACCCTCTGTCATGATGTGAAAGGAAGTTATTTATTGAATTTTTTAGAGGGGTGTTAGTATTTTTCAAAGTGTCAGCTATTTTTTAAGGCAGATTATGTCTTTGTTTTGTTGAGTACTTCTTTTGAGTCTCAATTCGATTCTTATTGAGTATTTTGAGTTCTCTAAGATGTTGTGCACTTTGACAACTCTCTGGACATGAGGAACCAAATTTTTTTGGTGCTTTTAGAATGATAAGATTCATATATTTTTATGCTCTCATGATCTAACCCCACAGAAAAAGAGTGGGAGAAGTTTTTGTAGTGAAATTTTTCACAGGGGATGAAGCCAAGTTAAACCAAGGAGAACCTAAGCATGGTCAATATCATAAGCTTGGGGATGTCCCCGTCATCCCTCTACATCAACAAAAATCTTGGTTTGCAAATCTTCAAACTTCTGTTTTTGTATCACTATGCGAGTTTCGTTAAGCTTGGGGTGTCTAGTCTTTTCTTCAGTTGTGAAGATATTAGAAGATCTTATATCTCTGAAAGAAAATAGAGAAGGATAAAGAAGTAATAGTCGAGAAAAGATTTTGGAAAGAAGAAAGTAATAGCTACAAGTATGAACGTATGATTGCTATGACTTTAAAGTATAATGAGTTCACTGATACTTATGAGGTGATTGCAATGCATTTCATTCAGTTGTGGTTCTTATGTATTCAATTTTTATAAGGGTCTTATAATTTGTCTTGCATCATGAGCTATTTTGGTGAACAAGGTTGCATTCTATAGCGGTCAAATTTCAAACTTGCAGTTTATGGAAATAAATAAAAGGTGAGATAAGCTAAAGTAAAGAAGAGGTTGAGGGGTGACCATGAACTTAATGTCACATACCCATTTTGGGTAAGATGATGAGTGTATGATCTTTTTGACATAGTGCTGTGATGGGAGTCAAACATATAAGCCATGTTTAAGTGGTACTACCGTTGTGGTGGACGTTTTTCAACTCTATGTTGATCTTCATGTCCTTTTAGTTTTGGAAGCTAGTCGGTGCGGACTGACGATGCCAAGTGGTAAGTGATTTTATATGTATGAGATCTTTTGATACGAGCCTTGGCCTCTGGTAAGCCATGTTAAATGGTAACACACTGTCATGGAGGAAGTTTTTTAGCACAACTTAACCTGATTTTTATGTCATTCGAGTATGGATTGTCATCAGAGGAAACATGTGGTCTGGCAACTCATACAAAGGGACATCAAGTACTCAAGGTTAATTTTATCTTAATATTTTATGCATGTGAGTCAGTTGCTATGGGAGCATGAGTAGAATGCATGCGGTGCTGGTCTTCATTTTCGGGGGCATGAGACACCATGATATTATGCCAAGGAGGTACTGCACACATGCAAGATGCTTATGATAGAGGCAATGGAACCCCGCACCTTGGAATAGCTTAGCATGTTTTATAAAAATAAATAAAGAAAAAGAAACAAAAGTAAGAAGAAAACCAAAAGAGAAAAAGAAAGCAAGGATGGCCTCCTTGGCTCTTGGTTTGCAGCTTTGTTCATCATAATAGTCAGTGCAAGCATATTCATCTTATATTATCTCTATGATCATTGATATATTTGTGCTGCTACTTAATAATTATTATTGCTCTAACTTTATAGTATTTCAATGCTTGAATTATACTTTGAAGTTGCAGCAATCATGCATTAAAGACTTGGAGTTATTGGTGAGTTAATAAACTACAAAGCTAATGTCTCTTTATCACCTTCATGCTCGAAGACGAGCATAGTTTAAGCTTGGGGATGTTGATGCAGGTAAAATACATTCATGATCTTCGTAGTTTATTAAGTTATATTCTTAGTTATTTGATAGTTTTATGAGAACCTGGACATGTTTTCCATTGATTCCGGGGATTTTATAAACGATCGAAAAATTTACAGGGTCCAATACAAAATCTGCGATGAGAAGAGCCTTTACCCGCAACACTAAATCCGACCGACTGTTTCCCGAGAAACAAATCCAATTGATCAATTCTTCTCGGGAGAAACGTCTAATCGAGGTTTATCTGATACTCCTACCAGTATGTTGCTAGATATTCTCTATAGTTCCTAGCACACCCGAACAAGAACAAAGCGTTGCATCTTGTGATCTTGTCATTGTCATGGCTTGTTATCAAGCGAAGCAGGCAACACCATGGCGCGCACGCACGCATGCAGAGCTGTCTGTCGTCGCACGGAGCAAAGCGAAAGGAGGAAGGAACTACATGTGGGGGCATTGGATGCTTGCTGCCTCCCCCTTCCTCTTTGATTTCCTTGTCTCATGTGTAATCAGAGATCCCCCAAGTTCACACACCTCTTCTTCTTCCCAACCACCACTAGTCCCCATCACACTTATGTTCAGCGATTTCTGGCAAGTTCTCACGCATGGCTGCGACCAGCCTCTCTCCGCTGCAGCTTCTGTTGCAGTTCTGATCTGATGATCTCCATGGTTCGTCACACATATTTGGCTGTCTGGACTGAAAACTGAAACTCTGAAACACAGTGACCCTGCTGCAGCCTAGCCTCCATGCCCTCCTGTTTGCTCTTCAGCCTCTACCTCCAAAGCAGGTTCTTGATCAACTTTGAGCCACACCAGACGATTTTGACAAAATTAACCTTAATCGAGAACTTAAGCACGAAATAACCTGTTTGCGAAAAGATTTCACACAATAACCTTTTTTGTAACGCCGCACGCCGTGGCTCTAAGCCAAGAAGCACGACGCCTCGGTCTCTGGCGCCATGAATAAAGAACAACGCCACCGTCAATGGCTTCGTGCTCGTGTTGACCTGGCTTTGTGGGCCCAATTCTTGAGAGGTTGGCGCCTCGGTCCATGGCTTCGTACTTACTGGGCTGACGCCTCGGCCCATGGCGTCGTGCCGCCTGGTACGAAAGGCCACGAGCGAGCGCACTCGGCCATCCCCTCACTGCATCGACCATGGAAACAGAGAGGAGGCCACGAGCATGGCGCTGCCGCCGCCCCCTTCTTCTCCCCTTGATTTCCTCCACTAATCTGTCCGGATTCAAAGGGATTTTGGTGATTTCTCTCCCCCCTTGATCCTAGAGGTAATTTCCTTCCTTTCCCCCCAATTTCTTTGGTTAAAATCCTCATAATCTTCAACCCTAGTTCATCCTAATATTGTTGAAATTTCGGATTTGGTAGATGCCAGGGTTAATACCATACTTCTTGGGTTTTCTATCCTTCTTTGAAGATACCCTAGGTTCAAGCACTCGACTAGTCCCACCATCAACTTTGGCCTCATCCGCAAGACTAAGATCACGGAATAAGGATGGACGATGATTCCTACCGATAACCTTCATGTGAGCTTTAGCTTCTTTAGCCGTTAGCCCATCCTCATCAACATCTTCACCCGGCCCTTCATCCTCCGAGTCCGATGCATGAGAGCGCAAATAAGGGAGGTCATGGTCCATGTCCTCCTCTAGACAATTTGCCTCCACATCACCAATATCATTTTCACGAAGCCCATGCTCCGCTTCATCACCCTCCTGGTCATCACCATCCATTTCCTCTTCTTCATATCAGTCATCACCATCCATTGCCTCTTCTTCATATCGGTCATCACCATCCATTTCTTCTTCTTCATATCGGTCATCGTGAATAGGGCTCATGTGAAATTGGCTCATGGGCGGTTGGCTCATCGAAGCATCGTACTCATCTACTGTACGGTCCTTGATAGGCTCATCTCCAACATATGGGGAAGAAGGCCGATTCAAGTCAATGGTCAAGCGAGCACCAACCTTCCTTGTTGCAAATAGCTCGAGAGACTTGTCTTGTGAAGCCGCCACAGTCTCCTTGTATGCAGTCCAATTCAATTCAGAGTCAACAGGCATGACCTTCAATACATTGTGATATCCAAACCCAGCATTATACCTCCCAACCAATTCACACACATCACTCGGCTCCATCCACTTCAAATCCATCATCACTCTCTCAACAACCTCGGCATACGTCGGACTAGTTGCAAACACCATGACTACCTCGTCCGGATCAACACAATCGACATTGCCTTTCAAATATGATGCCTTGTCTATATGATGTACATTCACAATTCTTGCCATCTAGAAAACAATGACAACAACTGAAATGAATCACAACAAGCACACCTTTTCAATTAAACATGACATAGTACTAATAATGTTAGACTACACCTAATCTTAACCCTAACCCTAACTAGATCTAGGATTTTGCTTCTCCTAAGCCCTAACCTACAATACCCACAACTAAATGCCTTATACCAATAAACAACCATCACTATTGCTAAAAACAACATACCCCATAACCACAATCACCATTACTAAACTAGATCTAGGATTTCACCATACCAATGAAAAGAACCATAAAGCTCAAATTTAATTGGACAAAACAAAGGGAGATGGGGGAGATTACCTCTAGGGACCAAAGGGAACGAAATCCACGAAGAAACACACCAAAGGAGAGGGATTTGAGGGGGGTTTGAGTAAGGGGAGTTAGAGGGAGAGAGAGAAGGGGTCGGGGTCGGGGAGGGGAGGAAATGAGGTGGGGCAGCTTGCACAGCCGCCAGATGGGAGAAATCATGCTGAACCGGTATGACGCCTTGGTCAACAGCGCCATACCCTATAGCTTAGAGCCGTTGACCAAGGCGTCAAGCATGCCTACCCGTGGGCCCTCAAACCCGCACGGAAGCCACGTCATACGCAGCATAACGCCCTTTACCGATGCGCCATAGGGGTACGACGCCTCTACCAGTGGCGTCATGCATCTTCGCTTAGAGCCACGGCGTGCGGCGTTACAAAAAAGGTTATTTTGTGAAATCTTTTTATGAACAGGTTATTTCGTGCTTAAGTTCACGATTAAGGTTAATTTTGTCAAAATCGTCGCCACACCAGGGCATGGTCAATAAAGCAAAGGAAATTTCTTGCATCTTTTTTTGGGTCTACTTCTGGCCAGTACAATACAGAACAACTGCCGTATTTTTTGACAAATCTGACCATTTTCGGAAACTTATCCCTCATCTGACCCCAGGCGAAAACTATTTCGTTGTCTGACCCCTCCGTTCGGCGCCACCACGATTGGCGCCGAAGTAGTTCATGTCGGCGCCGTATATCCCTGGCGCCGAACAGCTTGCCTGGGGTCCCAGAAAATCTGACGTGGCAAGTTCGGCGCCGTCCTCCTTGGCGCCGAAGTAGTGGTAACTGAAATTCAGGGAACCTAGGTCGGCGCCATTCTCTCTGGCGCCGAACCTAGGGTTATTATACCCAGCTCCCAGCCGTTCCCACCACTCCCTTCTTCATTTCTTCTTCTCTCAGCCGCCGCCCGAGCTATCTCTCTCCTGTCTCGCCCCTCCCTTTCAAATCCACACAAATCTGCCCCATATCTTCATTCTAGCATCATCATGAGTCTTCTTAGAGGTAATCTCTCTCACATCCCCTTTGTTTCCACCAATTATTATGGTAAAATTAGATCTCATTTCTTGAAACTATTGTTGAATCCTAGATAAGATAATATAGATTGTTTTGAATAGGTGGTAATTATGTAATGAATTAGTACATATATGTGTGTTTATTGTTTGTTCTTGGCACATGGTTTATTAACTTTACTATGGTTAAAACGAAATTTGTAGATATATGTGGATCATGGTGTGCACTATGTGGTATTTAGGGGATAAAATTAAAATAAGATAGGTTGAATGGTAGTAGTTTCTATGTATGTTTTGTGTATTACCTAAGTCATGCCATTTGGAGCAAAATATATATATGGACTTCATAATTAGGCGGTTCGAGAACAATTGTAGCCCTTACTATGTATGTATGTTTCTATATGTTTCATAGATTCTCTGGACATGTGGGTACCAATTGCACGCCAAATGAAGTTTGTAGAAACAACCAAGGGAAAGTATCCAAATGTATCATGCAAAGATGCTCCGGTGCCACCAAGATATCCGGTACCAAAGTGTTGTTGTGGCAAGCCTTGTGGAATCACTCAATCTAAGCACAAGGCAACTGCGGGCCGTGCATACTATTGTTGCCGCGATCAACGTGTGGGTGCCCTTATCTTGTCTTAAAGTTCTATGCACATATTGTGCATAATTAATTGCTCATTGTGTTCATTTTGTTTGACAGGATTATTGTGCATGCTACTTTTTCCAATGGATCGATGGGCCTGAGACTTATGATGACTATCTTCTTTCTCCATATGTCGGTATTCATCTTGGGCCACAAAGAGCGGAGACATGGACACGTCTTGTGCGTTGTCCTCCATCTCCACCGGCGCTTTGGAAGTTGGATGAAACCACACCAAAGGCTCCTCCACTAGTTTGGTGTGAGCATTGTCAAGATATGACTCGATGGTGCCCACTTTATGGGCCCGACACTTTGGAGGAGTCTTGGAAGGTTTTTGATGAAGAAAAAAGGCAAGAAAATATGAGATTGGATGTCGAGTGGAAGAAGAAGAAGGAAGAAGAAAAACTTAGAATGGTAGAGATCCAGAAAATGAGGAAGGAGGCCCAAAAGAGAAAGGAGATAGAAGCGAAAAGGAAGAAAGACGAAGAAGCAATGGAAAGGGAAGAGAAGATGAGGAAAGATATCAATGATAGCAAGGAGTGGATCAAGAAGGCAAACATGAACTGGAGCCTTTGGAATTATTAGCCTTCCTATATTATTAGATCATGTTGTATGATTGTTTGTAATGTGGAACTTGATGTTGTGTCGTGGTCCTATATTTTGGTACTATGGGAGTATGCTTCCATTACTACAAAGACTTCTATGTGATGATGAAGTAGATGGAATATTTGCACTTCAGATAGTTTGCTAGTGCATTGCATTTTATGACATGATGAAAAAACTTCCAGACAATTACAATTATTTGTTGAAAGTGACAACATGACAATGATGGTGCTCGGGCAATGCGTACCATTTACCCATGTAAATCGATGATACAAGAGCACCTTTTGGAAGTAAGAGATCATAATTTGTATTGTGCTACACTCACATGGACCGGAAGTAAAGCGTCAATCTCATCAGTGTATTGCGTGTACAGATTCTCCGAGGGGCCCCAATTTGTTTTCACCTCATCATAATAGTGTGTCACGGTGGGTGCACGTGCCGGATCAGCAAACTCCCAATCACGAGATGACTTGGTACTAGGTCTGCCCACGGGAAGTCTCTCCCAGCTCCAAACCTGAAAAGCAAGCACGCAGCCACCCATGTTTGAAGTACTAGAAGTCCTCCTGCAAGCCTCGTCGAGCTGTCTGTACAACCAAGCTAACCCAGCCGAACCCCAGCTGTACCTCCCTGCCTCATCCCAGTCTCGCAGTAGAGGCAAAAACATCCAAGACACGTCGCTACCCCCTGAGTCTGCAAAGAGGACCTTGCCAAAAACATACATCACATAAGCTCGAGCATACCGTTGTGCGGTGATCTCGTCAGCCTCCTCCGGCAGGTTGCCAAAGTGTTCTTCCAACCAAACAAGCTTGAGCCCACCTGTCTTGCTTCCCTTTGTTCCAGGCACCTTCTCCGGTGGCCTAAGTCCAAGAAGCTCCTCAACCATGTCCCTGAATTTGTCTGACTCAATTTTTCCAACAACAGGCTTCCCTCGGATAGGCAAGCCGGTGATCATGGCCATGTCCTCTAGTGTGATAGTCATCTCCCCACATGGAAGATGGAAAGAGTGTGTCTCCGGGCGCCACCTGTCGACTAGTGCAGTAAGGGCGACACTGTTGTAGGTTGGCACCCCGCGCATAGCCATGGTCACAAACGGAATCAGATTTGCCTTCTTTATGTACCGTGTATATCTCTCACTGTACTGCATCACATCGTTCTTCAACCTATGCCCACGTATACGAAGTGGGTGTAGCTCCTGCATATAAATAAAGAAAACACAAATTAGTGATGGTCATAATAGTAATGGTCTTCCCATAAAAAATAGAGCTAATGAAACATATTGTAAGTTTACCTCTCCATTGTAGATCTTCCGACCTCGATGATTCTCCTCATAGGCATCCTCAAGAAGGTGGTACTGATGCTCCTGCTCCTGATCCTCCTCCATCCTGTACAAACATGGGACATATCTTAGTTAGTTACATACAAATGCAAATAGAGAATTATAGATTACGCAAAATAATAAGATCATATATATGAAAAGACAAATTTAGCAATGCAATATAACCTGACTAGTCCGTCTTAGGGCTTCTGCTAAATTCCCGATCACCTCGGGACGACGACGATAACCTTTGTAATGTCTAGTGCCTCTAGGCCTTTTACGACCTCTTCCACGGGCGCTTGATGAAGGGTTACTTGCGGCGGTGGCGGTGGCGGCTTCTTGAGCAGCTTTTTCAGCGGCTATTTTCTTCTTTCGATCCTCACAACTTAGCTTCTTCGTGTTCTTGTGACCTTCCTCACCACATGCCGAACAATGGTTCTTCACAGTGTCCTCCACGAAATATTCATCATGTCGTGGTCGCTTGAAGGTTGTTCCACCCTCCGCGCGGTCCATGTCCATCTTGAACCGCTTTGTAGGTCGTCGCCCTTTCGTCTTGATCATAAGACGGCTATCCGGTAAATACACCGGCCCCGTGTACTTCGGCCATTGAGCCATGTCCAGGTAAGGCTCGAATCTACCTGCCCATGTGCCCCGAAGCACTGCTAGATGGTAGAACTCGGACACCATGTTGTTTGGGTCCATAGCTCTAGCACGACATGCCGTAATAATGTGCGAGCATGGTAGATGGATTTGCAAAGGCATCTGGCATGTGCAAGAGAAAGTGGCTAGGACAACAACATATTTGCGAGAACCGTATTGCTCACCTCCAGCATTAGTACCTCCTACCTCGCAAACCTCATATTTCCACACCTCATTATCGAAACATATCCATGTTTGATCATGAGACTTACGAGCTTGGTAACCAAGTTCTTCTTCCACGGTGGTTGGCCATTTTTTTCTAGCAGCCCATAGCACTCTTACTCGGTCACCCCTTGTGACCCAATACTCGTTGCACTTGTCAAAAGTATAGGATGCTATGGCGGTGACCGGTAATGAACGGATGCCCTTTAGCACTTTATTGAAGATCTCAGCCATGTTACTTGTCATGTGACCATATCGAACCCCATCCTCATCGAAAGCTTGTGCCCATAATGCTTTCTTCGGCAAATTCTCCTTAAGAAAGGCCTTCCCCTTAGCATTTGTCAAGCCAAACAACTCATTGTACCCTTCTTCAAATACCTCCGGCTCAAAAACCATGGTGAGCCTACGGAGATACTCGGTCATTTCCCTCTTACGGCAAGCACGGTAAAAATTACCCGCAAAATGCCTTATGCACCAACGGTGTTTCACAAGGGGATGTCCTGCTATTTCTGTCTTCACGGCATTCAATATGGACTGATGCCTGTCAGAGATGACACAAACAACCCTCCCAGGGCCAACTACCTTTGTCCTAACCATGTGCATGAAAAAGTTCCAGTTCACGTTGTCCTCCTTCTCCACAAGAGCAAAGGCAAGAGGGACCAGTCGGTTGTCTGTGTCACATGATATTGCTACGAGAAGGGTGCCCTTAAACTTCCCGGTCAAGAACGTGCCATCGACACAAAGAAATGGACGACAATGCTTGAATGCTTCCACACAAGGGCGGAAGCACCAAAATGCTCGGCCAAACACAGGGTGTATCACACCTTTAACAGTGCGAGTATAGGTTGGATGCCGTTGAACAATGTGTATCATCCCAGGGTTGCGATGAGCCATCGCTGCCAACAACCTAGGCAGCCTTCCATATGCTTCCTCCCAATCACCATAAGCCATCTTCATAGCCATCTGCTTAGCCCTCCACGCCTTGCCATACTTGATATGATAGTGAAATATCAGTTTCACGAAGTGGACCAAAGAGCCGGCTGGCATGGTTGGCGTAGCTTTGATGGAATCATAGCACCGGTGTGCAATAAAAGTAGATGTCAATTGTCGGTGCTTGCCGTTCCCAAGGACGGCGTTGCCACATGTGTGTGGGCCAACATACTTAGTTATCTTCCACCAACCTTCTGGTTTCTTCTTTGTTGCCCAAACCTTCCACGGACACTCTTCATTCTCACATAACACAAAATATCGTTCGTTTTTGTCAGATTTGAAGACTATGAATGGCCGATGATGACTTACGGCATACTCCTGTAGCCATACTTGCAAGTCCAACATAGTCTTGAACTTTAGACCTGCATATATTAGAGGTCGTGCCCGGGGTTGATTTTTTTCTTCGTCCGTGGTGAGGGGCCTAGGTTGCTCCGGAGCATATTCCCGCAGGTTAGAGTCTGCCACGGCTTGGTCAGCCTCCCTAACATCCTTGAACTCATGAATACTAGGATGCCTGCCAAACACCTTCACATATGCATCGGTCTCCTTCTCAGAAAATTTTGGAACCGCAGGTTCCTCAACCGGAATTTCCTCATCCGATTCCACCTCGTACATACCATCACTTCCATCTTCTTCTACATTTGGAACATGATGATCCTCATCGGAGTCCCCCGCATAAGCATCTTCATACTTCTCGTCTTCAACATTTGGAGCATCAAATGTATATGGATCTCCGTCTAGCGAAGAGGATGCGACCAATGGTACACAAGGAGATGATGAAATGTTCAATTGCTCGAGAACAACAAAATCTTCCTCAATCACCTCCAAGCTTCCAACATTTATTTTCTCCTCAATTATTGCTTCTATGTCGGTCAAGGAGGACACAACAACACGATGCTCGTGACTTTGCATATCTTCTATTACAAAAGCCCTTGCTTTCTCCTCCATTATCTCCTCAAGGATATCTTCATCATGTCGGATTTCTGACTCCCACAAAGGTGGTTGGCTAGGACCCGCATCATAGACATCCTCAGAACGGACATCATTGCATCTAACGGATGGATGCTTGTTCAGGTCGATGAGAAGATTGCCTCGACCGGTGACCTTTACGGCAACGACAACCAAAGATTTGATTTCAGAGCTGTCAACAAGCTCTTTGTATACATCCCACTCATCGCTGCCGTTGATAGGTATCATCTAAGTAAAAGACCTAGAGCCGCCGGCATCGTATCTTCCTTCCAAGACAATTTCATCACCTATGTCATTCCAACCAAGCGCCGCTTTAACCTTCATAGCAACCTCAGCGAAACTAGGACTACGCGGAAAGAACAACACTTCGCTTGTCATATCAACAAACTCAACCCCACAGCCCGAGGACACAACACTCCCACCGTGATGCACATGAAGAACTTTTGAGTAAGCCATCTATATTCACAACCAAAAGATAAACCGGAACCCATTAGCTAATATTCCGCAATATATATCTAATAATATCAATACCGGGACTACACGCAAATTGTCTAACATACCAAACCATATCTACAACATACAAACATAAACTACAATGCTACTAAACCTACAACAGTCTAACATACAAAACCTACTGCAATCTAACATACAAAATTTATCTAACATACCTAACCTAGTGCAATGTACACTACAACCTACTGCAATATACGCAATAATCTAGACTACACACACAGAGATACACTTCAAAAATCACCAATGCAAAGAGAGCTACACACAGAGAATTAAAGATGGAGAGCCATATCGGGGGCTATACCTCTGCCTACGACCGGGACGGCGGCCGGCGACGGCGGGGACGGCGGCCGGCGACGGCAACCGCGGAGGTTCCTGGAGACGCCCAGGAACACCGCACACCGGGGGACGGCGGCCGGCGGGGACTGCGAAGCCGGCGAGGTCGACCGGGGGGGACGGCGGCCGGCGGGGACTGCGAAGCCGACGAGGTGGATCGAGGGGAACGGCGGCCGGCGGCGACAACGGGTCCAGAGGCGGCGCAGTGGGTGGAATTGGCTAAGTGTGGGGATGTTCTCAGCCCGAAGGGGTATAATAACCCTAGGTTCGGCGCCAGAGAGAATGACGCCGACCTAGGTTCCCTGAATTTCAGTTACCACTACTTCGGCGCCAAGGAGGACGACGCCGAACTTGCCACGTCAGCTTTTCTGGGACCCCAGACAAGCTGTTCGGCGCCAGGGATATATGGCGCCGACATGAACTACTTCGGCGCCAATCGTGGTGGCGCCGAACGGAGGGGTCAGACAACGAAATAGTTTTCGCCTGGGGTCAGATGAGGGATAAGTTTCCGAAAATGGTCAGATTTGTCAAAAAATACACAACTGCCATGCTTCCTCCTCTCTTGGAGTCAACTTGACACCGGAGCAGGGTGATGGACGGGGGATGGGGGAAGATCTTTCCATGGCAGCCTTGCCTGTCACCGGATCATAAAGGACCTCTGCCACTCCTGTTCGGTTCTTCACTTCCCTCCTTGGGTCAACAAGTGGATATCAGACAAAAGCTTCCTGCAGCAGTCTACTGCAGCACATACTTTCAGTTCCGATTCTGTCGTACAGAGGAGGATCAGGTCCCTATCCTACTATACTTTATCCCTCCATCCACACACTACACTGCACTAGTGCCTACTTCTGTTCCTCCCCTGTTCCGGTGTCCTAGAATCAAACTGTTCCAAGCTTAGCCAGATGAGATCTCTTGAAAAGTTTCAGTTGCAATCTTTTATTGATTTTAAAAGAAGCTAGTGGCAATTGACTTGTGCTAGGCTATCTTTTCTCCTTCCGAAAAGGAATGTATGTACAGTTGGTCAATCTTTGCACAGGTGACCCCTAGACCTAGTATGGCTAGGGGAATTATCTTCAGGACAGCCAGATGTGATGTGGTGTTACAGTGCTGCTGATACACTGCCTGCCTCACAGTTGCTTATTACTGTTTCATGGCATGTCAAACCCTTAACTAGAGGATAGGTTAGCCGTAATCACGCGCTAGCAATTTGGAGAAATTTTTGACCCATCCATTTCTGCTGCCGTTTTATGATCAGACATGCATGTCAGCTGTTATCAAATTCAGGATTCGACCAGGAACCAAAACAAAGAACTAGGAAAAAAGTAAGCACGCGAATTAAGCAGAGCCCTCGCCGTCGCCATTACAGAATGCAGATCAAGGATGCACCGGGAGACCGGGGGAGAGGGCGAGCTGACGATGGTCACTTGCTGCCGCTGCAGAGGTCGAGCAGCTTCTTCCTCCCCTCCACGATCTCGTCGAACAGGTCGTCGACCAGCGCGACGATGTCGTCGCACCCGGACCGCAGCAGCCCAGCCCACAGGGTCACCTCCTCGGTGGCGGTGCCGACGCTGCCGCCTCCCCTGTCCATGGCGTCCTTGAGCTGCTCCACCGCCGTCTTTGCGCGCCGGAACTCGTACATCATCACCCCCGCGGCGCCGCCTGCCGCCCTGTCGGCCTCCGCCGCCGCCCGCTGCTGTGCGCGGGACAGCGCCGACGCGAACGCTGGGCCGAAGTAGGCGCCGCAGTCCGCGGCGGAGGCGGCGATGGAGGCCGCCGCGTCTGGCGAGGAGTAGTGGAGGACGCCCCAGGAGAGGAGCGTGAGGAGGAAGGAGGTGAGCATCCTGGTGGCGCAGAGCACGCCGCGGAAGCCGTTGAAGCCGCTTAGCTTGGCGTCGGCGGGCACGCTCTCGCTGAGCCGCAGCGCGAGCGCCTCGCCGCGCGTCTCGACGAGCGCCCTGTTCTCCTCCTTGAGCGCCATGGCCTCCCTTCTGCACACCGAGATCGCCCTCGTCACCTGAAGAAAGACGCAGATGATCAGTGTCGGCCGTGCCTCGACGGTACGACGGTAGTGCTATGGAAAAGGAAGAGACGGAGACGGACCTGGCGGGAGAGGCTGGGGCTCGGGCGGGCGCCGGCGGAGGCCTGGAGGAGCGAGACGACCTGGGCGGCGGAGGCGGAGTACCCCTCGATGGCGGCGGCGCCGAGGCGGAGCGCGCCGCATGCGTCGCAGAGGCGCGACGTCTCGTCCATGTACTCGTCGAGCCACGCGCCACCGGCGGGGAGGTGGAGCGAGCCGACGAGGCGCGTGAGCCCCGCGTGCGTGGCGCGGAGAAGCGCCAGCGCGGCGCGGAGGGACGGCAGCGAGAGGAAGGACCCGGACGCGAGTGAGCGGTCGAGGTCGTCGAGCCCGCGCGCCAGCGTCGCGTAGAAGGCGGCGACCGTGGAGGAGGTGGGCTTCATGGCTATGGCTATAGCTCGGGAGAGAGTCGTGGTCAGCTGGGTGAGGTAGTAATGGAGAATGGCGCGAACGGAGCGTACTACGTACGTGTACGTACGCAGCCGTGCGGACGGAGAGGTGGCTCGATCGGGGACGGATGGATGGCGATGGCGACCCTGTTCTTCAATTCTTACTCCCAAAGGCAAAGCCAAGGGTGGTAGCGACCGAAAGCGATGTGGAGCTGGCTAGGATGCAATGCAAGGCCGCCTCTCTCTTTCATGTGGTCATGGTGTCTATTCAAGCTCAAGGTGTAGGTTCGAGATGAGATGGATGGGAAGCTCTGTGTGGTGGGGCTCCGTCTTTTATAGCGAAGTCCAAGCACTTTCTGCTACGGCTATCCCGGTCACCGGCCGGGGGGGAGATGGACTCCTCATCGAGCTGGGGTGGTACATCCGTTAAATTGTTGGAGTTAATCGTGTTCGCCGTCCTCGGCTCAATTCGCTACTGAGGAAGAAGAGAGAGTGATCCGTGCTGATTGCTGATGCAATTTTGGGGCAAGATTTGAGGACCCCGTGTAGCCGGCCATGCATGTACTCCAGATGAAAACACTGCTGGTTCTCCAGATTCAAACGATCCCAGAGTGCTCAGTCGAATGACGAGGAATTGGTTTATTTACTAAGTTCCACGCACACCAACTAGTTCACCCTACAGCTTAAGCTCATGATGAAAACGACGTGTACAATGTGCCCCATCATTTCCTCGCCCGACCTAAGTTCAGTTAATATGGTGGAAAAATAACTACTGTGCTGGAAGAAGTTGCTACAGGCGTGTGCAAAAAAGATTCACATGCTACCCGCTGCAGAATATCCCTGTACGCCGACGATGCTGGTATTTTTGTGAACCCGCTAAAGGAGGAGCTACAGGTCATCACCGCCATCCTTGATTGCTTTGGGAAAGCGAGCGGCCTCGTCACCAACATGTCCAAGACCGAGGTCTTCCCCGTGCGCTGTGATGATATTGACCTTCCTGACCTCTTATCGGCCTTCCCTGCAAAAGTCGCCACCTTCCCTGGGAAATATTTGGGCCTACCTCTACACTTTCGTCGTCTGCGGAAGGTGGATTTGCAGCCTCTCATTGACAAGATCGCCAGTAAACTCCCAGGGTGGATGGGGAAAAACCTTGGAAGGATTACTCTCGCCAAGACCGTGCTCATGGCCAGGCTGTTTATCATGCCACCGCCATACCGCTCTCTTGCTGGGCCCGTGCCCAGATTGTAAAGATTGCAATAAACTTTGTCTGGGCTGGAGATGAGGGGGAACACGCTTCCGGAGGCCATGCTTTGATTAACTGGAAGACGGTGTGTAGACCTAAAGATTTGGGTGGCCTTGGCATGCCTGACCTGGAGCGGACTGGTCGTGCGCTTAGGCTTCGTTGGCTCTGGCTACAATGGACTGATCCCCAGCGTGTTTGGGCGGGCTCAAAGCTCCCATGCGATGAAGCCGAGAAGTCTCTTTTCCATTCTGCCACGAAAATCACTCTCGGCAACGGGCAGACCACCTCTTTCTGGAATGATAGCTGGTGTGAAAGGGGTCCACTGCGCAGCTGGGCGCCAGAGCTATTCAAGATTGCTACCCGCAAGAATCGCAGCGTCACAAAGGAGATCACTGACGACTGCTGGATTCGCTCTATTGCAAGGCTGAACACCGCGGTCCAGCTTTTGCAATACTTGGAGGTCTGGGACATCATCGCGGCCACGAACCTCTCGCCTGACCAGCCTGACTCTATCGCCTGGTCCTTGACAACGGATGGGAATTATAGCGCCAGCTCAGCCTACCATGCTCAGTTCATTGGGAGCTTCCCGAAGTTCGCAGCCAACAAGATTTGGACCGCTCTTGCTGAGCCAAAGTGCAAGCTCTTCTCCTGGCTTGCTCTTCATGGAAAGCTTTTAACGGCAGACATGCTTGCCATCAGGGGATGGCCTCACAACCCTAGCTGCCCTCTTTGCCTCAGTTCACCAGAAACGGCAAAACATCTTTGCAAAGATTGCCCCTTCATGACCGCCATGTGGAATACTCTGCATCAAGGGGAGGATGCCCCTACGCCTGGAAGGGATGGACAGATTTTCCCGACCATCTCCGAGTGGTGCCCAAACAAGAGCAGAAGCGTATCAGTGGGCGCCTGCTCTACGTCTTATGGAATGCCTGGAAAGAAAGGAATCAGCGTATCTTCACGGGCAAGAGGCGTACCTACGTCGAGGTCGCCGCCATTGCCAAGGAGGACATCCTTCAGAGGGAACGTGCGTTTAACACCTACGTGTCGGCGATCCCAGCCGAGCCAGACTAGTTTTTTTGGTTTTTGATTTGTCTATGTGGTTTTGGCATGTTTCCACAATAATCTAAAACATGCCACTCTCTGTACGACGTGTGGTTTTTCCCCCTTCTTAATGAAAAGGCAGAGCTCCTGCCGGTTGCTCCAAAAAAAAGATTCACATCATTTTGCAAATAGTGATGCAACAAAAAAAGTGGTTGTGCAACAATTTTCGCTTCTTGCAACAAAAAGCCATCGGCCGTAGCAAAGTGCATGAAAATGAAAAAAAATCATGAAAGGCCAATTTTTATATCACCCCACAAGAATCTTTGCAACATTTGATTAGAAGATTGTAGAAAGGACAAGAATCGTCATAGCATCTCATTTCCATGTTTGAAGCAAAACAAACATGTGTCCACGGCATCTTGAACACACATAAGCAACATCAAGAATCTAAGAATAAAAAAAATTGTAGGTGCACAGAATCCTTGCAGCATCTCTCGCTTGTGTTTTTGCAACAAAAGATGTATGAGTTTGTTGCACACATATGTGCAACATTACAAATTCCACACAAAAAACTTACATGTACCATCGTTTTTGTTGGCCTGGTCCCGCCAATTCCGCATCGCCATAGCCCTTCACCGCTAACCGCTATATTTGGCAATCTAGACATATTTCCAATGCTCCCTCATCTTCCTAGGCCCGGTAGAGTTGGAGATCTCAGTTTGAAGCTCCGCCTTGACCATGGAGGAGAAGGGGGAGCAGATGGGTGGAGGAGTACTGATAGCTAGTGTCGAGGAACAACAAGGGAGCAACACAGCTGTGGCTGGTGGGCTACAAAGGAAGTAACAAGAGGAAGAGAGTGGCGTAGGAGAGAAGAACTAGAGAGGCGTTGGCAGCGTGAGGAAGTGTAACTAGAGAGGCGTTGGCGAGCACGAGGAAGTGGACATGCATGAGCAAAAGAGAGAGAGAGAGAGAGAGAGAGAGAGAGAGAGAGAGAGAGAGAGCAAATAAGCGGTCGATGCCGCCCCATACCGATCGCTTGGTTAGAAGCGTTTTCCTTCGATAATAGTCGCTTTAGAAACCGACATGGTCTCCATATGCATTTTGGCCATTTTTCACCCCAAGTATATATGTTGGTCAAAACTTATAATATTTCATTATCATGATTTTTTATTAATAAGGTTAATGATGTTTATTCAAAATAGTCCATCTTACTTCTGTATGTACTATGAGTCAAAATTGGTAAATTTTGATGTCTTAAAAACCTTAAGAGGAGTAAAATTGGGAGCTAACCGCACATAACCGATCGTCCTATCCCTCGAACCTTTACTCTAAGGCTCAAATCTCCTATTTATATTCATCGTTGTCGTCGCTCCTTAAAAAAAATTCCTTCATTTTCTCCCATCCGCCGCTGCAGGTCGCCTGTTGACCGCCCTAGTGAACGGGGAAATGGAACCCCCCAAAACCTTTGCAACTCTAGACCCTCGTCGGTGCTAGAAATTCACGAGCGACAAGGAACTTCATGAAAACCGTGGGCATGAGCCTGGCAGACAAGGATGGAGACGTCTCGCTGGTGGGTGAGGGCGCTTTGGGGTTGATCGGAGAGGTAGTGGGTGTCGATATGGTGGTGGGTCCATTGTTGGAGGCGGTGTCGCCATTGTAGGAGGAAGGGATTATGGTTATGACATGGGCGGTGTGGCAACGGGGTGGTGGGAGCATGACGAGATGCCGCTGTTGGAGACGAAGGTGGAGTGGTGGGAGCTGGCGAAGGCTACATCAGGGGAGATGGGGGAAGGGTTGTGGGAGCGGGAGGTAGGGTGGCCGGCGGTGTGGAGTGAGCGAGGGGAGGAGTGGCAGGGGCATGCGGCGCGGGAGGCAATGTAGCCGACGGTGTGGCATGACATGTCGTTCATGTGCATGACCGAGGTGTGCTGCTCCGGTTGGGCGCGCCGGAAGGAAGAAGCTGTAGGAGACTTCCATATGAGATCACTTTGTTTGAGTAGTTAAATTTGAGGAACCAGGGCCACTTTGTTTGAGGAGTAAAAATTTATTCCTCTAAATTTACTCCACACTATGCTCCTCTAAATTATATAGGATTGGCTAGAGATGCCTTTAGGATGGCAAATATCTACGAGCAAAAGTAATACTACCTCCGTCCTAAAATATAAGCCTTTTTAAAGAGCTAAGTTATCTTTTTAAAAAGGCTTACATTTAGAAACGGAGGTAATAAATACCAAAGTTCACTTTCGATTTACCACACAGTACAAAGGAATAAATCTAATTTGAATTCTTCCACACACTACAAGGAGTCCACGATGCCTTCCATCCACAAGAGTATGCTTGATCTTCGGGATCTTATTCCTATCCAAAATCTAGCATGCAGTTACCTATTCGCCATTTTGTAGTACAAAAGGTACATTCTCCTGCTTGCAAATAGTTGCAGAGATATGCTAATCGTATTTGGCTGCATAGTACTGTTCTTTAATTGGGAAATACGTTGCCGAGCAGGTAAGTTCTCATTTGAAATAAAAAAGGTTCTTTATGTTGTAACGAGAGATGAAAATCGGCACATGAAAGTGGGCCTTTCTATTCAGTAAGCTATACTGCGAGTTATTCATTTTTTTAAGGAATAGTAAGCTACTCCTTCCGTTTAGAAATATAAGATGTTTTAGCTTTGTGAAGCGAGTGTATCTAGACATCTTTTAGTGTATTAGTTCGCTTGAATCTATACACTAAAAGATGTCTAGATACATTAGCTTTACAAAGCTAAAACATCTTATATTTCTAAACGGATGGAGTACAATACTTCTTAGTACACGGCCATAAAGTGAGATATCAAAAGAAAAGTTATATCCTTGTATTCTCTTAATTTCTTCTTCTCCTTCTTTGGACTTTTGTTATTCGATTTTTTTTCAAAACGGAGGATGAGACCCCCCAACCTCTGTATCGAAGAGATGTATACAACCTTTTTTTATTAATTTATTTAACAAAAGATGGATACGGAACACACATGAAAATCTGGAGCCTCCACACAACGTCTACAGACCCAACAATGGGTGAAGATCATGTTCACTAGGCCTTATGTTTGTAAAACAACAAAATCCCTCCACCAGCTACACATAACACCTACAAACCCGACACTGGGTGAAGATCATATTCACAAGGCCTTATGTCTGCAAACAACGAAATCCCTCCACTAGCTAGGAACGGGGAACATATAGCATACCCTCAGACGCCCTCTAGGTGAAACGAGAGAGCTCATCCGGTTTAGGAAACTCTTAGCGAGCACCTCATGTACACACTTTATAATCCGTCACCGCCATCAAACCATCGGGTAGTCTTTATGGTTAAGATCTGCATAAACTTCGATGATCCTGTCGACGACGCCACCATGGCATGGCGCCTCCTCCCTGCATGCGCACGTCAGCACGCGTGCATCGTGAAGACTCCATGACGCCATGCCACCGAGACCCACCATCGTCGACGCGGTAAGAACCACGCTGCTCCATCTCAGAGCCCATAGAACCAACATATGTGCCAAAAATAGTGCCCCATGGGGAGAATGGTGCCGCACGTTGCCATCGTTTGATCCCAGGTTACCCAGATTTGGGGTTTTCTCCATAACAGCCTGGGAGAGGACATGTAAGCTGCAGAAACGATGCCTTTGACAAGGTAGCAACGCATAGACATTGTTATCGTCCTACACGACCGACGTCGGGCTCAGTTTTCACCGGATGTCGTGCCTCCCCAAACCCTCCACTGGCTAGATCGTCACCAACCAAGAGGTCGGTTGTGCCACCATCTCCGATCCATAGGCCCCGGTCGGCTAGGGCTCTCCTGCATCCATCGCCATTGATGCCAAAGAAAGCTCTGCCCGCCACGCGATGCCTACAATGAACATGTACTAGGGATCCCGTGATCTGCGGCCACCCGACGCCACCACAAGGAGCCGCCTGCTAGCCAAAACATTCCCGGAGGAGGGGGCTCCGCTGCCACCATGTCTAGAGTCGCCGCACCTGGGTCCATGCACCGCAGATTGATTAGCGTCCCTTGTCGAGACCGCTATCCCCGTGAAGCCGCCGGAGTGACACCGCGCCAGCAGGAGAAACAGCCACAGTAGGTTGTGTGGCCTCTCCAAACCGCCGTCGAACGCTGCCCCTCCAGCTGTGCCACGGTCGCGAGGCGCCAGGCCCCGCCGTCCCCTTCACCGGCGACACATCGGGCTTCTCGGCGCCGCCTTTGGGGTCAACAAGGGGAAGGGAGGAGGGGTAGTTTTGAAAAACTCCCTCCACTGCTCTTCGTAAATTTGGACTAATTTGTGCTCATGGATAAACATGGTAGTATATGCCTCTACATTGTGTCTGCTTTTTTTCTAAAGAATAGGCAACAAAATACTCCCTCTGTTTCATATTAATGATCGCTCAAACAAGTGAACATACACACTAACTGTGTACTCTTAATAAGGTAATAAAGACAGCCGTATGCATCGATTGATGCAAAGGCTGGGGCTGCTCCCCTTATATAAAAAAGAACAAAGTCCGCTTTTCCCCCCTATACTTTTCACATGGTTTATGTTTACCCCCCAAACTTTTCTTGGCTCACTATACCCCCCTAAACTATCACTAATGGTCCATGTTACCCCCTTAATTTAGGATTTTACTCAGCCAAACAGTGGGCTTATGACCATATATTCGCAAATATGCAAATTAGTCGCATACAAACACATGACCATGACTAATATGAGCCAAATTTAATGGGTTATAAATGTTGTTTAGGGGGGTTTATTGAGCCAAGTAAAAGTTTAGGGGGGAAATATGAACCAAATGAAAAGTTTAGGGGGCAAAAACAGATTTTGTTCTATAAAAAAACACTAAGATGTGTCCGGATACATGCGAATCAGCGACAACTAATATGGAACAGAGGGAGTAGCAAACTACAGAACTACTATTTGCTACCCATCGTACGTGTTTTGTTTTCTTTAACACGTCTGTGCAGTCTACGTATAGAAATGTTAAAATAGTTCCTTCAGTTTTATTGGAACATGGACAAGGTTTCAGTTATCTTGTGAGGTGATGGTAGTGGTGGTGGTACGCTAGAAAGACCATTGATTGTAATGTCCAAATGATTACATGGGATGCCAAATTGCTGATGGCTTTCATTTCATTTCTCTTCACTTCGATTCAATCCCACAATCGATGGCAATGTTGAATACTTGAATCTGTGCCATGTCTTGACGGTGGTTTTATTCCTATTACCAATGCTAATCATCCCTTCCTTTTTTCAAAGACCTTGCAACGAACCATTCTAATCGTAAATCATGAACTGGATGACCATTTATCAAAGAAGTTAGTTTCTTTATGTTCAGAACGATCGCTCAAAAACCTAGTTTCAGGCGGTTCCTTTTGCACTAGCTCCTTGGGAATTGAAGGGTGCATCATGCGTTGCATCAAATCCATATCTTGAACCACTATGTAGATCTTCTTTTCAGATTCTCCCTTGGCCCTAGCTCTGCTTTCTCCTCAGGTAATCGATGCATCTTATTGGAATCCTCCTGTTTTTGTAGTGCCTAAATGTTATCCGGCACTTGCTTCAGGGCCTTATATTCCAAAACGCAATAAACATGTTAACACCTTATTATTCCATTTAAAATGTTCAAACAATAAAAGAACATAATCCATTTCAGACTAACCCTTGTTCGTCTAAATTGACTTTTTTTAGAAAACAAATGTATTGTTCCTACAAACTAATGCAATGAGTTGCATCTTAGAAACATATCCTCCGCAAGGTTTTCATGGATTCGGAATTTGGATTGAAATCCAAAACTATTCTACATATGTGTCTTCTTTTGCAATGAATTGTATAGTCGATTTTTTGCAGCAAACAAAAACATTAGGACTATATGTGTCCACTATGGTTCGTCTAACTTTTCTGTTTCTGAACCATACACATATAATTGTAAGGACTAAGACCAATGTTTTTATAAGAAATCAATCATATTTTCCAAGCATTTTAAGTAATTATCATCCAATGAATATTGTACTACAATATAGCAGCAGTAATTTTATAGTTACATGATCTATTGATGAGGTTGGTGTCGGTGGGTTCTTGGAGAATGTGATGCTCGGACTTGGAGGAAGGCATGTTGGTCCTTCACACTGACGTCAATGTCTAATTGAGTAGCCTGGTCTTCAGCACACTTACACCACTTTAAGCTGTCTTCAGATATATTGGCAATGTTCTTCCAAGTGAAAGAGAAAAGAAAAACAGCATGTTTTCCAAGTGCCAAGTAGGAGTATATTAATCCATTCTGTTGATTTTGATTTCAAGCTAAGCAATGTGACCATTCCTTCTCATATGATATGTTATCTTAATTAGCCCCAAGAATATGAAACTATTATCTTATTATAAGGTGTTGGCTTGTCCTAACTCCAGTAGTAGTAGTGAATCAAGTTAAAGTTACGTTGCTTTTACCATTATGATTCTTAACCAGTTACGTCCATCTCAAGCCATGACCTCCAGTGGGCAAATTTCACTTTAAACCAGATAAATGTGATCCTGCAACACTTTGACTAGATTTTTGTTTACACTTTGAACTTGATTTTAGGTTCATAGTTCCAAACTGAAGCAGATTAGAAAGATTTTTTGTATTATGATAACACTGGCCCACGTCACAGGCCTGATATATCTCACTGAAGTGTCCTAAGTCACTAATATCCTGTTCAAAGTAAAGTTTGCCCACTTCCCGCAAAAAAAAGTAAAGTTTGCCCACTTATGCGGTTAGGCCACCTCTCTCGTTCGGTAATTAACAATCCAAGGAAATATATTTGATTGTGCAGTATCATCTTTCTTGGTACAAGTAATCTCGTAAGTACAGTACATAATTTTGGGGGCCAAACATCAGAGGTGTAGCTGACGTATTGATAGTACATTCGGCAAGCACAATTCTAGCCTACTACTGAATGGGCACCTCTCACTGTTGACTCGTTTCTTTTCTTGCACCAGATTCGAGAAAGATTTTTTTTTAGATAAAGAGTATGCATTAATATCAAGAAGATACAAATTACACCCAGCCTCTGCAACAACGCAATGCCCTAGTGGCCATACGGATGCACACAGCTAAAAAAAAAGAATTACGAAAAAGAAAAGTCCCGCTTTAGCGAACAATTCCTTGTAGCAGCGGCAGAATTAACACCACCAAGATAGCACCCGAAGTCCAGCTTCTCCAAAAATGACGCCTCCAAGAAGGAAACAGTGCACAAGCGCCGTCGTCGCCCGATCATAGATCTAAGGTTTTCACCCCGGAGAAAGTCCTGGCTCACAAAAACAATGCCTTCATAATGGGTACAATGAATCTAGGGAGACCTTCATGCCGGTGACTGGTTTTACTGACAATTTCGTATATATAAATAATTTCCCTTGCTTCTGATCCATAAAAGAGTTGAAGGGGACATGTCTTTACATATGCAAGCTTTAAGATGGATCGATAGATAAGTCAAGAATGGCCTTTTAGGAATCCTTTTTTTTTACTTTCACTCCTAGCGCCTAAGCCAGTGATGTCTCCTCGTGAGATCCCACGAGTGCTCTTTCTTCATCTTTTATAACCTTTTCGAAAATGGCCACCTGAATCTTTTTAAGAAAACAAAGTAGTATGTGTTTACACCCTGAAAACGCTGCTCTTTTCTGATGCTTTTTGCATGATGGGCCACTCTTTCACTCACGCTACAACTCAGCTCAGCGACCTTGGCTTTTATTCTAGAAATGTGCCAGGAAATCTTACCGAAATCTGGAGCAGCCGAATCCACCACGGTCACCACAGATTACCTTGGAATCTCCATAATGCTCAAAATTCGCTAATCATGGCGCCCACAGCCACCACCGAACCGATTTTCTATGACGGCGACCCGTACGACCTTGATCCTCGTCGCCGTCGTGCTTTTCAGTAGGATATAAGGCGATCAGGGGGGAGGATTGCACCATAAGAAAGCTGCCTGCTTCACTTTGAGAGAAGCAAGGCTACCTGAGGTCGAATCAGCCATCATTCCACCCATCTCATTTCTTAAGACGGAAGCGTTTTGCATCGCTCTTTTAGCAGAAAGCAGATGGAGAAGCGATCAGTGTTTGCCTTTGTTTATGTCAACCCCTTCTGTTGCGTAATCGTGCATACTTGTACTGTTTAAGGATTGAACAGCACATTAGTCCTGATTAAATATAAATTTCAATCATAGAAAGCAGCTTTGATACGAAAAAAAGAGGTGCCTTTCAGGCAAATGGCTTGGTCATGGTTTGTTTGTAAGGGACGCATGGTTTTCGTTCTTGCCAGGTGAGGTTAGGTTAGATCCTCATCGTCCCTCAAGGGAATCACCCAATGATTGAGTGGATGATCATTGATCTGCAAAGCAGAAAGAATGAGCGGCCTAATCACATCAGATAAAAGCAATCTTCATCTTTGGGAATGCCATTATGAGCCAATGATTATATCTCAACAAGGAAAACTTTGTGGAACAAATGGTACACTGATTATTCCAGGGGGCAAGTGGTTCTCTTTATTCCACTACATCTATATGTACAATCTAGTATTACAAGACCCTCAACTTTACAACGTGCAATATACAGGGGATACATTATTGTGTACTTTGGGGCTGAGAGCTAAAATGTGTAGAGATCTGGCCCCTAAAAGATAAAATCTGCCATTTCATTGGATGTGCGTTTAATGAGGGATTCAGATGCTGGTTGCTGAAGTTGCTTCTTTCAAAACGCCAAGGATTATTCCTTAAGAGGTCCCTTCTGATTTACTGTTCCTGTCAACCAATATCAAACAGCCATGTTCACGTCAGTGCACAAAGCAAGCAAAAAAGGAGATCTCAAACTAGAACAAGTGTGTTCTAATTTCCCAGATGGTTAGCAAAAGTGACTCCAGGCTAATATACTATGTACAGAACGCGGCTATCTTGTCAAGATGTCATATAAAATATAGCTTTTGCTAGTGACCACAATACGATTTGAAATGATTGGGGGTGTATCTGAAAAGAGTGCAACACTATGAAGAACCAGGGGTTTCGAGAAAGCATTCCTCTTATCTTGTCTATTAATTATATAGAACTTTTACAGGTAAGAACAATACGCTGTATTCTTACAGGGAGAAACCAGAAAGGAACGCAACACTCCATAACATACCAAACCACACAATTTTTCTATTAGCTTCTGTCTGGGTTTTCTCAAGACAAGCATGAAACAATTCTTTCGCGTCAGCTCTTAACAGCCCACAAAAGTATAATCTAACATTTGATATCAAACTGGTTGTCAAGCAGCTAACTAGTTACTCACCTAATATCAACAAAACTAGGCAACATTTGGTAAATCAATGATGTGTTGCTCTTGCTCTTATGTTTAAAGCAGTCTTCAGTTGGCCTACGCGTGATACTGAAACATTAAGTGATTTGGATTGGTAATTAACTCAGATACTACGTACCACTATATATACAAATCATAATAGTTACCGATAGCCCTTTCCTCTTTTCAACCACTTACTCTGTATAGGTATAAGGTCTGAATTGAAAATCACTCTTATAACGTACAACTCGCCATTAATAGTGATCAAACACAGAAAAAATCATTGGCACTTGTAATCATAACTCGGACTTAAATATTGATATATGAACAAAGTAGCCTTTATGGATACTGAAACTATTTTCTTCAATCATCTACCCTTTACAATGATACCCACAGATTTCATAGAAAAGGAAAAAACTATTGAAACAATATGGCTGCATGTATTTGCAGTAACAACCATTAAATAATTCTTCCTTTTCAGAGAGACTAAAGTTCTGTCATGGAATGTTGCTCTAAATCCTAAAGATGCAGCTATGAAAGAATAGCCAGCAGCAAATCCTAACATATTTGTCATTTCACCATATCCACTTTCTTCAATACACAATTCCTACAATCAGATACTCCATTTACTGAACCGTCTAGGTTTTTCTTTGGATTGGAGCACACAGGTTTACTTTAGCATCAGTAACTGGACTTGGCATGAGTTTTAGACACATAAATCTGTGGTACACATAAAACGGTAACACAAGGACCACGAATGTGCGAGTAACGCCGACTTCAGATGCCTTTAGCAGATACCCTAGTCTACAACATATGAATTTCAGGTGAACAGAATGTTATGTAACCCTGGGGAAGCTAAACCAGTGTTCCTACCCCTGTTGAGCCATGGGCCTGCTACAGCAGTGTCTGGGTCCGTCCATGCCCAACCATAGAGCATGGGTCCTCTCCTTCTTAAAAGTCTAGCCTTATAGGAAGGGACTAACTTCACCATTATAAGCCATGTTTTGCCTTGTCTAAACCCAAAAAATCTCTCCATAGAGCAGCACAGTCTTACAAAAGAGCTCCTGGGATCTCTCTCCCTAAAAGGCAAGTCTGATAGGAAAGATTACCCTCAGGGCTCACCGTTATAAGTCGTGCTCTGCCTAACGCTACAACCGATGTGGAATTAAACCCAACAGAAAGCCAATGCTTCCCACACTCACAGATCAGGCTTATCTATTGCACCAAACCATTTCACAGTTATCTACCACCTGACCAAGCTCAAACTGAAAGACTAATACAGTCCCAGAGAAGGTGACCAAGCTCAAACTGAAAGATTAACACAGTCCAGAGAAGGAGGCAGCTAACGCAGCATACATCAAGGCAACAAGTAAGCAAACAGATACTGTAGGAAAGTATTTTACAGATCAATTCAATCACACCAAAACTGTAATAGCTGTCATATACTGAATACCTGGCATCAGCATACAGATAACAATAACATAATGTACAGTCTACAGCACAACTATGACTACATCAGACGCCTAACCATGAACACATCAATCTAATCTAAAACCTACTGCACAACTATCTCAGACGTGTCAATACTGAAATACTAAATCTTTGGGTAGAACTGACGAAAAGTGGGTGAAGGTGCATTGCTGCAGAACTTGACATTAACACATCCAAATGTGCAGAAAATAGATAGGAAATTTTGGCATTAGAGCCTTCACCTCTGGGCTTGTGACTCATAGAACCTGGCGATGCGACCGCGGTTGAGGGGCTTGGGCTTGACGGGCTTCTTCCGGCGCAGTCCGGTGATCTCCTGCACGAGCGGGACGTGAACCAACACCGTCTTCCACGCCACGTACCAGCCTAGACTCACCAATTGACAAGACGAACGATCTCAATCAGGGGAACCAGGCGCAAAATAACGAGCGGGCAGGCTGCCATACTGAGGAGGATGAAGGAGAAGACGAAAGCAACGGCGAGGACGGGACGGAACACAAACACCACGGCGAGCTCCCACGCCGCGGTCAGGCTGCTTCCCCCGGCCATGGCGCCGGCGGTGGGTAGGTTTCCGCCGGCCTTCGGGGCCGGGAAGAGGGGTAAAGCAACGGAATCTTGTTCTGGGAGAGGGGGTGGGTGCATGAGTCTATGACATGTGGGGCCTACGGGAGAAGATGCTTGTTACTGGCTTACTACCAATGTTCGTTCAAGCTGTACGCAAGAACGTTGCTTGCGAGCTGGGCAGGGGCGCGGTAGCCCAGCAAAAACAATAAATTCTTTTTTAGGTAGAGCAACATGTTTAGCAAAGTTTGTACCAACTTCAATAATGATATGATGACCTAGGTTAAAAATTTCACTCACATTTTTAAATTGATTAGAAACAGAGAATATTTCAACACATTTATAACCAAATTACATAGTTAGCTCATTATCTTTACTACTTCTAGTTTTATTTACAAGGCACGCAGGCAGTTTAAGATAAACTTTGACCATAAATTTTCGCCAACAAATTATAAATTATATACTAGTGGAAACTTCTTTTGAATATGAATCCAACGATATAAATTTTATAATATATATCCCTTTTTTTGTTGGCAAAAATTGATGGTCAAAGCTTAACTTAAATTACGTGTGTGTCTTGTAAACAGTAATTATTGGAGAAGATTCTGAAAACACTGAAAATTATTGGAGAAGATTCTAAAAACATTGAGCGTTCACCTCTGGGCCTGTGACTTGTATTAAAGTTCCAATTGTCAGTGTTTTTAGAATCTTCTCCAATAATTTTCTTTTTTAGGGCAAAATAATGGGAGAGTTTCCCATTGCAATTTTTGTATTAGTACAAATACTATTACAAATATATTTACAAAAAATTGAAAAAAATAAAAAGAAGCATTAATCTACACTCGTGACTGTAGCCATTCCTTGAAAGTATCGGCATGCTTTTCTTCATTCTATAGCTGGCCATTTTGAGCTCCTGTACAAATTGCCTTCCAACTTGTAAAATTTGGAACTTGGTTATTGAAGATTATATTATTTTTAATTATCCAGATACTCCAAGCAAGAAGAGTCATTATTTTCATGGTAGATGGAACCCTTGACTTATCCTTTAAATCACTAAATGCTTCAAACATTGAGGTTTCTGGTTCTTCGAGGACAACCATAATTCCAACACTCATCACCAAAGGGTTAGTTCCAAAATAGATGGATTAGAGTTTCCCCTTGATTGCATTGCAAGGTGGAACAAGAGTAAGATTGTAACTGGAAAAAAATTCTTCCTAGAAGATTCCTGGTGTTAGGTCTATCTTGTAGGAGCAGCCAAAGATACTTTGTGCTTGGATTGGCATGAGGATTTCCATATCTATGTGTAATGAGGAGGTGTAGGCTGGTAACCACGCATAACCTTGTAAACCTTTTGAAAAGTAAATTCACAACTGCCCCAAATATAACTCCATACATCTTTGTTTCCTTCTACCATAGTGTTTAATGCTTGGCTACAAATTTCCCCTTATTGAATAAATTACTCTAAGCTTTAAGCTTGAGAGTGACCGAGCGCGGTGAGACCATCCAGCGCGATTGTTTACACCCGTTCGACCCCATCGAAGCCGCTTTTGTTACCGCGAGCGACGCCAGCAGCTGTGGTGAATTCTACGTAAGCCTGCTAAGAAAGAGGCAGATGGAAAAGGTCTTGTAAGAATTCATAATGAGCTACTTCATGTACAGTGTTGTTTGTTTTCTCCACATAAGACAGCAGAGCCTTCTATGTGTGAAACTTCCTTCAAAGGAATTGTCTAGGAACTCCGTATGACATTTAGCCAGTTTCACATAGAAATTTATCAATATAATACGTTTAGAAAATCCATGATTGCGATTTTTGAGAAAAAGTCCCTTCAATCTCCCCAAGCTTAAGCAATACTTTATCCAGAATGAGGCCAAAAATTATAAATATGAGACGATCACAATAAGCCTTAAAAGGAGAGTAATACTTCAAATAAAAAGCCTTCTTTAGATATTCCCAATCAAGTCCATCAGAATGATTCAATTAATGGTACCACTCTTTTGCTTCACCCTACAAAGACACACAAAATATATTTTTATTGACATCATCATGAGATATACCAGCAAATTTAAACAACAAACATCTTGCTTCCAGCTTGTATAAGTGATCAGAAGGTCCTTGACTCCCATCACCGGTAAATGGATCTTTCATAATATCCTTCACTACATGAGGAGGGATAATAAAACTTGGTTCTTTCTTCTTCTCTACAATTTTTTCAGGATTTTTCAAAGAATGAAAGCAACTCATAAGAGACACATTAAGAACTTGTTCACTTGTAGACAACATGGTTAACACCAACAACAACAAAAGAAAAAAAGCAATAAAGAAAGTGAAAATAACTATTTAATAACCTTTCCAAACAACTTACCAAAAGCTCTATGCTCCCGGGCAATGGCGCTAAAACAGTATCTTGATAACCCACATGTGCAGGGGATCAATTGTAGTACCTTTAAAATTGAAAAGGTTATCAAACCCAAAAGGAGCTAAATGAATTAGTTCACAAATTTTTCAAAATAACAATAAAAGCTGCAAAAATGTTTTTGGTGTTTTTGGGTTTATAAGTTGCAAGAAAGAAAAAAGTAAGTAAAAGCTCAATCCTCTATGCACAAGATAGCAAGTAAACCGTTCTTTTCAGAGAAAGCTCTATTCTCTATACACAAGAGGACAAGCTTGGGTGTGCACATATAACAAACAAACATTTCTGAGGGTAGCTGGAATTAACTTATCACATTGATTTCTACAAGAATATGGTGAATAAAATGTCAAGTTCTACTCTTCCTCGACAGAGCCATAAATAGGTGCAGCCATTATCATGCGCAATTAGACCCCTAGTGATTGATCCCAAGGCCAATACCATACGCAAGCAAGGGAGTTATTAAAACTAAAAAGTCCAGCCACCATTGTAAGTTCTAAGGCCTTCTTATTGTAAGTCTATGGATTGGAAACATGTTCCAGGAGTTTTGTGATTGCTTTCAGTTTGTCCACTCAGGTGAACCTATTTTGTCTGATGCCACACTCGATGAGAGCATGGTTACTTGGAGGGATATTTCTGTCCATAGGATTTTGGACTATTCTTGGGAGAAAATGGCAATGATCTAGAACCCAACCATCCACTATTTCTCCATGTTCCTTATGAACACCTTGTTCAGAAGGGGAGACATTGGGGCTATGATAGGCTCGGACATCAGCATGCTCCACATGGCCCTCCACGCCAACTCCTTGATGAGTCTAAACCTTGGAGGGCTCCTCGTCATGCACTTTTGCTGTGAAAGGTCCAACCCCGCAGGTGATATTTGTTGTGGCGGTTTGATTACTAAAATCGCCTATGGACTTACCATCCTCCGCCTCCCAACCTTCGCCATGTCACCGGCGCCGTTACTATGGATAGAATTATATGATTGGTTCCATTTTTTGGGTGTCTACGCTCCCAACCTCATGCTTCATGCTTATCAGTTTACCTTTGAACCTAATGACCCCACACAGCAGAAGGTCCTCCCTTTCTATCAAGATTTTGATTTGCAGGGAAGGAACAGATGGGTCCTGAACAAGGAGGAGCTCCATAACATCAGGGTGATGGTGGAATGAGAGCAAGGAAGGAAGATAACCCTGCATGGGAAGGAGAAGCAACATACCAGTAGCAAGGCAAAGACTAGCAGCCTAGCAGGGTTAGGGTGACTTTGGAATGGGGCATGAACATCAATATTAGAACCCTGAGTTCCATGCACCGCAATAGCTGTTGGTGCCACCACCTAGACATAACTATGTCCAGTATGACCAACACCACACTCTGGTGCATCGTGTGGGAGAGGTGGAAAGCACTCTTCACAAGGTGAACCACACCATTGGCAACCTCTCCGCTAGTTTCCACAAACTATCCCCATCCGATCTACCAGCCGCCGCGAACAACAGCGAGTGAGACCAGCTAGGCCAAAAGCCTAAGCTTTGGGGAGGTTAAAATCCTCCACCCTTCTTTGCATCATGTTTTTTATTTCTTGTTTTGATTTGTTTTATTTCTTGGTTTAGTTGCATGTCTATTTTATTGTTACATTAATTAAAAGAAAAGACAAAAATAAATAGAGTAGCCTTTATTTTTGTTTAGCCAGACTATTTTAGGTTATTCACTTTTAGTGACTTGATGATGGGAATTACAGTGTTGGGACAACTTGAGTATGAAACCAAGCAACCAAGAGGATGTATTGCATTCTCATTTTTCACGTCTCTTATATAATTTAATTTTGATCATATTGTTGTTTACTTGGTTGCACTTAAGTCATGTTCCCCGTTAGCTTGTTATGGCTTAATTTTATCTGCACACTAGTGTCACTATTTAATAGCTTTGATCAATGAATACTATCCTTTGGTTTGAAAAGAATGAATCATGGAGATAACTCCATCAAATTTTATAACTTGAGAAAGCATCGATGATGACTTGGGTGTCTAGTATTCGGTCTTAAGGATTTAATCTTAGAAGTACTCAACCCCACATATCTTAATAAAATTGACTTGATGGCACTTTTGAAAAAGAGTTGTTTGATAGAATGGATGCTTAGCGGTAATTGAGACTATGCCAAAGTATTTATTTGGTGAATTAAAATAAGATACTTCTTTATGCATGTCTCATAAACTGTCAAACTCCATGGGGGGCGCTAGCCTCGATCAATTGAGATAACTGTCATATTTTGGCTATGAGTTGATTAAACATCTCTACAAGCAATGCTATGATGGGTAAAAGTCTCAGCTTTCTCATGGGTCTACGTTGCAAGTGAAGGTCGGAATCTGATTTGCTATAAGAAATCGTTATCAAACCAAAAGTAACCTAGTGGCGGTCACGAGTATCCTTCCAATCCTACAAGGTCTCAATTGTACTTATAATAATTTTGGGAATTATCTGGTTACTATTGAACTAAATTTCTTGAAAATCAAGAAAATATTGTTAGAGAGCTGTGATTTTTGATGTGGGTGTTAATGAGCTGCTCTAATGCTATATTTCTTTTGATGAATATTTAAACACGCCAGCTTTGATAAAAAATGCCTTGTGCTCAAATTTATTTACTCTCATTAATGAGAGGCTCCGAAGATCTTGCTTTGCAAACCAATATGAAACTCTTGATACTTCTTTGTATCTAAGATTTATTTGATAGCAATTTTATGTGGCTAGGAAGCAAGTTTAGGTGCAACCATTCAAATTTCTCTATGTTAAGTTTGAAGTTGCAGGATTTCTATAGGATAAAGATGTCATATCGACTCCAACTTGTGAGTTTTCTTATTTAAGCTCTGACTCTCCGCTATCGTTCTTTATCACCTTTTCAATCGAGGGAGAGTCACAACTAAGCTTGGGGAGTTGATAGCTCTAATTTTAGTCGCTTTTTATGCGGGGTTTTCTACTCATTTATATTCGGTTTCAATGGTTTTCCGATTTCAACTAGCATTATTGATAGCTCTAATATCTCATGTTTTGCATTGTGACTTTCATGTGTTGATCACTTTTTGCAAGAGTAGAAGCCATATGCGAGCTAATTGGAGGAAATCAAGCAAATTACCAAATTGGAAGCAATTCATCCGAAGCCTCTAGAATCTTTAATGACCACTCGTACGGAGGCCGTCTGCCCATACCGTTCGGTTGTACCGTGTGCAACCGCCTTTGCCTCATCAAAACGGACAACTTTCGTGAGAAGGCATACGCGAAAAAAGACCATAACAACCACCACTCATTCCATAATAGAGGAGAAGAGATCCGAAGGAGAAGAAGCTTGCCTCGATCCGATATGCGATCTCTATCCTCTAGATCCTCCACTCCACCATCATTCAACTTGTATTACAGAGATAGAGAGAGAGAGAGAGATTCACACTTGTAAGATTAGGGTTTGATCTTCATTTTTATTGGAATTTGGTTTGATCTTCTTTTTTTATTATGGAGAACTATTGAAATCTTGAGATGAACCCTATTTATTTCTTGATGATCTCCGTGTGCTTTTCTTCTCTCATGTGTGAGTAATCCATCATAGGCATGGGAGATGTAGGGGATTGGTGATATGTGTTGTGCATTTATTATTTCCATCTATTTGTGGTTATGATTATTATTATATTGTGAGTGGATTGACCTTTTTTATATTCATAATGCTTGTTGTCTAATTTAAGGGCCCAGACAGCATGATCCAGAGAACCACACAAATGTGATCTTGTTTACTAGGATTCCTGCGACCTCCGAGTCGCATGGCAAACCTCAAAATTGATCTAGTATGACTTCAGGATAACTAAGAACCATAGAGCTTGTTGCATTAATTAGGCATAAGGACCTTAAATGTTGCTCTGTAACCATGGCTTGTGGTAACAAGTGCCAGGATTAATGGAGCCAGATGAAATCTACCAGGAGGAGTCTTGGCTAATTATAGGTTCCTTGCCTACTTATTTCATAATACTATAATGTCATAGTACACTTACTCCATTTATTCCATTTGGCACATTGATATGTCCCAAACGTATCTATAATTTTTGATGCTCCATGCTTGTTTATACACCATTTGCTTTGAGTTTTGTTACACTTTGTGGTGTTTTTATGCATTTTCCGGAACTAACCTATTGACAAGATGCCACAGTGTCAGTTCCCCGTTTTGTGCTATTTTTGTGTTTCAGAAAAGTTACATAGGAAATATTCTCGGAATTGGACGAAACAAAAGTTGAACCTTTTATTTTTACCGAAGCTTCACGAAGACCGGAGATGATACGGAGGGGGGCCAGGGGCCAGCCTCACTACAGGGCGGCGCGGCCTAGCCCCTGGCCACGCGGCCCTATGGTGAGACCACCTGGTCCACCTCTTGACGATGCCCCTTCGCCTATAAAGTCCCCTCGATGGGAAAAAACCTAAAGGACGGATCACTTTTCCTCGAAACATACTGCAAGCCGCCGCCGTCATTGAAACGAGATCGGTGATTGCTAGATTGTTGGGAACCCCAAGATTAAGGTTTGATGAATATAGCAGTAAGTTTTTCCCTCAGTAAGAAACCAAGGTTTATGTCGATCAGGAGAAAAGCAGACAATACGACTGAAGGTGATGCTAGCTAGTTTGCGACAGCTTCAGACAATTTATATATGGTGCCTCATCCAAGCTTTGCTTGCTAGCTGCAACACGGAACATGCACACAACACAACCAAGTACTTTGTTCCCAACTTGCGATGAGGTTGTCAATCTCACCGGTTTGCTTGAAACAAAGGGTATGAGCGTATCGAGTGGAAAGTGATGATAGTATACGAGTAAAGTAAACAGTGCGAGTAAAGTAAACAGGTGATAGCAATATGATGGAAATAGGACCGGGGTCCATAGTTCACTAGTGGTGTCTCTCCATAAGATAAATAACACATGCTGGGTAAACAAATTACAGTTGGGCAATTGATAGAATAAAGATAAACGTGATATGTCAAGAAGATTACTATGAGATTTACTCTGGGCATTACAACAAAATACATAGACCGCCATCCAACTGCATCTATGACTAATAATCCACTTGTGGCGAATCAATCCGAGAACTCCACAAGTATTAAGTTGCAAACAACAGATAATTGCATTAAGCAAAGTGTGTAATGTAAACAAAGCTTATGCCCTTGAGCATATGAATGTTGTTTTCTCCCTAGTAGCAACAGCACATCTACAACCTTAGAGGTTTCTGTCACTCCCCCAGGTTAAATAGAGGCATGAACCCACTATCGAGCATAAATACCCCCTCTTGGAGTCACTAGCAACTACTCGGCCAAGATAGCTACTAACAACGGAGAGCATGCAAGATCATAAACAACATAGAGATAACAAAATATATAATTCAATACAGCAACTCAATCATAACACCAATATTCATCGGATCCCAACAAACCAAACATGTAGAATTACATAACGGTGATCTCAATCATGTAGGGCAGCTCATGAGATCTAAACATGAAGCACATGGTGGAGAAGACAACCATCTAGCTACTGCTATGGACCCATAGTCCAAGGTAGACTACTCACTCATCACTCCGGAGGCAAGCATGGTGATGAAGAAGACCTCTGGTGGCGATTCCCCTCTCCGGCAGGGTGCCGGGAAGAGCTTCTAGACCCTCCCGATCTTCGGGTCAATGGCGGCGGCGGATCGCGATGTGTTCTGGAAAATTGATTGGGGTACTTAGGTTTTTCCTGTCGGGGGGTCTTTATAGGCGAAGGGGCGATGTCAGGAGTGGACCCAGGTGCCCTCACACCATGGCGGCGCGGCCAGGGCCTGGGCCGCGCCAGCCTAGTGTGTGGGGCCCTTGTGGCCCCCTTCCTACTCCTCTTCGGATCTCTGGAAGCTTCCGGGGAAAATAAGACTTCAGGAACTTGTTTCGTCCAATTCCAAGAATATTTCCTATGTATCACTTCTGAAACACAAAAACAGCAGAAAACAGGGAACTGGCACTGTGGCAACTTGTTAGTAGGTTAGTTCCGGAAAATGCATAAAAGTGCCACGAAGTGTATGATACGTCCAAAACGTATCTACTTTCCCAAACACTTTTGCTATTATTTCTCCTCTAATTTGTGTGTTTTGAATACAACTAACACGGACTGACGCTGTTTTCAGCAGAATTGCTCTGGTGTCTCATTTCTGTACAGAAATCACCTTTCAGTAAAAATTCGGGAAAAATCATCAAAAATCCTATTTCACCAGAAGACCGACGGAGCCAGAAGACGGGTCGGAGAGGAGGCTCGAGGGGCCCTCACACATAGGTGGCGCGTCCCAGCCCTGGCCGCGCCACCCTAGCGTGAGGAGGCCCCAGCAGCCCTCTCGACCTCCCCTCTCGCCTACATATACCCCCTGACATAATAATATCGGGGAGACGGCATTTTTCCCAGATAGACTTCCGCTGCGCCACCGCCATCAGAAACTATGATTCGGAACCAGAAATTCCGTTCTGGCACCCTGCCAGGACGGGGATTTGGAGGAGATCTTCATCACCATCATCATCGACGTCACTCCATCGACCATCCATGACTCCCCCATCCATGTGTGAGTAATTCCCCCGCTGTTGGTGAGGGGATGGTAGGGATTGGATGAGATTGTTCATGTAATTTGATATGAGATTGTTAGGGCATAGTGCCTAGTATCTTCATTTAGTGCCTATGACATTGTTGCAACTTGTTGTGCTTAATGCTTGTCACTTTGGGCCCGAGTGCCATGATTTCAGATCTGAACATGTTATTATTTCTATGATGATACTTGTTGTTTATGGTCTTACCTACAAGTTGTATACACATATTGTTGTCCGGAACCCGAGGCCCCAAAGTGACAGAAATTGGGATAACCGGAGGGGATGGCTATGATGTGAGGATCACATGTGTTCACCGAGTGCTAATGCTTTGCTCCGGTACTTTATTAAAAGGAGTACCTTAATTACCAGTAGTTTCCCTTGAGGCCCTGCTACAAGAGGCTGGTAGGACAAAAGATATCGTGCAAGTTTCTCCTTGTGAGCACGTACGACTATATACGGAACACATGCCTATGATTGTTTGTACTAGGATGCTTTATCATTATTTATCTGCAATGCCCATGTCTCATTGATTTCATAAATTATCTTATCCATGCAATGCCCGTAATCCATCCCTATGCCTACAGTATTTGTTCCTACTGTTTACTACTGTTACTATTACCGCTGCTATTTTACTACTGCTGTTACTGTTTCACTACTGTCATCACTATAAAACTGTTGCCACTGATAAACCACTGCGAGCAAGACTGTTTCCAGGTGCAGCTGAATTGACAACTCATCTGTTAAGGCTTACATATATTCTTTGGCTCCCTTGTGTCGAATCAATAAATTTGGGTAATACTTCCCTCGGAGACTGTTGCGATCCCCTATACCTGTGGGTCATCAAGACTATTTTCTAGCGCCGTTGCCGGGGAGCATAGCTTTATCTGTAAGTTTACTTGGTATTCATATTGTTCGCTGCAATCCATTCATCATGGGTAAACCTCATGATGGAAAAGTTCCTATATTGCCATCCACTACAAGAAGAGGTACGACTTTGAACACTTCTGTTGCTCTTGATTCACCATCTATTATGAGCAAGTTGCTTACACCACCACACCCACACACTACTGCTACTACTTCTGCTGAGATTGAAAATGCCACTGATAATTTAGATGATGCTTCTACTGTGCTTGATGAGAGTGGTTCACTAGGCTCCTTTTTAGATGCTACTATTGCTAGAGCTAAGTTGGGAAACACCACTGTTACACCTGTTAGTTCACCTGAGTCTAGGGAATGTCCTAGTGATGATTATGATGATGATGTTTATATTGAGCTTAATGATGATTTTATTGCTGAAGCACGTGCTGCTCGTAATGCTGGTAATGTTAGAGAACTTCTTGCAAGACGTTCTGTTAGATATAATTTGTCTCCTGATCCTAAGTTTGCTGCTTCTCCCATAAATATTAGAGACAAGGATTATGATTTCTCTTTCGATTTATCTTACATATCTATTGTTGAGAAAACTCCTTTTTGTGGTACTAAGGATGAGAGTGCTATGGGGCACATGAATGAGCTTTCTACTTTGAGTAATTTGTTTTCTGATGATATTAAGCTCCGCACTTACTTTGTTGCTAAGATTTTTCCTTTCTCGTTGAAAGATGCAGCTAAAACTTGGTTTAATAGCTTGTCTCCTGGATCTCTTACTAGTCCTATTGCTTTGGTTAATGCTTTCTTTCAGAAATATTTTCCTGCTAGTGCTCAACATGCTGCTGTGCAGAAAATCTTTGATTTTGAACAGGAAAAAGGAGAGATATTGCCTAAATCTTGGACAAGGTTTTGTTCTTTAATTAGAGCTTTGCCTAAATAACCATTGCCTAAAAATGAACTCCTTGATATATTTTATAATGGACTAACGGATGAATCTAAGTCATATTTGGATAGTTGTGTTTACAGGGAAAGAACTCCGGCTGATGCTAAAGAATTAATGGCTAAAATAAGCCAGAATCATGATGATTGGACTTTAGTTGAGCCAGCACCAGCACCAACCCCTGCGCCATCTACAGAGCCTATGCCGAAGAAGAGAGGGATGATTGAATTAAATGATGAAGTTATGAAGGAAGCTAAGAAATCTCGTAAGGAGAAAGGTATTAAGGCCGAAGATGTGAAGAATTTACCTCCTATAGAAGAATTATGTAAGCCAATCCCTCACTCATCAACTATTGAGGTACACTCTCTCCAACGCTTTGATGAAAGAGATATTCCTTATTCTAAACCTCCTGATCAATGCTTAGATGAATTTGATAATTTTATTGTTAAGCACGAAAATTTTAATAGAATGGTGCATAATCATTTGTTGGAAAATTCTAGAGCTATTAACAAGTTGCAGGATATTGTGGAGAGAACCGCTAATGATGTGAAGATACTTGTTAAACATTTTCAAATGGTTCAAACACAAATTGATCAGTTTACCAAGGTGCAAAAAGACTTGCTAGTTAATGCTGCAAGAGAGAAGCAAGCATGTGAAATACGCATAAGAAGTGGCGCTGCTACTCAAGATCCATTATATCCTGAAGGACATCCTAAGAGGGTTGAGCAAGATTCTCAACGCACTTCAAATGAAGATATTCCTTCCAAGAAGAAGAAGAGGAAGCATAAAACAACTACAGAATCATCTGATGCAGGTAAAGATCCTAATAGTATTTCTATTTCTGATGCTGAAACTGAACCAGGAGATGCTTCTGATAAAGAAGAAGTTGAAGAAGAACCAGAAAAGATTGATAAAAGTGCAAAGTAAACCAAAGAAGACTTCATTGCCAACAAGCATGGTAAAGAGAGAGAACCTTGGGTACAGAAACCAATGCCTTTTCCTAGTAAGAAACACAAGTCCAAGGAAGAAGAACACTACAACAGGTTTTGTGAATGGATGAGACCTTTGTTTTTGTAAATTCCTTTGACTGATGCTATCAGAATGCCTCCTTATGCAAAATATATGAAAGATATTGTCACTAACAAAAGGAAAATTCATAATGAGGAAATTTCCACTTTACTTGCTAATTATTCTTTTGATGGTAAAGTTCCAGAGAAGCTTGGAGATCCAGGTATACCAACTATTCCTTGCTCCATTAAAAATAACTATGTTAGAACTGCTTTATGTGATTTGGGAGCTGGAGTTAGTGTCATGCCTTTTTCTCTTTATAAAAGACTTGATCTAGAAAAATTAGTATCAACTGATATATCTTTGAAGATGGCTGATAAGTCTACTACTATTCCTATTGGTATATATGAAAATGTTCCTGTTCAAGTTGCTAACAGCTATTTGATTTTAACTGACTTTGTTGTGTTGGAAATGCCTGAAGATGATAATATGTCTATTATTCTTGGAAGACCTTTTCTAAACACTGCAGGTGCTGTTATTAATTGCAATCAAGGAAAAGTCACTTTTAATGTTAATAATAAAGAGTATACGGTCTATTTTTCCAAGAAGATTGATAGGAAGAATGCTCCAAATTCCGTCAAGAATGTTGAGACCATCAGAGTTGGTCAAATTATTTGTTCAGAGCGAAAGCCCAAGGAAGAATATAAAATTGTTATGATTGGGACTATGCCTATCAGAGTTGAGGTAACATAAGCATTCTAATGAAGTTCAAAGTTTTGCCTCATATAAAGTTAGTTTGGGAACAAGACTTGATCAACCTTGTTAACAAAGTGATTTTATATGAATGAAACTTCGTTTTCACCACATCCACTCCACCTCACTTGTATTTACTTTCATCAATTTTTATTTCTTCAGTTTAGTTGCATGATTAAGAGTATCTCAGAGCTGCTGCATGCTTAGTTTTGATTTGCTTGAAATCATTTTATCCTTGTTTTTCTAAATTTTTATCGATATGCCAATTCCTGAAAAATCCTCGAAAATAAAGTTTGCCGAAAAATTCCAGAAAATTCTTTATAAATTTTTATGTCAAAATGGGGCAGAGAGACACCTGGGAGGCACCAGGAGGGGCTGGCATGCCACCTCACACATAGGTGGCACGGCCCAGCCCTGGCCGCGCCACCCTGGTGTGAGAGGGCCCCACCTGGCCCCTCACTTATCTCTTCTTCCCCTGCTCTTTCTCTCTCCCAAAAACAACGACACACTCAGCTCAAACCCGAGTTCTTGCTGTTCTTCACCTTGATTTTTCGATCTCCTTGCTCAGCCCAACATTTCTGCCAAAATTTGGAGCATTTGTTCTCCGGTATGTGACTCCTCCGCTTGTCCAAGTAGAATTTCTTTTGGTGGAGTATTTCTTGAGTATTTTAGCATTGTAGGTGGCAGGATAAATGAGTATGCATGCTTGTTCTATTGCTTAGAATTGTTATTTTGATGCATGTTAGCTCTCTAGTAACCCACTATAATAGTTTCCTACATTTGCTTGTCTCAAAATCATATTTTATGAGGTTTGTTAAAAATTTCAGAAATGGAGGAGAATGCTTATCAACTCTCTCAACATGAACTAGAAGTGCTCAAAGTTATGAAAGTTCACCGTGAAGAGAAGGTCTTCCCCTCACACTATCCATGCTCAGAGTTCATGAATGCTGCCAGAATTATGCAGGATTTTCAAACCTTACTCTCTAATGCAGGATTAGAACATTTTGTTGAGGGTGAACCTCCCCAATATGTTAAACTAACAATGTCTATGGTGCAGGATTTCAGATTTAGTTGGTCCACTTCTAACCCCATGGTTCATTATAAAATTTATAACAAATCTATGGACTTGCCTCTGGATGTTTTCTGTACAGCTATTAGAGTACCACAGTGGGGATCGCTTGAGAAGATAAGGGGACAACCTAGGCCATTGTTAGAACTATACGAGGAGATTTGTCAAGAAAGAAGCTTCATAGGAGAGGGTGGTAAAAATCGAAATATTCATTTCCCATCCATTCGATATTTTGCCTTCTTCATTACCAAATGTGTTCTTGCTAGGAAATCTGCAAGTAAATTATCTCTCCATGATCTAGCTTTTATTGCTACTGCTTTGAGGCATGATAGGACTTACCATTTGGGTGCCTTAATAGCTTTCTGTCTTGATATTAACCGTGAGAAAGGGGGAATCTGTGGAGGACTTATAGCTTCACGCCTGTTAGCTTTTCATGGTGTAGTACCTCATTTTCTAGATCTATAGTTCCCCGAGGAGAAACTTGATCTTAATTCTATGATTCATCATAAGTTTATTTCTCCTCCTGCTAGTTTGATTAATTTAACATTTGAGCTAACCTTTTTAAGAAGACTACCTGGAGGGTAGTAAAGACTGATCGATCAGTCCGTTTGCCTGCACCTCTTTTGTTTAACCTTGATCGCAGGAATGGATGGTCGCTTACGGAAGATGAGCTTGATGCATACGTCGAGGAGCACCCACCACCTGTGCATGATGAGGAGGGCGCCGAGGAGTCGGGTCAGCCCTCCAACATTACGAATTTCCCATATGAGCAACCTTATTATGATTATGCGCCATCAGCTTCATCTTCACGAGCGCCGGGGTACGATTACATCTATGATGACCCACCAGCCTGGGGCAGCTATCAGAATCAAAATTGATCTCCACTTAGGCTAAAAGCCTAAGCTTGGGGGGAGGTACGCCGACAATTCACTCATCTACATATCATATTTTGTCGGTCCTTTGTATATCCATGTTTCGCTTTCTTTATTGTTCTAAGTTTTTATTTCCACTTTTCCAAAACACAAAAAGACCAAAAATATTTCTGTTGTTTCTCTCTACTTGGTTCTTTAGTTTTCTACCTTTGGGTTGCTTTACTTGCTATTTTCAGTTTGCCACTTGAAAAATCCAAAAATATTTCACTTTGTTCACTATTTCCTTTCATTCTTGTTTCAAAAATCGAAAACCCCAAAAATATTTGTTGTTCTTCTTCAGTTTTGTAAAGTTTGTTGCAGAGTTCAGTCTCCCATTACTCCATTGGAGCTTGGTATTTGCTTTATATTATTCAAGCCACACAAGTGAAGAGCAATAATGATGATATATGACAATCCGAGATGTGGTAAGAGGCTGGTATGAACTCTATTTGCCTTCATTTTTGTACATATACTCATCCATGTGGACATGCTTAGTCGGTTCATGTAAGGTATATGTTATCTAATGGATGCTTTGTAGTTCTTGCTTTCTTATGATTAGTTTCAATTTACTAATAGTATGTAGCATGTCATGTAGACGCTTGCATGCATTGTTTTATTCATAATATGGTATGTTATTGTGGTATCCACCTCTGAAAAGTTTCATTTGAATCGACTTGGCACATGCTCAAGCATGCATATGACTAAACAAAAAGTCAATTAAGCCTCGATAATCTAAATTGCCTCATAGTTTTTGTATTATTTTTATGCCTATATTAATTTTGTTTTGTCGCAAGCATGATTATGATAGTTATTGCTCTCTCGATTGTCGCTTCCCAGTCTTTTGCTAGCCTTCACTTGTACCGATTATGAGCTCTACTCGTGCATCCAATTACCAAAAACCAAGTTTTCCAAAGAGTCCACTATAAATTCCTATGCATGGAATTTGAAAGCCATTCCAAGTAAATTTTCATGTGCTACCTTTCAAAACATTCAACTACTTCTCATTTTGTGCCACTGTTTTTAGCTCATGGGGACGTAGTGGTCGGAATTGCTATCTTCCATATTAAATTAAGTACCTCTCGACTAGGCAGCTTCATCTGCTCATCATTAATTTTGCAAGGGAGCTGGTCAGACCATTATAATCTAATTCTAAAAGGAAAGAAAAAAAGGCACTCCTCCATGGAATGTGAAAGTTGGTGGGCACCCGATGGAATCAGTTAGCCATGGTTTGAGAAAGGAAAAAGGTGGGGAGGAGTGCCAAAGCTTTATAAAAGAGCACCAATGTGCCAAAATTTCAAAGAACTCGGAACCGCTCTCACTTGTTTATTATGGAAGATAGCAAGTCCCGATTGCTAGTCGTTGACATAGAATAACCACCTCTCAAAATAAATTTTTATCTCTGTTTTTACAAATGAAAAGCTCTAGCACTTGTTAAATCCCTGCTTTCCTCTGCGAAGGGCCTATCTCTTACTTTTATGTTGAGTCATCATCTTCTAACTTTAAGCACTTCTTGAGAGCATAGCTGTTATTCTTAGTGTAATGTGCTTGTCCCAGAACACTGTGAATTGTGGTATAACTTTGATGCTTGTATCTTTGATATTTCTACTTCTAGTCTTCTCTTGAGCTTCAGAGGTGCCTCAACATTTATGTTTTGCTCCACAAATAAAGGCAAGTGGGATACCACTCTTTCATATCATTTATGCATATTACAATCTTGTTAGCTTCTTATTTTCATGATATTTCTTATTAGTATGTTGGCACTCTTTCATAGCTTGCTTAACTATGAGGTAGCATTAGCTGAATATTTCTTATTATGAATTGCTTGAGTACTTGATCATATAGTAAGTATATATACATCTATGAAGCAAATGTGTTCGTGAAAGTTTCTTTTATCGCTCTCAGTTGTTAACTGAATTGCTTGAGGACAAGCAAATAGCTAATCTTAGGGGGAGTTGATACGTCCAAAATGTATCTACTTTCCCGAACACTTTTGCTATTGTTTCTCCTCTAATTTGTGTGTTTTGAATACAACTAACACGGACTAACGCTGTTTTCAGCAGAATTGCTCTGGTGTCTCGTTTCTATGCAGAAATCAACTTTCAGTAAAAATTTGGGAAAAATCATCAAAAATCCTATTTCACCAGAAGACCCACGGAGCCAGAAGACGGGTCAGAGAGGAGGCTCGAGGGGCCCTCACACATAGGTGGCGCGGCCCAGCCCTGGCCGCGCCACCCTGGCATGAGGAGGCCCTAGCAGCCCTCTCGATCCCCCCTCTCGCCTACATATACCCCCTGACATAATAATATCGGGGAGACGGCATTTTTCCCAGATAGACTTCCGCTGCGCTGCCGCCATCAGAAACCGCGATTCGGAACCAGAAACTCTGTTCTGGCACCCTGCCGGAATGGGGATTTGGAGGAGATCTTCATCACCATCATCACCGACGTCACTCCATCGACCATCCATGACTCCTCCATCCATGTTTGAGTAATTCCCCCGCTGTAGGTGAGGGGATGGTAGGGATTGGATGAGATTGTTCACGTAATTTGATATGAGATTGTTAGGGCATAGTGCCTAGTATCTTTATTTAGTGCCTATGACATTGTTGTAACTTGTTGTGCTTAATGCTTGTCACTTTGGGCCCGAGTGCCATGATTTCAGATCTGAACATGTTATTATTTTTATGATGATACTTGTTGTTTATGGTCTTACCTACAAGTTGTATACACATATTGTTGTCCGGAACCCGAGGCCCCAAAGTGACAGAAATTAGGATAACCGGAGGGGATGGCTATGATGTGAGGATCACATGTGTTCACCGAGTGCTAATGCTTAACTCTGGTACTTTATTAAAAGGAGTACCTAAATTACCAGTAGTTTCCCTTGAGGCCCTGCTGCAACAGGCTGGTAGGACAAAAGATGTCGTGCAAGTTTCTCCTTGTGAGCACGTACGACTATATACGGAACACATGCCTATGATTGTTTGTACTAGGATGCTTTATCATTATTTATCTGCAATGCCCATGTCTCATTGATTTCATGAATTATCTTATCCATGCAACGCCCGTAATCCATCCCTATGCCTACAACATTTGTTCCTACTATTTACTACAGTTACTATTACCGCTGCTATTTTACTAGGGATTTCGATTTTCGTGCCCTTGGGTCCTTAGTTGTACTCAGTTTTCCCCAGCTCCTTAGTTTTTCCTCAGTTTTGTCCAAGCCCTTAGCTGAAACCGTCACCAGTGCTAGAACGGCCGGTTGCCCAATGGTTGAACACCTTTGACCGTTAACTGCTGACTAGTGGGGCCACGTAGAGCCCGCAAAGACACGTCGGAGCATCCATCTTTGTTTGACCGTAAGCATCGCCGTATCCCTGACCAAAACGCGGACGAGTGGAGCTTCGGTATATCGAATGACAAGTGGGGCCATGACGCTGATACAAGGGGCAATACACGGGTAGGATTAGATTTTTAAACGGAGCTCTACAGCGATGGCACAGAGGAGGTGGCCTGCGGGGTGCCGAGATGAGATCGACGTCCACAAAGAACTGCATGAGGCGAGACCAGACGCATTAGATAGATATGACCTAGATGCGTTTAACCATGCAAAGAAGAGAAGAAATGGTCCAGGACATCAACGACGACCTCAACACTTTGACTGACGGTATCAGACACGAACGCGAGCAATGTAGAGAAAACTAGTGTCTCTCCTTTCTGGCGTGTATAGATGGGTGCTAGGGGAGTGTGGTGGCGAAGGGAAAGACCTCGCGGTGGTCTGTGGCGTCCAGCATAGCGGGACGGCGTGGCCGTGCCCACAGCGGCTTGCATGTTCGGCATTGGCATCAGCATGTACGTTCGTCATTGGCCTCGGCGGTATCTCTGGTGTGTCAGTGATCGAATGTGGGGACGGGATTGAGGGTGCATCCCGACGGTGACCTAGCAGTGGCGGCGAGCATGCATAGCCGTTCTGACCATGCCGATATCGGCATCGGCATCGTTTGGAGGCTGTGGTGCTCGAATCATGGTGGAAATTGTGATTCCCTATTATTTTTACATGCATAATATATAGAAAATAGCTAGATCTCTAAATCGATGCATATGAAGCTACATATATATTCTTGGTCATAATCCCCTTATCTAAAGGGGATGGATGAATGGCTTCACGTCGTCGTCGCTTTCATCGTCAGTATCTTTGTCATCCGTATAGTAGTACTTCCTGCACAATGTTACGTCGAACACCTTCACTGTGAGCATATCATCACCTTCATATTTGAAGTGTAGGATGTAGCCAAAATCCACACCGTGCGCGATGGCGAAATTCTCCCAGCCCTTGTCGAGGTACATCCGGCCTTGTCCATCAAATAGGACCTCCACGGTCCAGAGACGAGGACCGCAGTCAGCTGCTCGCAGATACACCTTTGCGGGCTCCTGGCCATCAAGATAGTCCGCAAACTTTTGTGGGAGTGCCTGCAAAGAGATCGAGCGCCGATCGTTTGAAATTAAAGGCTTTTTGGAACATGCACATAATTAATCACATGCATCATATATGTGGGAACGCGTACGTACCTTCTTGGCCAAAGGGTCTTCATAGATGACAATTAAGAACTCCTCTATGATCAATGGCAGTGTTGACGGTGGTGGTGGCAATGATGATGATCCACCACCCAGGCCGCCCCTTCCCCTTCCCCTTCCGGTCGGCGTCCGAGATGTGGAATCCATAGCAATGGATCAAGTGTATGTGAACGAAGAAGAGAGGCAGAAACGAAGAAGAGAGAGGCAGAACCTATTGACATGAGGGATGGCCGTTGTGGGGGTTTATAAGGGCGAGATGACCGTTGTGGGGTTTACATAATAAATTAACGAGGAGATGACCATTGTGGGTGTTTATATCTCAACCAAAAGTAATGTCTAAAAGAAATGGAAATTCGTGATAGTTTATTATTTTACCGTGAAAAGTAATGCCTAAAGGAAATTCGTGATAGTTTATCATTTCACCGTGAAAAGTAATGCCTAAAGGAAATTCGTGATAGTTTATTATTTTACCGTGAAAAGTAATGCATAAATGGAAATTCGTGATAGTTTATCATTTTACCGTGAAAAGTAATGCCTACAAGAAGTGGAAATTCATGATTACCAAACTTGTTGAATCCGGTGGCCAACTCGTTATTTAGCATACATAGAGGGATAGTAGTTTGCCACCGACAGATAGAGAGAGGGTGGCACGATCCTGCCCGTTAGATCATAGGATCGACGGTACGTGGGCACGATCCGTGTGACAACAACTCGACCAATCAGGCCAAGTTTGGGCTTCTGTGAGAAGGGAGAGGGTAAAACTGAGTAGTATCAAGGATACAAGGGCAAGTAAATAGTAAACAGGCTAAGGAATTCAAATAAGAGATTTAGAAAAAGAAAAACACATGTTTTGTACAATGAAACCCAGGTTGGCCTACCTCAAAGTATTAGCAATTCAAATATACATGAGTGTAGAAATTATGGCCTCATTCAGACAAACTATGTTTTGGGTATAGATGTTTTGAGAAGGGGTTTGAGTGGAAAGCCATGAACCTTCATAGCTACTAGTGATTTCAGAAGTGGCCATTTGTGTGAAAACTTGATTTATATATGATTGTCTACGTGGCAGGTCGTGTAACAAGACTTCATGAGTAGGAAGAACAATGATTTTATTTTTTTGAATTTTTTTGCGCATGAAATGACTCAATTAGATAGCTTAATCCCATTTGTTGACTCTCTGTTGACCAGCCACTTGAGGGTAAAACCGAGTATATTGCACTAGCCAGTATTAGTACTCGAGGGGAAAACTGAGTACAGATATTTTTGCAGTGTAAGACTCGAGGGTAGAACTGAGTACACGTAACGGTGCTGACGTGCAGTCCCACGGACGCGTGTCGCGGTGAGCAGCGGTTAGCCGTGCGGTGCGCGTGTTGAGACCAAACGTCAACTGCTGAGACGAACCGTCACTTTGCCAGTACAGAGCCCCTCTCCCTCCCTCTGCACACAGTCTCATCATAACTCACGCACGCAACCACGCCTCTCACGTCCCATCACCTTCTCCAAAAAACCCCAGCCGCCCTACGCGCGCTCCCCTGCTGGCGATGGAGAAGAAGAATGCGTCGGTGGCCGTCGCCCCCGAGCCCGTCGCCTCCGAGCCCGTCGCATCCGAGCCCGTCGCATCCGAGCCTGTCACCTCCGAGGGCGGCGCATCCAGGCGCGGCGCCTCCGTGAACTGGGCCTCTCTCAGGGCTGACGGACCACTTCACAAGATCGGCGCATGCTTACTGGCGAATGAGGAATACATGGACACCTACTCTGCTTTGAGGCAAGTTTGTACTAATTGGCGATCAGATTTACCTGAGCCCGACGTGCACCTGCACGAATGGATCATGGTAGAGCACGCCCTGCCACGCGCCGCTGAGTTCTCCTTCCTCCACCTCTGCACATCCCGCTATGTCACCATCAATCTAACGGAAGTTCATGCAAGGTTCAAATTCCTCCATATCTATAGAGTTAATCCTTTTATTTTCTATCGTAAACATCTTAGTGTTGAATGTTATCTTCATCAATATATTTTAGATACTACTTCGCCAGCTTTTGCCGTGGCGTCATCGTGCTTGCCCAGAAGAACCAGCCGCACAAGATACGGCTTCTGAACCCACTCACAAAGACATCGAACACTATATTTGAGGCGCAGATGCCATCTTTTATTCTGGAGTCAGTCACTATAATGAAGTCCCCGACTATGCTCTTCGTTTCCACATATTACCCGGCGGAAATTGCTTGGGTCGATGAGAGCACTCCAACTAAGGGTATAGATGAAGTTTGGGGAGAAGGAAGATTTTCGATCGAGCACCATTCTATGCGTTGCATTACCACATTCAATGGTGAATTCTATGCACTAGCTGTGAACAATTTTGAGTTCAGAACATTAGTGTGCACCAACAATGTCCAGTTGGAGAAGGGCGCGAGCAATGTCAACATGGAGACACTTTTTTCATTTCCAGAACTTGGAAATGACAAGTTCTACCTTGTGAAGTCGGATGGTGATCTGCTGCTTGTGTTGTTGGGCGGTCGTTTGGATGAAGGTCAAACATTGGTGTACCGTGTGGACACTGAGAGCCGCTCTCTCCATGCCATCAATAACATTGCAGTCGTGCCTTCGTCATCCATCATGTCCGGTGTATCTCCGTCGACACCAGAGTGCACCCGACACTTCGACCTGGCTGCATCTACTATGCGGATTTGGGTTATATCAGAGAGTACTTTGATGATATGAACGCCTGGGATGAGTGGCCACGACGTGTGGATAGATTAGAAAGGTACGGTCTGAAAGATGAACAAAGGCCATACCATTTGGAGGATGTATTGGCTGCACACTGCAGACGGAAGGAGTTCAATGAATATTTCTTTCAGACCAGAATAGGGAGCGACGAAGATATATATGATGAATGAAGAACAGATTCATTCATCCTGGGGTATCCTAATCTTCATGTTGGGCATACATTGCGTCTTGTATTATTTTCAGCTTAGTTTGTCGTGAACATTAACATTGTTATTGGCTGCTTTTGGCTGCTGTATGCAGTTTATGTATCATACTTAGTTTTCTAGATTTATTATGCTGCTGTGAATTTATCCTATACTAGCTTCTAGATTTGCTACTAGATTTGTTACCATATTGGGCAAAAAAATGAGGGCCAAAAGGCAACAATCATTGAAGAAAGACAGAAATAGAAGCTTCTCTAGATTTGATACTAATTTGGTGAAAAGAGAGAGAACTGTTACAGAGAGAGAGGGGGGAAAAAGGCGCTCTGAAAAGGCGCTCTGAAAAGGCAATGCCAATTTGGCCCGAGAGAGACAGAACCGAGCTCTCACGTACAACCAAACGCAGTCTCATCCTGTCCCACGCGGTCCCTTTCTACCAGCCCCACGCGACGCGGCCCCACATGACGCGGCCCCACATGTCAGCACGGAAATGGTCAACTAAATGGGAATCCTCCGTCCGAGCTCATTCTGAGGGTTTCAGACAACGGCTTGGGGAAAACTGAGGAAAAACTAAGGAGCTGAGGAAAACTGAGTACAACTAACGACCTGAGGGCACGAAAATAGAAATCCCATTTTACTACTGTTGTTACTGTTTCACTACTGTCACCACTATAAAACTGTTGCCACTGATAAACCACTGCGAGCAAGATTGTTTCCAGGTGCAGCTGAATTGACAACTCATCTGTTAAGGCTTACATATATTCTTTGGCTCCCCTTGTGTTGAATCAATAAATTTGGGAAATACTTCCCTCGAAGACTGTTGCAATCCCCTATACTTGTGGGTCATCAGTGTAATAAAACATTAGGCAAATGGTGTAAAAATAAGCATGGAGCATCAAAAATTATAGATATGTTGGAGACGTATCAAGCATCCCCAAGCTTAACTCCTGCTCGTCCTCGAGTAGGTAAGTGATAACAAAAGAATAATTTTTGAGGTGACATGCACCTACACAATCTTGATCATGTATGTAAGCATTTGTGAGCTGGGATCATAAGAACTTAAAACATGGGCATGAAAGATATAATCTTGACAATAAGAACTTAGCAACCATATTGTAAACATGCAAATGAACTCAAACAAAAGATCATGAAAATGAAACAATGAAAGTCAAACGTGTGTTCAAATCATAAGGAAAAACATACAAATGGTTTTCAGCTTGTCCTTCAAAGAGAGCAAAACATAAATGCATAGGACACCTTCAAGTTTAAGAGGGCGACTAGATACAAATAATTTGAGAACAAGTGAAACCAACAATATGAATCAATCAATGAAAACTTTGGGACAATGCATATTATACTAAGAATGACAACTATGCTCTCTTATTGGTGCATAAAGATAGAAGGTGGTGACTCAACATAAAAGTAGAAGAAAGGCCCTTCACAGAGGGAAGCAGTGATTGCAAGTTTTATAACCTTCAAAAATTATGGTACTTACCGGCTTTGAGCTCTCATTGCCCCCATCATAAGCATCTTGAATGGTTAAAGTTAATGCGAGAACAATTATGATGCATATGTTTGACAAATCATAAGTTGAAAACCTCATGTCCCGTGAATACGAGTATCCAAACCTCATGCTACTTTACTTAGAGTCCCAAGCAAGGCTCTTGTTATTGTAAATATATGCATATCATTGAGAACCACCAATGGGGTACCTCCGTGCCCGATGACATGGAACAAGCCCACATCAAAATGATAGGACAAGCAGACAATGAACACCTCGATATCTCTTTTATTTGCCATTTGTTTAGCTTTTTATTGTGAGATGCATCGTCGAATGTTCACCATGGGTATGCTACAAATTTCCACCATGAATTATGCATGGCTTAGATTAGCGGCCCGGCGTTTTCCTAACACATATACAAACTCCATGATCCCACAAGATTCCCAATTCATTTCACACCGCGGGCATCCATAAACAAAAGATCACGATATCAACTCAAATAAGAAGTGCAATGTTGAAAGCTTGCCCATGACTGCATGGCTGGGCTAGTCTCCAACTTACAACTTGCAAGCATAACAACTCAACATAAGAGACCACAATGTCAAATTTTTAAGAACAGGAAAAAGTAAAGTGTGCCTTCCGGTTCGTGAGAGCTTTACTGACCGAATTTCGCATAACACTGGTAAGAGTTTAATTTGAAGAGAAAATAAAAGCAAGTCAAATTTACTTGGAATAGCAAATTGCTAGTAAGTATGTATGGTGGAAACTTTGGAAAACTTTGGCTTTTAGGAGTTGGATGCACGAGTAGAGCTCATACTCATTACAAGGCGAAGGCTAGCAAAAGACTGGGAGCGACCAACTAAGAGAGCAATAATGGCCATAATCATGCAAAGCGACAAAGTGACATTAAAAGAAGCATAAGATGGCATCAAAAGTCAAAAACTAAATGATCATAGAGGCTATTGTCGACTTTGTAAGAGTCTAACATGTGTGAGCATGCGCCAAGTCAACCCAAATAAAGCGTCAAGGAGAAAACCAAAATAATGCTTCCATATAATTAAAAACAACGCATGATTTTTTTCAAAGGCTCATTAAGCAATCTCAATTGTTTGAGACAAGTCATGCTACAGCAAAACCACTAAGCATACTATCAAAAAGACATCAAGCATGACATGAAAAAGCCTAAGCCGCAGTCTACACAAGCTCCTTCTTGTACCACTTTTTCGATAAAGCTTTTTCTCTTTTCCAACACCATTTGAAATTTTTAAAAACACCTCTTTTGATGAAAACCAATAAAGATCAGAGGCAAAAATACACCTTGATGAAAAGATATGACAAGGTCTAAACACAATTCAAGGCAAAAATGAAAACCAAAAGCAGTAGCAGAAAAAGAAGAACACTCGGTGAAATTGTAAGAATGAAAAACGGAGTGTTCTTGACAAATGAAAAGCAAGGCAACTTCTCCAAAAGAAATTTGTTGGGGTCCAACCATTTATTGAAGCAAACAAACTAAACTAACTAAGAAAACTAAAACAACTGACACTCCAAGAAAAACACATAGTGCATGAAGCAATAAAAATATAGTGTCTTGAAAGGTGACCTGATTTTTGCCGATGAAAAAGGGGTGCCTTGGGGGCATCCCCAAGCTTTGACGCTTGTACTTCTTGGATATTTCTTGGGGTGCTGGGCATCCCCAAGCTTGAGCTTTTGTCTATTCTTCAACTCATCTCATCATTCTCCAATCCCTACACTTGAAAACTTCCTTCATACAAAACTAAACACAATTCTATTAGCAACATTAGTGTAGCATATAATATAATCAACCTCTTTTTGCTTCAGGTTTCAACCCAAAACCACCACATATATAGCAAATACTACTGTAGCAACTTCCCCACAAGTTCTATGATCAAAAGAACTCAAAAGAAAGCGATAAAGCGGCAAACACAAATATTGGCAGAAATTTGTCAAAACAGAACAGCTGACAAAGGTCAAATTTTTGAGGGTTTTTCTGTTGCTCAAATCAAAAAGTGTTAAACTAACGAAAGTTTGGATATAACCTGGGGCATATGCTCAAGAAATCGCAGGTCTAAAAGATATACAGAGAATTTATACGAATTTTTACGGTGCAGCACCGAAAACAGTTTTAGGACAGCAACATCCCCAAATCTTTACCTCACTCGAATTAGAGGCTTCTCTTGGCACAAAAACAAAATAAAAAGGATAAGGAGTGGTCATTACAATGGTAATGACTTCTAAGACTCAAATAAAAGAAAAAGTACTGAAAATAAAACATTGGGTTATCTCCCAAGAGTGCTTTTTTTTAACGCCTTTGAGCTAGGCGCAGAAAATTGCGAATCGAGTAACAATGAAAGGGGGATCAGGATCCACTATAGGAATAAAGAAATGAATACTATCCAATTGAGGTTTTGAGTATCCCTTGTATTCATGCTTTGGTACACTATTTTCATCAAAAATATTTTTAGGACAAATCCAACTAAAATTAGTTACCAAGGCATTATGAATTCCTACAAGCTTACAATGTATTGGCAATCTAGAATCTTCATTGGGTGTACCAACAATTTCAACAGGCGAGCCAAGCTTATTAAACTTCTTAAAAACTTTCCTAGCCTCAATTGCAACATCTCTAAATTCTATGCGCAAAGTTTCCAAGATAAAAGCTTTCTTTTTGAGATCCTCAATTTCATGAAGCTTAAGGAACATGTATTGCATGAAAGGATTAAGACTAGCAAACCTAGCTTCTAACATGTGAACTAAATAAGCAGAAGCAACTTCATAACTAGGAGCTAGCTCAACCAAAGACTTTTTCTCAACTTCCTTATGCATACTAATGTGATTAAAGAACTCCTCAATGTTACTTTTTCCAATAATTGAACCACTACCTACTGAGAGGTCCTCCAGAACGTACTTAGGGAATGGCATGATGAACTAAAAGTAAAGAAATAACAACTACCAAGGATTCTAATTTTTTTGGGTTTTTAATATAAAACAATGCAGGTAAAATAAATAAAGTAAAGAAAAACAATAACAAAGTAAAGGATGTGCGTGCAAAAAACTCCCCTCACAGAAGTCTTCCACTCTTCCCCGGCAACGGCGCCAGAAAAAGGCTTGATTGCTAGATTGTTGGAACCCCAAGATTAAGGTTTGATAAATATAGCAGCAAGTTTTTCCCTCAGTAAGAAACCAAGGTTTATGTCGATCAGGAGAAAAGCAGACAATACGACTGAAGGTGATGCTTGCTAGTTTGCGATAGCTTCGGACAATTTATATATGGCGCCTCGTCCAAGCTTTGCTTGCTAGCTGCAACGCGGAACTTGCACACAACACAACCAAGTACTTTGTTCCCAACTTGCGATGAGGTTGTCAATCTCACCGGTTTGCTTGAAACAAAGGGTATGAGCGTATCGAGTGGAAAGTGATGATAGTATGCGAGTAAAGTAAACAGTGCGAGTAAAGTAAATAGGTGATAGCAATATGATGGAAATAGGACCGGGGTCCACAGTTCACTAGTGGTGTCTCTCCATAAGATAAATAACACATGTTGGGTAAACAAATTATAGTTGGGCAATTGATAGAATAAAGATAAACATGATATGTCAAGAAGATCACTATGAGATTTACTCTGGGCATTACAACAAAATACATAGACCGCCATCCAACTGCATCTATGACTAATAATCCACTTGTGGCGAATCAATCTGAGAACTCCACAAGTATTAAGTTGCGAACAACAGATAATTGCATTAAGCAAAGTGTGTAATGTAAACAAAGCATATGCCCTTGAGCATATGAATGTTGTTTTCTCCCTAGTAGCAACAGCACATCTACAACCTTAGAGGTTTCTGTCACTCCCCCAGGTTAAATAGAGGCATGAACCCACTATCGAGCATAAATACCCCCTCTTGGAGTCACTAGCAACTACTCGGCCAAGATAGCTACTAACAACGGAGAGCATTCAAGATCATAAACAACATAGAGATAACAAAAGATATAATTCAGTACAGCAACTCAATCATAACACCAATATTCATCGGATCCCAACAAACCAAACATGTAGAATTACATAACGGTGATCTCAATCATGTAGGGCAGCTCATGAGATCTAAACATGAAGCACATGGTGGAGAAGACAACCATCTAGCTACTGCTATGGACCCATAGTCCAAGGTAGACTACTCACTCATCGCTCCGGAGGCAAGCATGGCAATGAAGAAGACCTCCGGTGGCGATTCCCCTCTCTGGCAGGGTGCCGAGAAGAGCTTCTGGACCCTCCTGATCTTCGGGTCAACGGCGGCAGTGGATCGCGATGTGTTCTGGAAAATTGATTAGGGTACTTAGGTTTTTCCCATCGGGGGGTCTTTATAGGCGAAGGGGCGATGTCAGGAGTGGACCCAGGTGCCCTCACACCATGGCGGCGCGGCCAGGGCCTGGGCCGCGCCATCCTGGTGTGTGGGGCCCCTGTGGCCCCCATCTACTCCTCTTCGGATCTCTGGAAGCTTCCGGGGAAAATAAGACTTCAGGAACTTGTTTCGTCCAATTCCGAGAATATTTCCTGTGTATCACTTCTGAAACACAAAAACAGCAGAAAACAGGGAACTGGCACTGTGGCAACTTGTTAGTAGGTTAGTTCCAAAAATGCATAAAAGTGCCACGAAGTGTAACGAAACATTAGGCAAATGGTGTAAAAACACGCACGGAGCATCAAAAATTATAGATACGTTGGAGACGTATCAATCGGGAGGATCCAGGAGCTCTTCCCGGCACCCTGCCGGGGAGGGGAATCCCTGCCGGAGGCCTTCTACACCAACATGGTCACCTCCGGAGTGATGTGTGAGCAGTCTACCTTGGACTACGGGTCCATAGCAGTAGCTATATGGTTGTCTTGTCCACCATGTGCTTCATGTTTAGATCTTGTGAGTTGCCCTACATGATCAAGATCATCTTTATGTAATTATACATGTTGTGTTTGTTGGGATCCGATGAGTATTGGTACTATGTTAAGTTGATGTGCCGAATCATATATCTTATGTTATCTCTATGTTGTTTATGATCTTGCATGCTTTCCGTTGCTAGTAGATATCTTGGCCGAGTAGATGCTAGTGACTCCAAGAGGGAGTATTTATGCTCGATAGTTGGGTTCTTGCCTCTATTTAATCTGGGGGAGTGACAGAAACCTCTAAGGTTGTAGATGTGTTGTTGCCACTAGGGGGAAAACATCATTCTTGTGTCCAAGGACATTTGCTTTGTTTACATTATGCACTTTGCTTAATGCAATTATCTGTTGTTCGCAACTTAATTCTCAAGGGGTCCTCGGATGATTCCCCGCGAGTGGATTTTCAGACATAGATGCAGTTGGATTACGGTCTATGTATTTTGTTGTAATGCCTAGAGTGAATCTCATAGTGATCCTCATGACATATGTACGTTATCTTTACTCTATCAATTGCCCAACTGTAAATTGTTTACCCAGCATGTTGTTATTTATCTTATGGAGAGACGCCACTAGTGAACTGTGGATCCCGATCCAATTTCCTTTACATTGTTACACCATTTTACTTTTACTCGCACTGTTTACTTTACTTCCATACTATTATCCTTTTACCACTCGATACGCTCAATCCTTTGTTTACAACAAACCGGTGAGATTGACAACCTCATCGTAAGTTGGGAGCAAAGTACTTGTTTGTGTTGTGTGTAGGTTTCACGTTGCTGCTGGGTGAAGACACACCAACAATATTCCTGGCGCCATTGTCCAGGGTGTCACGAAGCTAGCAAGCATCACCTTCTTAAGTTTGGTTCTTTCTCCTACTGGTTCGATAAACCTTGGTTTCACAACTAAGGGAAGACTTGCTGCTGTGCTCATCACACCTTCTCTTGGGGTTCCCAACTGGTCGGTCATCTATATCAACACTGCCCCATCAACAAGTTTTTTGGCATCGTTGCCAGGGAGGAAGAAGACTTCTGCAAGGGGAGTCTTGCACGCACAATCTTTTACTTTGTCTTTGTTTTGCTTTACTTTATTTTTACTTGCATCGTTTTATCAAAAATACAAAAAAATTAGTTTCTTTGATAGTTTGCATTCCGTTACTTTTACTTTTAAGTTCATCATGTTGTTCCCTAAGTATGCTTTGGAGGACCTTACAATAGGTAGTGGTTCTATTATTGGGAAAGGTAACATTGAGGAGTTCTTTAATCATGTTAGTATGCATAAAGATGTTGCGGATAGATCTTTGGCTGAGCTTGCTCCTAGTTATGAAGTTGCTGCTGCTTATTTAGTTCACATGTTGAAGGCTAGGTTTGTTAACCTTAATCCTTTTATGCAACAAATGTTTCTTAAGCTTCACGATATTGAAGACTCCGAAAAGAAAGATTTTATTTTGGAGAGTTTGCGTAGAGAATTTAGAGATGTTGATATTGAAGCTAGGAAAGTTTTTGAGCATTTTAATATGCTTGGCTCACCTGTTAATGTTGTTGGTACAACCAAAGAAGATATCAAAGTACCGATTCCTTGCAAACTTGTAGGATTGCATGAAGCTTTGGAAAATAATTTTGATTGGATTTGTCATGAAAACCCTTTTGATGAAAGTAGTGTACCAAAGAGTGGTCACAAGGGATCTTCAAAAACTCATTTGGATACAATTCAATTCATTGTTGAGAAGACTTCTGCAATTGATCTTAATGCCTCATTTGATATTACTTGATTCGCACTTTCTGCGCCTAGCTCAAAGGTGTTAAAGAAAAGCACTCTTGGGAGATAACCCAATGTTTTCTTTTTAGTACTTTTTCTTTTATTTGAGTCTTGGAAGTTATTAATACTGTAATGACCACTCCATATCATTTTTATTTCGTTGTTGTGCCAAGAAGAACCTTCAATTTGAGGGAGATAATATTTGGGGAAGTTGATGTCCTAAAATAGATTCCTGCGCTGCACCGTAAAAATTCATGAAAATTCTCAGTATATCTTTTTGATCTGAAATTTCTTTTGCATATGCCCCAGGTTATATCCAAACTTTCATTAGTTTTGCACTTTTTTATTTGAGCAACAGAAGGTCCTCGAAAAAATCGACATTTGTCAGCTGTTCTGTTTTGACAAATTTCTGCCACTATTTGTGTTTGCCTCTCGATCGCTTTCTTTTTTAGTTATTTTGATCACAGAACTTTTGAGGAAGTTGCTACAGTAGTATATGCTTTATATGGGGTGTTTTTGAGTTTGAAACTGAACCAAAAAGGGTTGATTTACTATTATGTTTATGCTAACATTGCTAATAGAATTGTGTGAAGATTTGTATGAAGGAAGTTTTCAAGTGTAGGGATTAGAGAATGATGAGATGAGATGAAGTATGGACAAAAGCTCAAGCTTGGGGATGCCCATGTCACCCCAAGAAATATCCAATAGGTACAAGCGTCAAAGCTTGGGGATGCCCCCGAGGCACCCCTTCTTCATCGGTAAAAATCAGGTCACCTTTCAACACACTATATTTTTATTGCTTCATATTCTATGCGTTTTTCTTCAAGCGTCTTTACTTTTGCTTTCAGTTTTCTTTTGTTTTGTTTGCTGAAATAAATGGTTGGACCCCAACAAATTTCTTTTGGAGGAGATTTACCTTGTTTTTCATTGCCAAGAACACTCTATTTTTCACTCTTATCGTTCAACGAGTGTTCTCTTTTTCTAGAACTGCGTTTAGCTTTCATTTTTTGCCTTGATTTTTGTTCAGATCTTGCTTTATCTTTGCATCAAGGTTTATTTATACCACTGGTATATGTTGGTTTTCATCAAAATAGTTGTCTCAAAAAGGTTTGAATGGTGTTGGAAAAGAGAAAAAGTTTCATGCAAAAAAAAGGTGGTACAAAAAGGAGCATGCTTGATGTCGTTTTGATAGTATGCTTAGTAGTTTTTGCTGTAGCATGAATTGTCTCGAGTGACTGAGATTGCTTAATGAGCCTTTGAAAAAAATCATGCATTGTTTTTATTATATGGAAGCATTTATTTGGTTTTCTCTTTGATGCTTTATTTGGGTTGACTTGGCGCATGCTTATAACATGTTTGACTCATACAAAGTCGCCATAAGCCTTTATGGTCATTTGGTTTTTGACTTGTGATGCCATTTTATACTTCTTTTAATGATGTTTTGTCGCTATGCATGATTATGGCCGTTATTGCTCTCTTAGTTTGTTGCTCCCAGTCTTTTGCTAGCCCTCATTTTGTACTGAGTATGAGCTCTACTCGTGCATCCAACTCCCAAAAAACCAAGTTATTCCAATGTGTCCACCACACATACCTATTAGCAATTTGCTATTACAAGTACATTTGACATGCTTTTATCTATCCTTCGAATTAAACTCTTTTGGTGTTATATGAAAATTAGTTAGTAAAGCTCTCACAAACCTGATGGCACACTTTACTTTTCTCGCTTTTAAATTTTTGACATTGTGGCTCTTTTATGTTGACGTTATGCTTGCAAGTTGTAAGTTGGAAATTAGACAAACCATGCCATCATGGGGTAAGCTTTCAACATTGCACTTTCTCTTATTTGAGTTGATATCGTGATCTTTTGTTTATGGATACTCGTGATATGAAATAAGTTGGGAATCTTGCGGGATCATGGAGTTTGTATATGTGTTAGAGAAACGCCCGGGCTGCTAATCTAAGCCATGCATCATTCATGGTGGAAATTTACGGCATGCCCATAGTGGACATTCGACGACGCATCTCAAAATAAAAAGCTATACCAATGGCAAATAAAAGAGATGCCAAGGTGTTCATTGTCTATTTGTCCTGTCATTTTGATGTGGTCTTGTTCCATGTCATCGGGCAAGGAGGTACCCCGTTGGCGGTTCTCGATGATACGTGTATACTTACAATGACAAGAGCTTGCTTGGGACCCTAAGTCGAGTAGCATGAGGTTTGGATATTCGTATTTCACAGGACACGAGGTTTTCAACTTATGATTTGTCAAGCATATGCTCATAATTGTTCTCGCATTTACTTTAACCATTCAAGATGCTTACGATGGGGGCAATGAGAGCTCAAAGCTAGTAAGTACCATAATCTTTTGAAGGTTTATAAAACTTGCAAACACTACTTCCCTCAGCGAAGGGCCTTTCTTTTACTTTTATGTTGAGTCTCCACCTTCTACCTTTATGCACCGTCTAAGAGAGCATAGTTGCAATTCTGAGTTTAATATGCATAGTCCCAAATTTTATCATTGATTGATTTATGATTATGGTTTCACTTATTCTTAAATTATTTGTATCTAGTCGTCCTTTTAAACTTGAAGGTGTCATGTGCATTTATGTTTCACTATTCCATGAAGGACAAGCTGAAAACCATTTGCTATGTTTTTCTATATGATTTGAACACACGTTTGACTTCCATTGTTTCATTATTCATGATCTTTTGTTTGTGTTTCTTTTCATGTTATAACATGTTTGCTAAGTTTTTATTGTCAAGATTATGTCTTGTATGCCCATGTTTTAAGTTCTTTGATCCCAGCACTCAATGCTTACATAGATGATCAAGATTGTGATGGTGCATGTCACCTCAAAAATTATTCTTTTGATATCACTTACCTACTCAAGGACGAGCAGGAGTTAAGCTTGGGGATGCTTGATACGTCCCAAACGTATCTATAATTTTTGATGCTCCATGCTTGTTTATACACCATTTGCTTTGAGTTTTGTTACACTTCGTGGTGTTTTTATGCATTTTCCGGAACTAACCTATTAACAAGATGCCACAGTGCCAGTTCCCTGTTTTCTGCTGTTTTTGTGTTTTAGAAAAGTTACACAGGAAATATTCTCGGAATTGGACGAAACAAAAGCTGAACCTCCTATTTTTACCGAAGCTTCACGAAGACCAAAGATGAGATGGAGGGGGGCCAGGTGCTAGCCTCACCACAGGGCGGCGTGGTCCAGCCCCTGGCTGCACGGCCCTATGGTGAGACCACCTGGTCCACCTCCTGATGATGCCCCTTCGCCATAAAGTCCCCTCGACGGGAAAAACCTAAAGGACGGATCGCTTTTCCTCGAAACATACTGCAAGCTGCCGCCATCATCAAAACGAGATCGGGAGGATCCAGGAGCTCTTCCCGGCACCCTGTCAGAGAGGGGAATCACTGTTGGAGGCCTTCTACACCACCATGGTCGCCTCCAGAGTGATGTGTGAGTAGTCTACCTTGGACTACGGGTCCATAGCAGTAGCTAGATGGTTGTCTTCTACACCATGTGCTTCATGTTTAGATCTTGTGAGCTGCCCTACATGATCAAGATCATCTTTATGTAATCATACATGTTGTGTTTTTTGGGATCCGATGAGTATTGGTACTATGTTAAGTTGATGTGCTGAATCATATATCTTATGTTATCTCTATGTTGTTTATGATCTTGCATGCTTTCCATTGCTAGTAGATATCTTGGCCGAGTAGATGCTAGTGACTCCAAGAGAGAGTATTTATGCTCGATAGTTGGGTCCATGCCTCTATTTAATCTGGGGGAGTAACAGAAACCTCTAAGGTTGTAGATGTGTTATTGCCACTAGGGGAAAACAATATTCTTGTGTCCAAGGATATTTGCTTTGTTTACATTACGCACTTTGCTTAATGCAATTATCTGTTGTTCGCAACTTAATACTCAAGGGGTCCTTTGATGATTCCCCGCGAGTGATGTTTTAGTCATAGATGCAGTTGGAATATGGTCTATGTATTTTGTCGTAATGCCCAGAGTGAATCTCATAGTGATCCTCGTGACATATGTACGTTATCTTTACTCTATCAATTGCCCAACTGTAATTTGTTTACCCAGCATGTTGTTATTTATCTTATGCAGAGATGCCACTAGTGAACTGTGGACCCCGGTCCAATTTCCTTTACATTGTTACACTATTTTACTTTTACTCGCATTGTTAACTTCACTTGCATACTATCATCCTTTTACCACTTGATACGCTCAATCCTTTGTTTACAGCAAACCGGTGAGATTGACAACCTCATCATAAGTTGGGAGCAAAGTACTTGTTTGTGTTGTGTGCAGGTTTCACGTTGCTGCTAGGTGAAGACACACCAACAATATTCCTGGTGCCATTGTCCAGGGTGTCACAAAGCTAGCAAGCATCACCTTCTTAAGTTTGGTTCTTTCTCCTGCTGGTTCGATAAACCTTGGTTTCACAACTGAGGGAAGACTTGCTGTTGTGCTCATCACACCTTCTCTTGGGGTTCCCAACTAGTCGGTCATCTATATCAACACCACACCATCAACAAGTTTTTCTGGTGCCATTGCCGGGGAGGAAGAAGACTTCTGCAAAGGGAGTCTCACACGCACAATCTTTTACTTTGTCTTTGTTTTGCTTTACGTTATTTTTACTTGCATCTTTTTATCAAAAATACAAAAAAATAGTTTCTTTGATAGTTTGCATTCCATTACTTTTACCTTTAAGTTCATCATGTTGTTCCCTAAGTATGCTTTGGAGGACCTTACAATAGGTAGTGGTTCTATTATTGGGAAAGGTAACATTGAGGAGTTCTTTAATCATGTTAATATGCATAAAGATGTTGAGGATAGATCTTTGGTAGAGCTTGCTCCTCGTTATGAAGTTGATGCTGCTTATTTAGTTCACATGTTGGAGGCTAGGTTTGTTAACCTTAATCCTTTTATGCAACAAATGTTTCTTAAGCTTCATGATATTGAAGACTACGAAAAGAAAGATTTTATTTTGGAGACCTTGCGTAGAGAATTTAGAGATGTCGCTATTGAAGCTAGGAAAGTTTTTGAGCATTTTAATATGCTTGGCTCACCTGTTAATGTTGTTGGTACAACCAAAGAAGATATCAAAGTACCAATTCCTTGCAAACTTGTAGGATTGCATGAAGCTTTGGAAAAGAATTTCGATTGGATTTGTCCTAAAAACCCTTTTGATGAAAGTAGTGTACCAAAGGGTGTTCACAAGGGATCTTCAAAAACTCATTTGGATACAATTCAATTCATTATTGAGAAGACTTCTGCAATTGATCTTAATGCCTCATTTGATATTACTTGATTCACACTTTCTGCGCCTAGCTCAAAGGTGTTAAAGAAAAGCACTCTTGGGAGATAACCCAATGTTTTCTTTTCAGTACTTTTTCTTTTATTTGAGTCTTGGAAGTTATTACTACTGTAATGACCGCTCCTTATCATTTTTATTTTGTTGTTGTGCCAAGAAGAACCTCTAATTTGAGGGAGGTAAGATTTGGGGAAGTTGTTGTCCTGAAACAGATTCCTGCGCTGCATCGTAAAAATTCATGAAAATTGTCAGTATATCTTTGTGATCTGAAATTTCTTGTGCAAATGCCATGCATAGGAATTTATTGTGGAATCTTTGGAATAACTTGGTTTTCAGGGGTTTGGATGCACGAGTAGAGCTCATACTCAGTACACGTGAAGGCTAGCAAAAGACTGGGAAGCAACAATCAAGAGAGCAGTAACTGTCATAATCATGTTTGCGACAAAACAAAATTAACAGGGGTATAATAATGACACAAGAGCTCTGAGGCAAAATAAATCATCAAGGCTTAATTGACTTTTGTTTAGTCATATGCATGCGTGAGCATGTGCCAAGTTGATTCAAATGAAACATTCAGAGGAGGATACCACAGTGGCATACCGTTTCATCAAATAGAACAATGCAAGCAAACATCTATATGACATGCTACAAACTATTAGTAAATTGGAACTAATCACATGAGAGCAGGAACTACTAAGCATCCATTGAATAACATACACCTTATACGAACAAACTAAGCATGTCCACATGAATGAGTATATGTACAAAAATTAAAACAAATAGAGTTCATACCAGCCTCTCACCATATCTCAAATTGTCAAAGATCGTCATTATTGCCTTTCACTTGTGTGGCTTGAATAATATGAAGTAATAACCAAGCTCCAATGGAGTCACGAGAGACTATTGAACTCTGTAGCAAACTTTACAAATCTGGAAAAGAACAACAAATATTTTTGGATTTTCGAATAAGACAAGAACATAAAGAAATGGCAAACAAAGCAAAATATTTTTGGATTTTTGAATATTAAACCGAAACTAGAAGGTAAAGCAAACCAATACTAGAAAAATAAAGAAGCAAACAAAGAGAAACATTAGAAATATTTTTGGTCTTTTTGTGTTTAGGAAAGTAAAAGCAAAACAAGAATAACAAAGAAAAAGAAAGAAAGCAGAACATGGATATACAAAGTTCCGACAGAATATGATGTGTAAATGAGTGAGATGTCGGTATGCCTCCCCCCAAGCTTAGGCTTTTGGCCTAAGTGGCGATCAATCCCAACGCGGCCAAGAAGTGGCACCTCCAAAATATGACAAAGAAGTACCTTCATCCTTATATGAACTTGAGGACACCCCGGTGTGATGCATGGCGTAGTAATCATAGGGCGTCTCCCCCTCTTGGCTCTCGGAGCCCTGCTGCCTATCGAAACCAAGCAACCTCAGCTATTCATCCAACTCCTCCTTTGAGCGTGACCACGGCGTCCTGCAAAAATTGAACAAACTAGCCTGCGGCAAGGGAACTTCCCTTTCATCTCCATCAGTAAATAACATTCTATAGACTAAACTTCCTGCACAAGAGTTAGCAGCAACAAAGTGATGAACTTTCATAGCAACAAGATCAAGTCTTTGTGGGGTTAACAATGTATCATTGGGGTCAACATAAAGGCCTAGAGTAGCTATAATACGTGCAGCAATAATTCCTCCATAAATGGGTCCTCTAGCAGCTAAGCGACGAGCAATGAGAGCACCAAGGTTGTACTTATTACTACTATTAAGTGTAGCAGCTAGAAAAGCTAAATGATAATTAGAAATATTACTAGTGTTCTCCCTACCAAGAACACTAGTGGCAAGATAATAAGCAAAGTATCTAATGGCTGGGAGTTGAATATTCCTTATCTTGCCACGCTGGGCGGTGCGGTCATCATCATTTGTCACCCCTCGGTAAAGCTCTAGCAAATCAATGGGTCAACCTTGAGTCTTCTTTGCTGTTCCAAACATAGCAATACCTAGGATACTGCAAAATCTTTCCAAAGTCATGGTAACAGGCATATTATAGATTCTAAATGCAATAGATGGCCTAAAGGCGGAGTTAGCAAAAGTAAAGCTCTCAACAAAAGTCTTAGTGAGTATAGCATATTGGTCACTCTCATTATTCATGTATGTAGTCAAAACAACCCTATTAACAAGAAGTAAGAAATCATCAAGGATCCCTGCATTTCTTACAAAGTTAGTACAAGGGAAAGTGGATGGATGTGCATCTCCATCATCCCCCCTCATCACCAATACTTGGTGCAATAAGATCTTCATTGTAGGATGCCCTAAATCGAGCAGTTGATCTCGAAGGCCTTGCTACCCTTGGTGCCTCTCTCTCAAAGACTTCTCCATAAGTGTGATCATGCATCTCCCTTTTATGAAATTTAAAAATTATTTTGAGACAAGTAAATGAAGGAAACTACTATAGGGAGTTGCAAGAGAGCTAAACATGCATCAAAATAATTTATCTAAGCAATAGAACAAGCATGCAAACTCACTTAACCTGTCACCTACAGTACTAAAATACTCAAGAAATACTCCACTAAACAAAATTCTACTTGGACAATCGGAGGAGTCACATACCGGAGAACAATAGCTTCAAATTTCAGCAACAAAGATGGGCTCGGCAAGGAGATCGAAAATTGTGAGCAAGAACAGCAAGAACACGAGTTTGAACAAAGGTGTGGTGTTTTTTCGGGAGAGGGAGTGAAGTGGCAGGTGGAGGAATAAGTGAAGGGCCAGGGGGCAACACCATGCCATGGCGCGACATGCCCTGGCCTGCGCCACCATGTGGTGTAGTGGCATGTTGGGTCCCCCTGGGTTGTTCCAGGTGCCTCTCTGTCCCATTTTAGACATAAAAATTTAATAAAAGTTTTCTGGAATTTTTCAAGAAACTTTATTTTTGAGCGATTTTCAGAAATTGATAAATGATTAAAAACATGGGAAAACAATTATGGAATGATGGAAAACAAATTCAAACCAAGTATTTAGAAGTTCTAAAACACTCAAATATGCAACTAACCAGCGGAAACATGGGTGAATATGGTGGAAGCAAAAGTAATCAAAAGTAAACATGGTGAAAACATGAGTAAACTAAAGTAAATGCGGTGAAAACATTGTTTTAGTCATTCAAAAACCACTTTGTTAACAAGGTTGATCAAGTCTTGTTACCAAAACAATTTTTTATGAAACAAAACTTTGCATTTCACTAAATGATTATGTTACCTCAACCTTGATAGGCATAGTCCCAACCATGATAATTTCATATTCCTCATGTGGCCTTAGCCTAGAACAATAGATTTCTCCAACTTTAATGGTCTCAATATTTTTAATTGAATTTAGACCATATTTCCTATCAATCTTCTTGGGAAAATAAACCATGTGCTCCTTGTCATTAACATTAAAAGTTAATTTCCCTTGGTTGCAATCAATAACAACTCCTGTATTGTTAAGAAAAGGTCTCCCAAGAATAATAGACATATTATCATCTTCAGGCATTTCCAGCACAACAAAGTCAGTTAATATCAAACAATTATTAGCCACTTGAATAGGAACATCCTCACATATACCAATAGGAATAGTAGTAGACTTATCAGTCATTCGCAGAGATATATCAGTTGATATCAATTTTTCTAGATCAAGTCTCTTATAGAGAGAAAAAGGCATGACACTAACTCCTGCTCCCAAGTCACATAAAGCAGTTCTAACATAATTATTTTTAATGGAGCAAGGAATAGTTGGTATACCTCGATCTCCAAGCTTCTCTGGAACCTTGCCATTGAAAGAATAATTAGCAAGCAATGTGGAAATTTCCTCATTAGGAATCTTCCTTTTATTAGAAACACTATCCTTCATTTACTTTGAATAAGGAGTCAATGTAATAGCATCAGTCAAAGGAATTTGCAAGAACAAAGGTTTCATCCATTCACAAAACTTGTTATAGTGTTCTTCTTCCTTTGATTTGTGTTTCTTATTAGGAAAAGGCATTGGTTTTTGCACCCAAGGTTCTCTCTCACTACTATGTTCTTTGGCAATGAAATCTTCCTTAGAGTACTTTGTATTCTTAGTATGCTTTACAGGTTCCTCTTCAATTTCTTCTTTATCAGAAGAATAATTTTTATCATTATCACTTTCAGTTTTTGCATCAGAGATAGATACACTATTAGGATCTTTAACAGATTCAGAAGATTCTACAACTGTTTTATGTTTCTTCTTCTTCTTTTTATTAGAAAGAGTACCATTATCTATAGCTTGTTGAGAATCTTGTTCAGCTCTTTTAGGATGCCCTTTGGGATATAAAGGATCCTGAGTAGAAGCACCACTTCTAGTGCTTATTTCACAAGCATGTTTTTCTCTAGAAGCGTTAACTAGAAAATCTTTTTGCACCTTAGTGAGCTGATCAATTTGAGTCTGAACCATTTGTAAATGTTTAACAAGCATTCTAACATCATTGGAGGTTCTCTCCACAATATCATGCAACTTGTTAATAGCTCTAGAATTTTCCAACAGATGATTTTGCACCCTCTTATTAAAGTTATCTTGCTTAACAATATAATTATCAAATTCATCTAAGCATTGATCAGGAGGTTTGGAGTAGGGAATATCTCTATTATCAAAGTATTGGAGAGAGTGTAATTCGATAGTGGGTGAGTGAGGGATTGGCTTACATAATTCATCTATAGGTGGTAGATTCTTCACATCTTCAGATTTAATACCCTTCTCCCTAAGAGATTTCTTGGCTTCCCTCATCACTTCATCATTTAATTCAATCATTCCCCTCTTCTTTGGTGTTGGCGTTGGGGTTGGCTCAGGTGAAAGTGTGGATGGTCTAACCTAGAGGGGGGGTGAATAGGTTTCTACAAATTTTACTTCTCTTTTCACTAGTTTTAGGCTTTGCGGAATATAAGTGTGAGCCTAACAACTAAGTGAGCAACCTATATGATGCAAAACAAAGTACTTCAAGCACGAAGGCTATCACAAAGGTAAAACACAAGTAAAGGGGCTCGGATAGAAATAACCGAGGCACACGGAGATGAAGATGTATCCCGATGTTTACTCTCTTGGGAGAGAGCTAGTCACCGTTGGAGAGGTGTGAATTCCCACGAAGGGTACTCAAGCGCCACGAAGGCTCACCTTCTTCTCCTTGAGCCTCCTCCATGAAGTAGGAGCCCAATCACTTATGGTAGACCTTAGGGTGGTCTCCAAACCCTCACAAACTTTCCACGGGGCAAATCACAAGCCGAATGCCTCCGGGCGACCCTAGCCGCCTAGGGTTTCCCACAAACCCAAGAGTAACAAGCAATACTCAATGAACACAAGGGGGAATGAAATTTGGCTTGGTGGAAACGTAGATCGGGGTCTCCTCAATCTTTCTACCAAAGGGATTTGGATTTGAGTGGGTAGAATGGGAGATCCTCAAGCTTTGAATGCTCTTAAATGGAGGAGAGAGAGAGAAGGCAAGGATATGATTTGAATGGCAACCTTATCCTATCCAAGGTAGGTGAAGGGGTATTTATAGTCCGGGGGGAGAAAGAGCCGTTTGAAGCAGAGTTCCTGCGCCCAGCCGGTGCAAAGTCGGCGGCGCCGGCCGCAGAGCCAGACCCGCCGGCGCACAGCCCAACGAAACCGGACTTGCACTGGACCGGCCGGCGCACAGACCAGCGATGCCAGATCTGCACCGGGCAAGCTGGCAGAGGTGAGTGTCGTGCTGGGGAGTACGCTGGGTGGGTCGGCTTTTATGCCGGGCCAAAGCTGAACCCCCCACCAGAACACTCAACCGGTAGTGGCCCGGTGGCTGTACCGGGTGGGCCGGTGTAGCGCCCGGCACACCGGGGCCCACACCGGACTGGCTGGCTTTTACGTTGGACACCAACCGGAACCCCTACCAGAACATGATTCCGGTTAAGGCCCGGTGGCAGTACCGGACTGGCCGGCACAGAGCCCGGCGCCGCCGGCCACTAATACCAGCACAGGAAAATCTGTTTCAAAAAGTCCTTTCTTCCCGCGAACTTTTGGCAAAGTGTTTGGAAATTATGGGTGGTAGGATATGAAAAAGAAAATAGGCCACCTTCCCACTGAGTTCATCGAGATTACCCCTCTTAATAGTGTGGAGTTCCTATACTCAAAAGGTAAGTAAATTAACAAAGGAACTACCGTCTCTTCGAAACAAACGGGGGGTCTCACAACTCCTTCCATCACACATGACGAACTAAAACCTACAAATAAAGCTAGCAAGACACATTAGATCATCACTAGCTCGTGTGTCATCATTAATAAAAATAAAGGTCAAGGGTAAAATACCCTTACAATCTCCCCGTTTTTGGTTAACGATGACAAACCGAGCTAGAGTTCATAAAAGGTAATAAGCATGTGAGCACAAGTTTCTACCTACATTAGAGCGGCTCCCCCATAATATTTGCACATGATTTAAGTTGCATTGGAATGCAATGTACAACATATATGTAGAGTATGGAAAGCTTCTCTAATGTAAATAGGAACAATAAGATAGTATGACAAGTGAATCAAATAAGCTAAACTGTCCATGCATAAGATTAAACAAGATAGATAAGACGTGTAGATAACTTAGTCGCATACAATAATTAAGCACACTTGCCCAGATGTATGGGACTTTCACATAGTTCACCACTTAAAATCCACACAGAGACCAAATGTTCGAAAAAACCAACTAAAAAGCAAACACAAGCCAAGAGGAAAGCATCAAGGAACAATGGCTTGTGCAAAGAGAACTCTACTCACTTCTCCCCCTTGGCATCGGAACACCAAAAAGGGAGGAGCAAGAGAGTGGCAACTGAAAGCAACTAGGCAAATGGATGAGGTGGAGACTCGGCATCTCCAGCATCTTCATCTTCCTGGCCTTCATCTTCACCTTCATCTTCATCTTCATCTTCCTGGATTTCCTCTTCAGTAAAAGTCCTAGTCCGTGAGGGATGACAACTAGAGAAAGCCATAGGGTACCCTTGGAACATCTCCTCATTAAGAAGAGGCATCACATAGTTCACCATGGGCACAGGGTTCAACTCCGGACCGGGAGGAGGATAAGGATAGTTCTTGGAAGCAAAGAACTCATTCTGGCGAATCCTTGTGTCCTGAGACATCACTAAAGCTTGATGTGCCACATCATTGGTGTTCTTGCACATATCTCATAGATTCTTGAAGAACTTGGCAGCTCCACTTTTCTTGTGAGGAGCAGGAGAATGGCGAGAACTAGAGGCACCGGGATAGCCAAAAGTAGTAGCCGAGGGACAACGAAGAGTGGGGTGCTCCACCCAACCTTCACTAAGCCCAAGGGTGAAAAGAGCATGCTTGTAGCGCTCACCAGAATGTGCAAACTTGCCAGCCACTCTGGAGTCAATGAACTTCTGAACAAAAGCACAAAACCCTGGAGTCATATGGGAAAGCACCGACCTCTTCAGCTCACAGAAGATGAAATCACAAACATCAATCTTCCTCTGACGACCAGGCTTGCACCAGTAGAGAAGGTTGATATGATGGCCACAAATGTCAGAAGCATCTCCCTTCTTGTAAACCAGATTCTCATGGAAAAACTTGGCCAGAGCGTTGAACGAGTAGTACATGCCAGAAAGAGCAGGAGGCTCAGCCACACAGTCTGAAGTAGGATAGCAGAAAGAGATGGCACTCATCGACTTGGCTGACTCAGAGTGAACTTTGTACCCAGACTCATCTGCTGCATCATAACCAAGAGCCTCATAGAAATTAGCATAGGTGCCATAGCACTGCTCAGAGCCAGTCATCCAGGTCATGTTGCGATCATCATCGAAGTAAACTATGCAGTGGAACTGGCGAATAACATCGGGATAGTAGTCATACTTGAAAGCTGCAATATCCAGAACACCGAGCTTCTTCACACACTCATCAACAAAGTGAAGATCATCCTGAATGTGATTGTTGTAGTGTGTCATGTGAAGTGCATGCTGATGCACAACCCAGCCTCTCTTGAAGTGAGCCTTGTCATTATAGTGATCATCCCACATTTGCTTCTGACCCTCAGTCCAAAACAGCTTGTCAGCTCCAGTATAGATCCTCTTCTTGAATCGGTAAGGATCACGGAGATGGAACTCCCTCCACTTCTCAGCATGCACGGTGCCAAAGTTGTCATCCGGAATCTACTTCGGTTCTTCAGGATTGGGAGGTCTCTTCTTGGATCTAGTTGACTTCCTGATCACTGGCGGATTTTCTATCCTCCGAGGCACAACAGTCCTTGCACTTGTGCGAGCCCCTTCTGGCCTCTATGTACGGGGCCTCTTGCCGAGCGTCTCATCTCCAACCTCATACTCATCATCTAAAAAAGTCATCGAATGCAAGGAGAAATAATGAAACCAATGCACAAATCAGATACGAAGCCAAGAATGAACTAGTACAACATACAAGTGAACATAGGAGATAAAGAGAAAGAGAGAAAAATTAGACAGGAACTGGATGGCCGGTGTAACCGGACCTGCACCAGCGCTGGCACTGGTCGGCTGGTGGGAATCTAGCGAAACCGGGCTACACGCCAGGCAGCCGGTGAGAGCCCGGCTCCGCCGGGCTGTGCGCCGGCCAGGCCGATTCCAGGCCCGGTACAGACCAGGTTACGCCAGTGATCAAGTTCATGTATAATTTTCGCAAAATCTTCCACAAAATCGACCATGCTACTCATGCTAACTTGTGTGCTAACTAGTTACAATAGACATAGCGACCATGAAGAGCAAAGTGTGGCCTCCGATAGCAAATGATCTAGGTCTAAATCTCAAATCCACAAAAATGAACAAGGGAAAGAAAGGATTTGAGAGGGTGATAGACAAATTACCCGAAGCCATCGCTCCTATTGCCCTAACTTGGCAGAGAGGAACTTCTATGGAGGTCTCTTGGCGGGTAGATTCCCAAGATCTCCAAGAAATGAACAAGAATCGACGAACCCTTCGGTAGAAATCTTCTGAGAGGCCCGATCTATCAATGAGCGGAGTTTGGAGCAAAGTTATTGGTGGAATCTACTAGGATTAGGAGGAGCACATGGAGGAGGCGGCCATGGAGGAGAGGCAGGCGAAGGAGGAAGAAACTGCAGTGGCTAGGGTTCCCCTCGACCTCCCCTTTTTATACCAAGATCTGAAATCCCGGTGGAAAGCCGGCGGCGCCGGGTGATACGTCTCTAATGTATCTATAATTTTTGATGCTCCATGCTTGTTTTTACACCATTTGTTTAGTGTTTTGTTACACTTTGTGGCATTTTTATGCATTTTCCGGAACTAACCTATTAACAAGATGCCACAGTGCCAGTTCCCTGTTTTCTGCTATTTTTGTGTTTCTGAAAAGTTACACAGGAAATATTCTCGGAATTGGATGAAACAAAAGCCAGACGTACAGATATTTATCGAAGCTTCCAGAGAACCAAAGAGGAGACGGAGAGGAGCCACTGGGGGGCCACACCACTAGGGGGCGCGACCTAGGGCTGGCCCGCGCCCACCTGTGGTGAGGCCACCCAGGTCCACTTCTGATGCCGCCTCTTCGCCTATAAAGACCCCCCGACGAGAAAAACCTAAAGACCCGATCACTTTTCCAGAATACATCACGATCCACCGCTGTCATTGACCCGAGATCAAGAGGGTCCAGAAGCTCTTCCCGGCACCCTGCCGGAGAGGGGAATCGCCACCGGCGGTCTTCTTCATCGCCATGCTTGCCTCCGGCGCGATGAGTGAGTAGTCTACCTTGGACTATGGGTCCATAGCAGTAGCTAGATGGTTGTCTTCTCCACCATGTGCTTCATGTTTAGATCTTGTGAGCTGCCTTACATGATCGAGATCACCGTTATGTAATTCTACATATTGTGTTTGTTGGGATCCGATGAATATTGGTGTTATGATTGAGTTGATGTACTAAATTTTATCTTATATTATCTCTATGTTGTTTATGATCTTGCATGCTCTCCATTGTTAGTAGCTATCTTGGCCGAGTAGTTGCTAGTGACTCCAAGAGGGGGTATTTATGCTCGATAGTGGGTTCATGCCTCTATTTAATCTGGGGGAGTGACAGAAACCTCTAAGGTCGTAGATGTGCTGTTGCTACTAGGGGGAAAAACAACATTCATATGCTCAAGGGCATATGCTTTGTTTACACTACACACTTTGCTTAATGCAGTTATCTGTTGTTCGCAACTTAATACTTGTGGAGTTCTCAGATTGATTCGCCACAAGTGGATTATTAGTCATAGATGCAGTTGGATGGCGGTCTATGTATCTTGTTGTAATGCCCAGAGTAAATCTCATAGTGATCCTCTCGACATGCACGTTGTCTTTATTCTATCAATTGCCCAACTGTAATTTATTTACCCAGCATGTGTTATTTTATCTTATGGAGAGACACCGCTAGTGAACTGTGGACCCCGGTCCTATTTCCTTTATATTGCAATCACCTGTTTACTTTACTCGCATACTATTATCACTTTCCACTCGATACGCTCATACACTTTGTTTCAAACAAACCGGTGAGATTGACAACTTCATCGTAAGTTGGGAGCAAAGTATTTGGTTGTGTTGTGTGTAGGTTCCACGTTGGTACTAGTTGAAGACGCGCTAACTCGTTATATCATTAACAACGCCCTTGTTGGATTGTCACTAGGCTAGCAAGCATCACCTTCTGGAGTTTGGCTTTTTCCTGGACTGACAAACCTTGGTTTCTTACTGAGGGAAAACTCGCTGCTGTACTCATCAAACCTTCCTCTTGGGGTTCCCAACTGGACAATGATTTACACTATCACACACCACCTCAGCAAAGATTTTTCTGGTGCCGTTGCCGGGGAAAAAGAAGACTTCTGCAAGGGGAGTTTCACACGCACATCCTTTACTTTGTTTATTGTTTTGCTTTACTTTATTTTTACTTGCATCATTTTATCAAAAACACAAAAAAATTAGTTTCCTTTATAGTTGTTATTTCTTTACTATAGTTCATTATGTTGTTCCCGAAGTACATTTTGGAGGACCTCTCAGTAGGTAGTGGTTCAATTATTGGAAAAAGTAACATTGAGGAGTTCTTTAATCATATTAGTATGCATAAAGATGTTGAGGAAAAGTCTTTGGCTGAGCTTGCTCCTAGTTATGAAGTTGCTTCTGCTTATTTAATTCACATGTTAGAAGCTAGGTTTGCTAGCCTTAATCCTTTTATGCAACACATGTTTCTTAAGCTTCATGATATTGAGGACCCCAAAAAGAAAGCTTTTATCTTGGAAACTTTGCGCATAGAATTTAGAGATGTGGCCATTGAGGCTAGGAAAGTTTTTAAGAAATTTAATAAGCTTGGCTCGCCTGTAGAGGTTGTTGGTACACCCAGTAAAGATTCTAGAATGCCAATACCTTGTAAACTTGTAGGAATTCATGATGCCTTGGAAAATAATTTTAGTTGGATTTGTCCTGGAAATCTTTTTGATGGAAGTAGTGTACCAAGGCATGACTACAAGGGGTACTCAAAAACCCATTTGGACATAATTCATTTCTTTGTTCCTACAGTTGATCTTAATGATTCACTTGATATTACTTGATTCACACTTTCTGCGCCTAGCTCAAAGGCGTTAAAGAAAAGCACTCTTGGGAGATAACCCAATGTTTTTACTTTCAGTTATTTTTCTTTAATTTGAGTCTTGGAAGTTATTACTACTGTAATAATCTCTCCTTATCCTTTTTATTTCGTTTTTGTGCCAAGAGAAGCCTCTAATTTAAGTGAGGTAAGATTTGGGGATGTTGCTGTCCTAAAACTGTTTTCGGTGCTGCACCGTAAAAATTCGAGAAAATTCTTTGTATATCTTTTGGACCTGCGATTTCTTGTGCATATGCCCCAGGTTATATCCAAACTTTCATTAGTTGAACACTTTTTGATTTGAGTAACAGAAAACCCTCTAAAAATTCGACCTTTGTCAGCTGTTCTGCTTTGACAGATTTCTGCCAATATTTGTGTTTGCCGCTTTATCGCTTTCTTTTTTAGTTCTTTTGATCACGGAACTTTTGGGGAAGTTGCTACAGTAGTATATACTTTATATGTGGTGGTTTTAGGTTGAAACCTGAAGCAAAAAGGGTTGATTCAATGTTTTGCTTACACTAATGTTGCTAATAGATTTGTGTTTAGTTTTGTATGAAGGAAGTTTTCAAGTGTAGGGATTGGAGAATGATGAGATGAGTTGAAGAATGGACAAAAGCTCAATCTTGGGGATGCCCATGTCACCCCACAGAAATATCCAAGAAGTACAAGCATCAAAGCTTGGGGATGCCCCCGAGGCACCCCTTCTTCATCGGCAAAATTCAGGTCACCTTTCAAAACACTATATTTTTATTGCTTCATGCATTATGCGTTTTTCTTGGATCGTCAGTTGTTTTTAGTTTTCAGTTTTGTTTAGTTTGTTTGCTTCAATAAATGGTTGGACCCCAACAAATTCCTTTTGGAGAAGTTGCCTTGCTTTTCATTTGCCAAGAACACTCCGTTTTTCACTCTTATCGTTTCAACGAGTGTTCTCTTTTTCTAGAACTGCGTTTAGCTTTCGATTTTTGCCTTGATTTTTGTTCAGATCTTGTTATATCTTTGCATCAAGGTGTATTTTGACCTCTGGTCCATGTTGGTTTTCATCAAAAGAGTTGTTTATAAAAAGTTCAAATGGTGTTGGAAAAGAGAAAAAGCTTTATGCAAAAAAGTGGTACAAGAAGGAGCTTGTGTAGACTGCGGCCTAGGCTTTTGCATGTCGTGCTTGATGTCTTTTTGATAGTATGCTTAGTGGTTTTGCTGTAGCATGACTTGTCTCAAATGACTGAGATTGCTTAATGAGCCTTTGAAAAAATCATGCGTTGTTTTAATTATTTGGAAGCATTATTTTGGTTTTCTCCTTTGACGCTTTATTTGGGTTGACTTGGCGCATGCTCACACATGTTTGACTCATACAAAGTCACCATTGCCTCTATGATCATTTAGTTTTTGACTTTTGATGCTATCTTATGCTTCTTTTAATGTCGTTTTGTCGCTCTGCATGATTATGGCTGTTATTGCTCGCTTAGTTGGTTGCTCCCAGTCTTTTGCTAGCCCTCATTTTGTACTGAGTATGAGCTCTACTCGTGCATCCAACTCCTAAAAACCAAGTTGTTCCAAATTGTCCACCATACATACCTATTAGCAATTTTCTATTCCAAAGTACATTTGACTTGCTTTTATCTATCCATCAAATTAAACTCTTTTTGGTGTTATGCAAAAATTGGTCAGTAAAGCTCTCACGAACCTGATGGCACACTTTACTTTTCTCGTTTTAAAATTTTGAAATTGTGGCTCTCTTATGTTTAGTTGTTATGCTTGCAAGTTGTAAGTTGGAAATTAGCCCAGCCATGCTGTCATGGGGCAAGCTTTCAATATTGTACTATCTTTCATTTGAGTTGATATCGTGATCTTTTGTTTATGGATACTCGCGGTGTGAAATGAATTGGGAATCTTGCGGGATCATGGAGTTTGTATACGTGTTAGAGAAATGCCTAGGCCGCTAATCTAAGCCATGCATAATTCATGGTGGAAATTTACAACATGCCTATAGTGAACATTTGACGACGCATCTCACAATAAAAAGCTATACCAATGGTAAATAAAAGAGATGCCGAGGTGTTCATTGTCTGTTTGTCCTGTCATTTTGATGTGGGCTTGTTCCATGTCATCAGGCACGGAGGTACCCCGTTGGCAGTTCTCGATGATACGTGTATACTTACAATGACAAGAGCTTGCATGAGGTTTGGGTATTCGTACTTCACAGGACACGAGGTTTTCAACTTATGATTTGTCAAGCATATGCATCATAAGTGTACTCGCATTAACTTTAACCATTCAAGATGCTTATGATGGGGGCAATGAGAGCTCAAAGCCAGTAAGTACCATTATTTTTGAAGGTTTATAAAACTTGCAATCACTGCTTCCCTCCGCGAAGGGCCTTTCTTTTACTTTTATGTTGAGTCACCACCTTCTATCTTTATGCACCGCTAAGAGAGCATAGTTGTCATTCTGAGTATAATATGCATTGTCCCAAAGTTTTCATTGATTGATTCATATTGTTGGTTTCACTTGTTCTAAAATTATTTGTATCTAGTCGCCCTCTTAAACTTGAAAGTGTCCTATGCATTTATGTTTTGCTACTCCATGAGGGACAAGCTGAAAACCATTTGTATGTTTTTCCTTATGATTTGAACACAGGTTTGACTTTCATTGTTTCATTTTCATGATCTTTTGTTTGCATTCTTTTTCATGTTATAACATGGTTGCTAAGTTTATTCTATCAAGATTATATCTTTCATGCCCATGTTTTAAGTTCTTTTGATCCCAGCACACAACGCTTACATAGATGATCAAGATTGTGTAGGTGCATGTCACCTCAAAAATTATTTCTTTTGTTATCACTTACCTACTCGAGGACGAGCAGGAGTTAAGCTTGGGGATGCCGATACGTCTCTAACGTATCTATAATTTTTGATGCTCCATGCTTGTTTTTACACCATTTGTTTAGTGTTTCGTTACACTTCGTGGCATTTTTATGCATTTTCCGGAACTAACCTATTAACGAGATGCCACAATGCTAGTTCCCTGTTTTCTGCTATTTTTGTGTTTCAGAAAAGTTATACAGGAAATATTCTCGGAATTGGATGAAACAAAAGCCAGAAGTCCAGATATTTACCGAAGCTTCCAGGGAACCGAAGAGGAGATGGAGAGGAGCCACTGGGGAGCCACACCACCAGGGGGCACGGCCTAGGGCTAAAACGCGCCCACCTGTGGTGAGGCCACCCAGGTCCACTTCTAACGCCGCCTCTTCGCCTATAAAGATCCCCCGATGGGAAAAACCTAAAGACCCAATCACTTTTCTAGAATACATCACGATCCGCCGCCGTCATCGACCCGAGATCGGGAGGGTCCAGAAGCTCTTCTCGGCACCCTGCCGGATAGGGGAATCGCCACCGGAGGTCTTCTTCATCGCCATGCTTGCCTCCGGCGCGATGAGTGAGTAGTCTACCTTGGACTATGGGTCCATAGCAGTAGCTAGTTGGTTGTCTTCTCCACCATGTGCTTCATGTTTAGATCTCATGAGCTTCCTTACATGATCGAGATCACCATTATGTAATTCTACATGTTGTGTTTGTTGGGATCCGATGAATATTGGTGTTATGATTGAGTTGATGTACTGAATTTTATCTTATGTTATCTCTATGTTGTTTATGATCTTGCATGCTCTCCGTTGTTAGTAGCTATCTTGGCCGAGTAGTTGCTAGTGACTCCAAGAGGGGGTATTTATGCTCGATAGTGGCTTCATGTCTCTATTTAATCTAGGGGAGTGACAGAAACCTCTAAGGTTGTAGATGTGCTATTGCTACTAGGGGGAAAACAACATTCATATGCTCAAGGGCATATGCTTTGTTTACATTACACACTTTGCTTAATGCAGTTATCTATTGTTCACAACTTAATACTTGTGGAGTTCTCGGATTGATTCGCCACAAGTGGATTATTAGTCATAGATGCAGTTGGATGGTGGTCTATGTATCTTGTTGTAATGCCCAGAGTAAATCTCATAGTGGTCCTCTCCACATGCACGTTGTCTTTATTCTATCAATTGCCCAACTGTAATTTGTTTACCGAGCATGTGTTATTTTATCTTATGGAGAGACACCGCTAGTGAACTGTGGACCCTGGTCCTATTTCCTTTATATTGCTATCACCTGTTTACTTTACTTGTACTATTTACTTTACTCGCATACTATTATCACTTTGCACTCGATATGCTCATACACTTTGTTTCAAGCAAACCGGTGAGATTGACAACCTCATCATAAGTTGGGAGCAAAGTATTTGGTTGTGTTGTGTGCAGGTTCCACATTGCTACTAGTTGAAGACGCGCTAACTCGTTATATCGTTAATGGCGCCCTTGTTGGAGTGTCACTAGGATAGCAAGCATCACCTTCTGGAGTTTGGCTTTTTCCTAGACTGACAAACCTTGGTTTCTTACTGAGGGAAAACTCGCTGCTATACTCATCAAACCTTCCTCTTTGGGTTCCCAACTGGACGGTGATTTACATTATCACACACCGCCACAGCACCGGGCTGAGAGCCGGCCATCCGGTTGGCAGCCGGTTGCGCCAGGCGTTGTGCCGGGCTGCCCGGTGAGGCAGCCGGTGCACGCCGGGCCTGTACCAGAATCCTGTTCTGGCCAGGGTTCCGGTGCAGCCCCGGTACACGCGCCGGGCTGGCCGGTTCACAGGCCGGTGGCGCCAGGTATCTCCAGGAAAACAGTTCGAAGGCCCTCCTCAATGACTTGAAGACTATGAAGAGATCACGCGCCGGTTTCAAGGATTTGTGCAGGGTAACATAGGTCTCAAGAAATGCAAAAACAAACATGAAGAATATTCAATGAAAATCAAATTGATCGTGAAACAAAGCCAAACAATTAATCAACTCAAGAAACACACGATCAAAAACCTCAAGGAATGCACAAGTTCAAATAGGAGGCAAGGTAATTGCGGAGGATTACTCCCCCTATGTTTAAGCGCAAATGTCATGGCACCGCAAAGATAGATGCTTGGGTCCATGTCATGACATTGGGTCTAATTAATGTAGCACGCATAGGTATGCATTATGTTTAGACATGACAAAATGGCTTCGGCCTATGTGTGCGGTGTTTCTAAGCTAGACACAAGATAAATGAAAGGTTATAAGCAAGTAAATCAATCCAAGTTTTTAGGATGAAGAATACCAAGTTCATTCCTTAACTCAACAAACCGTGCTTCATCCAAAGGTTTCATGAAAATATCCGCCAATTAGTGATTGGTGCTCACATGAGAGAGAGCAATATCACCCCTTGCGACATGGTCACGTAGGAAGTGGTGGCGAATGTCGATATGTTTGGTGCGGGAGTGTTGGACAGGGTTGTTGGCAATCTTTATTGCACTTTCATTGTCGCATAGAAGAAGCACCGTACCAAGAGACACACCATAGTTTTTCAAGGTTTGCTTCATCCACAACAATTGAGTGCAACAAGATGCTATGGAAATGTATTCGGCTTCAGCGGTGGATAGGGAGATGGAGTTTTGTTTCTTGGACGACCAACTCACCAACGACCGGCCAATAAATTGGCAAGCCCAGAGGTCGACTTCCAGTCAACCTTGTCACCGGCCCAATCGGAATCCGAGTAGCCCACAAGATCAAAGGTTGACCCCTTTGGATACCAAAGCCCGAGAGTAGGAGTATGAACGAGGTATCTTAAAATCCGTTTGACCGCCACAAAGTGGCACTCCTTAGGAGCGGATTGAAAATGAGCACACAACCCAACACTTAGCATTATGTCCGGCCTAGAAGCACAAAGGTAGAGAAGGGATCCAATCATGGAGCAATATACCTTTTGATCCATCGGTTTCTCACCTTCACCAAGGTCAAGTTGCATCTTGGTTGGCATGGGGGTTCTTGCACTCTTGGCCTTGGTCATCTCGAAACATGTGAGCATGTCCTTCATGTACTTCTCTTGAGAGATGAAAGTTCCTCGCTCAAGTTGCCTTACTTGAAAGCCTAGGAAGAACTTCAACTCCCCCATCATGGACATCTCGAATCTCTATGTCATCAACTTCTCAAAAGCTTTGTTATGTTTTTTGTTAGCCCCACCAAAGATAATATCATCAACATAGATTTGGCATATGAATAACCCACCCCTTTAACCCGCTTGGTGAAAAGGGTGGAATCTACCTTCCCAATTTCAAAACCGTCAGTGAGTAGAAAATCCCTAAGATGCTCGTACCAAGCACGTGGAGCTTGCTTGAGACCGTAGAGCGCCTTATGGAGTTTGTACACACGATTCAGGAAATTGGGATTTTTGAAAACCGGGGGTTGAGCAACATATGCCTCCTCTTTCAAGGGGCCATTTAGAAAAGCACTTTTGACATCCATTTGATAAAGCTTGAAATCATGGAAAGAGGCATAAGCAAGCAATAGACGAATAGCTTCAAGGCGAGCAATGGGCGCAAAGGTGTCCTCATAATCCATACCTTCTATTTGAGCAAACCCTTGCGCCACTAACCTTGCCTTGTTACGGGTGACAACTCCATTCTCGTCTTGCTTGTTCTTGAACACCCACTTGGTGCCAATCACATTGAACCTATGGTCCTTGGGCCTCTCAACGAGAGACCACACCTTGTTGTGGGTGAAGCACTCCAACTCTTCTTGCATGGCATTCACCCAATCTGGATCTCCCAAGGCTTCATGTACCTTTTGAGGTTCAAAACTAGACACAAAAGCATGATGGCCACAAAAGGTGGCAAGTAAAGCAAGTTGTCTACGAGTTGAAACTCCCTTAGAAATATCACCAAGTATCTTGTCGACTTGAAGATCGCTAGCCTTGGTGGCGGCCTTGATGTGTCTTTTCAACCCATCATGACCAACAAATTCTTCTTGTGGCTTGTCTTGGTCATGACCATCTTCTTGAGCTTGATCTTGAGAGGAGTGGGGATCTTGATCATCTCCTTGATCTTGCTCATGAGGTTGAGGGCTCGGTAGATGTTCTTGGGCTTGCGTCTCCTCTTGAGAATCTTGTTCCACTTGAGATGGTGATGAAGGTTCTACTTGAGTTGAGCTAGGCTCCACTTGAGTTGACCTTGAATCTTCTTCATGAGGAAGGTCTTCGTTTGGAAGAACTTGATCTTCACTAGACAAGATGTGAACAACTCCCATAGACTTGATGACTTGAGAAGATTCTTCATAACCTACATCACTTGGAACAACTTGCTCCACTTGGGAGCCATTAAATTCCTCGAATACCACATCACAAGATACTTCAACACATCCAGAGGATATGTTATAGTATCTATCGGCATGGGAATCGTCCGCATATCCAATGAAAATACCCTCAATTGTTCTAGTCTTGAATTTACCAAGTCTTTCCTTTTTGTTCTTGACAAAGCACTTGCATCCGAAGACGCGGAAGTAGGAGACATTTGGCTTGTTCCCAGTGAGGAGCTCATAAGGCGTCTTGTTGTACACCGGGCGGAGGAAGAGGAGGTTGGAGACATGAACCGCGGTGGTAATAGCTTCTCCCCAAAAGTTATGGGGAGACTTGAACTCATCCAACATGGTTCTTTCCATCTCAATGATCGTCCGATTCTTCCTCTCCACCACACCATTTTGTTTAGGGGTGTACGGAGCAGAGAATTCATGCTTGATCCCCTATTCACCCATGAAGTCATCCATGGCGTAGTTCTTGAATTCCAACCCATTGTCGGTCCTTATGGTCTTGATCACTTCTTCAAATGTACGTTCCGCTTGCTTGGCGAACTTGGCGAAGTACTTGTGGGTCTCATCCTTAGACTTAAGGAGGAACACCCATGTATATCTTGAATAATCATCCACGATGACAAGACCATATCTACTACCCCCAAAGGAGTCGTAGGTGGATGGCCCAAAGAGATCCAAGTGAAGGCGCTCCAAAGGCCTTTTCGTTGAGATCACACTCTTGGTCAGATGATTCTTCCCAAGTTGCTTCCCGACAACACATGCACTACACACATGATCTTTTTCAAATGTTACATTAGTTAGTCCAACAACATGTTCACCCTTTAGGAGTCATTTGAGATTTCTCCTGTTGACGTGGCCTAGCCGGCGATGCCAAAGCCAACCCTCGTCAACCTTGGCTATGAGACATGTTGAGGAGGAAGTGTTCTCTTTCGAGAAATCAACCACGTAAAGGTTGTCCTCAACATGCCCAACACAAACCAACTTGAGATTATCACTCCTAAAGACTTTCACATGATTATAGGTAAAATAGCAATCATAACCAATGCTTGCAAGATGACGTATTGAAAGAAGATTATAGCCAAGGGTGTCAACAAGCAAGACATTCTCAAGAGACAAGTCCTTTGAGATTGCCAACTTGCCTCGACCCAATACCTTTCCTTTTGAGTTATCTCCAAAGAGGATGCATTGAGTTGAGTTAACATCTTCAACAAATTGCTCAAGCACCTCTCTTCCTCCGGTCATATGATTAGTACACCCACTATCAAACAACCATTTCGGTCCACCGAAGGAATAGCCCTACAAAATCAATTCTTGGGTTTAGGAGCCCATTGTGTAATGGGACCCCTAGCATTAGCAACAAGAGATTTAGGTACCCAAATAGGGTACCATCTATAAGCATAACCATCACAAGGACCAATATATCTAGCAACAACATTCCCATCCGTGTCCTTACACAACACGTACGATGGGTTGGCCTTTCTGGCAAAGCTATGGTTAGGATTGCCCCTATTGGCATTCCCTCCCATAGCCACTTTCTTACCATTACCATTTCCATTGTACCCTTCCTTCACAAAGTTAATCTTCTTGGGTGGAGGAATATGGTTGTTGTTGTTGTTCCTTGGGTTAAACCCAAGGCCTTGACCACGAGGCCTCTCCTTTTGTTGAGCAAAGAGCTCATGAGGGGGTTTCCCAAGTTGTTGAGATGAGAGATGCTCTTTCTCAAGTTGAGCCTTCAACTTAGAATTCTCCTCAATGAGGATTGCTTGATCTAGAGAAGAGTTAGTAGCACAAGCAACATTCTCAACAATTATAGGCACACTTGGTGAACCTTGAACTTCATTATGAAGAGCTTGAAGTTCCTCATATTTCTTGCTAAGTCTATTGAGCTCATCCTTGACTAGCTTGTTAGCCCTTTCAAGGTGCTCAAGATCCTTAGTAAGAGAAGCATGAGCAACTTCAAGTTCCTTTTTGGAAGCATCAAGTTTTTGTGCCATTAGCAAGGTTTATCCATGGTATCCAAGTCCTTAGTTTTATCAAGTTGATATGTTTCAATTTGATGAGAAAGAAGCAAACTAGTGTTCTTCTCCTTGGTTAGCTCTTGAACAAGGAGATTGAATCTCCGTTCCCCATCTTCAACATGGGATCTCATTTCCTCAAGGGACTCATTGCATTGAGCAATAGTGTCCATCAAGTATTCGAAATGATCACGAGCGTCACCACGAAGAGAACACATAGTTTTGTAAAGAGTGGCAAGAATAGTCTCCTCATCCATATCATCATTAATGGGACAAGAAGGTTGGGAAGAAGATATCACCTTAGCCTCCTTTGCCATAAGGCATTTATGAGGAGTGTTCTTGGTGGAGCTCTCATAGTCCTTGGTGTAGTCATACTTGAATAGTGACCCGGGCTTGGCAAGAGCCAAACCGGCCACTCCAACAATGTCCTCCTTGTCACTATCTTCTTCATCAACATCGGAGGTGTATTCAACACCCACAAGAGCCATGACATCCTTGAACTTGTTCTTGTTCCTCAAGTTGATTGGATTAGGCTTCAACTTTGGCTTGGCACCCTTTATGTACTTCGGCTTGTCTTGTCTCTTCTCATAGGGGCAAGTATCGGCGAAGTGCCCCGGCTCATCACAATTGTAGCAAGATCTTCTCTTCTCCTTGGGAACAAAGCTTCCTCTCTTCATGGAATGCTTCCCGTACTTCTTGGAGAAGAATGCTAGATCGGTATCTAACTCACTTGTTGAATTCATCCCTTCTTCTTCTTCTTCAAGATCTTCTTCAATACTCTCTTCCTTGCTTGCTTCACGTGCCTTTGAGTGAGTGACATTGGCCTTCAAAGCAAGAGATGGGTACTTGTTCATGGCTCGGACAATCTCCTTGGTCCTATTTGCCTTGGCAATTATGTCATCATGAGCAACAAAGTATCCAACAAGCTCATCCATGGTCATCTTGCGGCAAGGTTCCAAGCCAACTCCTTGTATTCGCAAGACACAATCTCGATGAACTTGTTCTTCACAAAGCTATCATTCATGTGAAAGCCATCATCAATGGTGTTTCCTCCAAGAAGAATGATCTTCTCCTTGAGAGCTTGGAGTCTTGAGTAGGCACTTGAGACTGATGCGGCGCGGTGTTGATAGTTTTTCACTGTCCAGTTGGGAACCCCAAGAGGAAGGTATGATGAGCACAGCAGCAAGTTTTTCCCTCAGAAAGAAACCAAGGTTTATCGAATCCAGGAAAAAGTCAATACTCCAGAAGGTGATGCTTGCTAGCCTACTAACACTCCAACAAGGGCGCCATTAACGACACTTGTTGACTCGTCTTCAACTAGTAGCAACGCGGAACCTGCACACAACACAACCAAATACTTTGCTCCCAACTTACGATGAGGTTGTCAATCTCACCGATTTGCTTGAAACAAAGGTATGAGCGTATCGAGTGGAAAGCAATAGTAATATGCAAGTATAGTAAACAGTGCGAGTAAAGTAAACAGGTGACAGCAATATAAAGGAAATAGGACCGGGGTCCACAGTTCACTAGTGGTGTCTCTCCATAAGATAAAATAACACATGCTGGGTAAACAAATTACAGTTGGGCAATTCATAGAATAAAGACAACATGATATGTCAAGAGGATCACTATGAGATTTACTCTGGGCATTACAACAAGATACATAGACCGCCATCCAACTACATCTATGACTAATAATCCACTTGTGGCGAATCAATCTGAGAACTCCACAAGTATTAAGTTGTGAACAACAGATAACTGCATTAAGCAAAGTGTGTAATGTAAACAAACCATATGCCCTTGAGCATATGAATGTTGTTTTCCCCCTAGTAGCAACAACACATCTACAACCTTAGAGATTTCTGTCACTTCCCCAGATTAAATAGAGGCATGAACCCACTATCGAGCATAAATACCCCCTCTTGGAGTCACTAGCAACTACTCGGCCAAGATAGCTACTAACAACGGAGAGAATGTAAGATCATAAACAACATAGAGATAACATAAGATAAAATTCAGTACATCAACTCAATCATAACACCAATATTCATCAGATCCCAACAAACACAACATGTAGAATTACATAACGGTGATCTCGATCATGTAAGGCAGCTCACGAGATCTAAACATGAAGCACATGGTGGAGAAGACAACCATCTAGCTACTGCTATGGACCCATAGTCCAAGGTAGACTACTCACTCATCGTGCCGGAGGCAAGCATGGCGATGAAGAAGACCTCCGGTGGCGATTCCCCTCTCCGATAGGGTGCCGGGAAAAGCTTCTGGACCCTCCCGATCTCGAGTCGATGGTGGCGGTGGATCGTGATGTATTCTGGAAAAGTGATCGGGTATTTAGGTTTTTCTCATCGGGGGGAGGGGGGTCTTTATAGGCGAAGGGGCGGCATCAGAGGTGGACCAGGGTGGCCTCACCACCAGGGGGCACATGCCAGGGGCAGGCCATGCCGCCCTGTGGTGTGGCTGCCCTGTGGCCCCTCTCCGTCTCCTCTTCAGTTCTCTGGAAGCTTCGATAAATATCTGGACGTCTGGCTTTTGTTTCATCCAATTCCGAGAATATTTCCAGTGTAACTTTTCTGAAACACAAAAACAGGGAACTGGCACTGTGGCATCTCGTTAATAGGTTAGTTCCAGAAAATGCATAAAAATGCCACGAAGTGTAACAAAACACTAAGCAAATGATGTAAAAACAAGCATGGAGCATCAAAAATTATGGATACGTTGGATACGTATCAGCATCCCCAAGCTTAACTCCTGCTCATCCTCGAGTAGGTAAGTGATAACAAAAGAAATAATTTTTGAGGTGACATGCACCTACACAATCTTGATCATCTATGTAAGCGTTGTGCGTTGGGATCAAAAGAACTTAAAACATGGGCATGAAAGATATAATCTTGATAGAAGAAACTTAGCAACCATGTTATAATCTTGATACAAGAAACTATCAAAAAGACATCAAGCATGACATGAAAAAGCCTAAGCCGCAGTCTACACAAGCTCCTTCTTGTACCACTTTTTTGTATAAAGCTTTTTCTCTTTTCTAACACCATTTGAAATTTTTAAAAACACCTCTTTTGATGAAAACCAATAAAGATCAGAGGCAAAAATACACCTTGATGAAAAGATATGACAAGGTCTGAATGCAATTCAAGGCGAAAATGAAAACCAAAAGCAGTAGCAGAAAAAGAAGAACACTCGGTGAAATTGTAAGAATGAAAAACGGAGTGTTCTTGACAAATGAAAAGCAAGGCAACTTCTCCAAAAGAAATTTGTTGGGGTCCAACCATTTATTGAAGCAAACAAACTAAACTAACTAAGAAAACTAAAACAACTGACGCTCCAAGAAAAACACATAGTGCATGAAGCAATAAAAATATAGTGTCTTGAAAGGTGACCTGATTTTTGCCGATGAAAAAGGGGTGCCTTGGGGGCATCCCCAAGCTTTGACGCTTGTACTTCTTGGATATTTCTTGAGGTTCTGGGCATCTCCAAGCTTGAGCTTTTGTCCATTCTTCAACTCATCTCATCATTCTCCAATCCCTACACTTGAAAACTTCCTTCATACAAAACTAAACACAAATCTATTAGCAACATTAGTGTAAGCATAACATTGAATCAACCCTTTTTGCTTCAGGTTTCAACTCAAAACCACCACATATAAAGCATATACTACTGTAGCAACTTCGCTAAAAGTTCCATGGCAAAAGAACTAAAAAAGAAAGCGATAAAGCGGCAAACACAAATATTGGCAGAAATCTGTCAAAACACAACAGCTGACAAAGGTTGAATTTTTAGAGGGTTTTTTGTTGTTCAAATAAAAAAGTGTATAACTAATGAAAGTTTGGATATAACCTGGGGCATATGCACAAGAAATCGAGGTCCAAAAGATATACAGAGAATTTTCACAAATTTTTACGGTGCAGCACTGAAAACTGTTTCAGGACAGCAATATCCCCAAATCTTACCTCACTCAAATTAGAGGCTTCTCTTGGCACAAAAACGAAATAAAAAGGATAAGGAGAGGTTATTACAGTAGTAATAACTTACAAGACTCAACTAAAAGAAAAAGAACTGAATGTAAAAACATTGGGTTATCTCCCAAGAGTGCTTTTCTTTAACGCCTTTGAGCTAGGCGTAGAAAGTGCAAATCAAGTAATATCAAAAGATGAAGCATCAAGCTCATAATTTGCTCTAAGAATAGAGTCAAAAAGTAATTTCTTTCTCTTTCTAGGGAAGTGTTTGAAAGGATCGGTACGGGTGACTAGAGGGGAGGTGAATAGGCGCTAAGTCAATTTTTTAATCTTTTTCAAATTTAAGGCTTGACACAAAGTAAATTCACTAGATGTGCAACTAGGTGAATTTCCTATAAGTGGCAAGCATGCAAGTAACTAGTAAGATACAAGTAAGGGTAAGAAATAACCGAAGAGTGGAGACCGGAGACACAAGGATGTATTCCCGTAGTTCCTTCCTTTTGAGGGGAAGTACGTCTACGTTGGAGAGGTGTGGTGACACGGAGTCTACCAACGCCACAAAGGCTCACCTTGTTCTCCGGTGAGCAAGCCACGGAGGCTAGCTCATTTCCACTAAGCGGTGGTATTGGGGGAACCACGTATCCCTTACACGGAGCTTGGGGCACAACTCCACAACTCAATTGGAGGCTCCCAAGAAATCCACGGAGGCAAGAATCACCACAAAGACAAGTCAATCAACCAATTACAACACCTAGGGTCACAAGAGCCCCAAGGTGCAAATCCTCCAAGCAAATGGGGGTGGAAATGAAATTCCTTTGGTGAAGATGTAGATCGGTGCCTCCTCCTTCAATCCTCCAAAGATCAAGAGCTTTGGTTGGCTAGAAGGGGAGATCTATGGAATTTGGTGTTTTTCCAATGGGGGTAGGTGAGAGCTTCAAGGATGAACAATGGTTGGTGAAGTTCTAACCCTACCCCAGCTGGGAGAAGGGGTATTTATAGGTAGGTGGAAATCTGGCCATTGAGGGAGCACATAGCAGCAAACCCGGCGATAAGTCCGGCGGCGCCGGGCCCTGGGCCGGACGACCCGGCGGTCAGTCCGGCGGGACCGGACTTCTCGCCGGATGTCCGGCGGCCCCGCCGGGCGGATCCGGCGCCCCGCCGGAAACGCATTCAGTACACTGATCCGGCGGCCCCGCCGGGCTGGTCCGGTCTGCCGCCGGATGGCCCGGTCTGGGGGCCGGCCAGACCAACTTAGGCCACTTTTCGGCAGACGATTCCACCATCTTTCTTTTTATGCATTAGAACCCCTTCACCTGTGAACTTAAACCTGTATGCATATAATTCAAATATAAGTTCACACAAAACATAGTCTTGTCATTGTAAATCAAAAAAGTAGAAAGGGACAAATGTCCTTTCAATCTCCCCCTTTTTGATTTACGATGACAAACTATGTTAGAGTCTCATAGGATAAACAAAGCATGGTTCCTAGTGAATAGTGAGAGTGCTCCCCCATAACATATGCACATGGTAGAATTTGCTTTTGGAATGCAAAGTGCAAAAATTGGATTATAGGGAGCTCCCCCACCATCAATAGGAACCAAGCAAAGCATGGACAAGATAATATCATGGATAGATAATAATATAGCAAGCATAGACATATCCAAACATAAACAGAGAGTGCATAGTGCATAATTAAAGTACACACTTGTCCACACACGATAGGGTTCCACAAAGTTTGAGAGATAAAACGGGCAAATAAAACGCAAATGGACACAAGCCACTTAAGAACCAAGGAAAATGAAAGCGAGGCTTGTGTCATGCGACGTTATTCCTAGAGACTCTACACTCTTCTCCCCCTTTGGCATCGAAACACCAAAAAGGGGCAAGAGAGTAGGCGATGCTAGCGCTCAAAAATCTTCACTGGGGACAGGAGAACCCTCTAGATCATCCTCTCCATGAGCACCTTCTCCTTCATCAGCATCTTCTGGCTCAGAGGGTGGCTCGAAGTCTTCAAAGTCTTCAATACCAGCAAACATGTCATCATCAAGAGGCGGCATGACATAGTTGACATACGGGACCGGCTCCAGCTCATGCCCAACGGGGGGAACAGCACTGCCCCTAGCAGCCAAGAACTCATTCTGCCTCCTCCGGGTCTCCTGACTCATCTCCATACTCCTATGAGCCACATCATAAAAGCTGCGACACATCTCCCACAAGTTCTTGAAGAACGCAGCAACACCCTTCTTACGAGAGGGCCTAGGGCGGCGATGGTGACGACGGTGACTAGTACCAGAACCAGAGGGACGGTGAGGATCAGGAGCATCCATGGTGGGACCTCTAGACCTGGTACGGAGCAAACTGGGAGCCTCTTCAAAACCTCCCTGGAAACCAACTGAGAAAGTCTCCATCTCCACAACCTGTCCACGCACAAGAGCAGTCTGAGCCCGAGGCTGCCTGTTGATCAAACGCTGCACATACTGACAGTAGTTGGGAGTCATGCGCTTGAGAGTAGATCTCTTCATCTCCTGAAAAATGAAGTCACAGCCATCAATCTTCTGAAGCTTGTCGGGCTGGCAGTAGTACAGCAGGTTCCTGTGATAGCCCCTGACACTAGCATCATCTCCAGCCTTACTGATCAGATTCTGACGGAAGAGCTTGGCAAGAGCATTGTAGTAGTAGTACATCCCTGAAATAGTAGGAGCAGGAAGAGATGGCACATCTGGATAGCAAATGCGAGAGATCTTCTCCACGGTAAATGGCGCCTCGGAGTGAATCTTGAATCCTCCAGCCCTACCATCACCATAGCCTAGAGCATCACAGAAATCAGCAAACGTGGCAGTGAACACATCCTGGCCAGTCATCCAAGAGAAGGACTCCTCTGGGTCATTATGGAAGAACACAGTGCAGCAGAACTGACGGACCACCAAAGGCTGAATAGGCTCAGAGAGAGTGACAAGGTCCATAACATCCATCTTGAGAAGAGCTTCATTGATGTAGCGAAAGTCCCTGGAGACATAGTGCTGAAAGTGCTCGACATTGAGGGATTTAGGCACCACATAGAATCCACTCTTCATCTGCTCAGATGCATCATAGTAATCATCCCACATAGATCGCTGAGAATCAGTCCAGAACCTCTTGTCAGTGCCAGTGTACTGCCTCTCATGAAAGCGGTACGGGTTTGCAAGGCGGAGTTTACGCCAAATGCTGATATTGGCTGTACCCAAGTTCTCTTCAATCTCCTGCTCCTTCTCCACATCCACCGGGCCATGAGCCCCCTTTCCCTTCCGAGGTGGATGAGGTCCATGAGAGTATACATGCTTGGACCTCATCCGCGGCCCTGCAGCTGCAGAGCTGCCACCTTCAGCTGGGATCTTCCCTGTCTGACGAGTACGGCGCGAAGACTGCCCCTCAACTTCATCAATCTTCCTCTTCTTGGCCTCAAAGGCGCGAAGCTCTTCTGCGGATTCAATCTGGTAATCACTGTCCTCAGTCGAGAAAGAGTCTGAAAAACGCAAGCAAAGCAAAGCAACACCAGATAACGATACATGTCATGAAAAAAAGGAACTCAAAGTCGAGTAGGGGCAAGTGCATGATGGAGAGGTAGTATGGCAGTGAGGTTCGGTGCCAGGTCCGGCAGGACCGGACCGTGGGCCAGACCGTCCGGCGGGCCACCGGGCCATTCCGGCGAGCTCACCGAACTGGTATACTGAATGCCAGTTCGGCGGGTCCGCCGAGATGGTCCGGTGGTCCGCCGGGTGACCTAGCACCAGGTCCGGCGGCCGCCGGATCTTTCGCCGAAACACACACTTGTCATACTACCCGCAATCTTGACTCAACAACTTGTCACTACAAACTTTAAGGGTACAAGGATGCCAAGGAACACACACTAGACCAACAAGGAACGAAACCCTAAAAAGGATCTATCCCTAGACAAGATGAATCTATCCCAAGAAGATGAATCTAACCCTAGATACACACTAGATCTATTCATACAAGAGCATGAACAAACGGAGTGTGAGGCAAGGGCTAGAGGAAGGAGAGAAAACAAGGGAGTTACCCGAAGACATGGTGCACAAGAAGATGGGGAAGAATCCCGATCTCCCAATGCGGTTGATGAAACGCGAAGATCTTCGGAGGAAAGCTTCAAACCACCCCGATCTACACCCGATCTAAATTTGGAAGGGATTGGTTGGGTGGAGAGGCTAGGGGGAGGAGAAGCTTGATGGGGCGGCGCCAATGGAGTTGGGGGCGGGCGTGGGGAGAGGAGGAAGTGGGGGAAAACTGCCAAAGGAACCCTCCCCACGAATTTATATAGGCCTGCCAGTCCGGCGGTAAGTCCGGCGGGACCGGGCCATACGCCGGGTAGTCCGGCGGGCCGCCGGGCCATTCCGGCGAGGCCGCCGAACCGGTATACTGAATGCCAGTTCGGCGGAGCCGCCGGGCTGGCCCGGTGGGCCGCCGGGCAGTCCGGCGCCAGGTCCGGCGACCGTCGGGCAGGCTGCCGAAACACCTTTAGGACTAGAAAGATTTGGCAATTTCGAAATGTGACATGTATCAACAAGAAAAGCATGGTGTGCGGAAGAAATCAAAAGCCATCAAACTTGTTTGCAAGAAAAACAACTTAAAATTGCATGCCTTCCAATGAAGAGCAACAACAAACACGAAATTTGAAGACATGCATTGGTGGGGGATTTCTCCCCCTATGTGTGATCACCAACGTCGTGACACCGCGAAGAGACATGCTTGGGCTCAAATGACATTAGTGATCTTATAATGTCGCACAATTGAGTATGCATCGTGCCATTAATTGACACGATGACTATCCTCAACTATGCGCATCTAGACTAGAACAACACATTATAATATGGGAATGAGTGCACACGATCAAGCCACATTGCAAGTGACGAGGGTTAACTCGACAAATGTCCTAGATGAAGGACTTAGGATCGGGGAGATAGGGCGTTGGATGAACTCGAAGGTAAAGTTAGTCGAAATAAGTGTGTATCGAAAGTAAACTTGGGTGTTCAACCTGGCTTGCTTTCAATCTGCCCTCTACCGTCCCCTCCTGGCCCCTATATATAGGTGGCCAGGTCTCGAGGATCGGTTCGGGTTCAATACAGATTACAAATATCGACATACGGTAGTAACTCGTATTCGACTATCATTACAATTGGGCCTAACTCAACGGGCCTCAGGGGTACTCAACTAACGGGCTCTATTAGCTATACCCTTGTCAGTAGCCCCTGAGATTCTACCAGAATTGTAGATTCAGGTTGAATCTCTAATTTTCGACTTGATCAATTCTTCGACTTCATCTTCAAATCTTCGACTTGGTCTTTCGACTTGTATTGATGATAATTTACTCGCAAGGGGTCTCGATGAACAAGCCTGACAACTCTGACGGATCAAGAGGTCAGTTAACTGCCGGAACAGATACTTATCACCTACTTCAAATTCAATCCCCTTGGACTTGAATTCGGGATACCGGTCAAACTCACTCTTTTGCCTCATTTAGGACTTACAAAAAATGAGTCCCAGTGGTTCTCAGGGTACCCAGTGCGTCCACCAGGATTTTCTTCGCGTCGTAGACACGGATACATACCAGCAGAGCGCATCCATGTGCGTATACCAGGCCACACAGGACGGATCCCGGGGTCTTACCTTCATGATAAATCACGGCATTCGAGTGTTGTTGCGATAACACAACTCGAGAATCTTATGTCGCAGTCAAATTTTGACTGAAAATATTCGGGTTTCTGCAACCAAACAAAAAACTCGCTCCCGATGGGAGTAATCTCCAATTTTCGATTTGTTGACTACGTAGTCGAAGTTTTGTATGCTTACCCTTTTCTATCTTCAATATTGATCATCTCATCTTTATCGGGTGCGCGCTCAGCGCTCCCGATGGGAGTAGCCCCCGAGGCTATGTTTGGCAACTTGTAGTCAAGCATAGGCTCAAAGTTCAATTCCTCTTTCTTCTATAAATATCTTACTGTAGACAAGCCCCCACGTCCAAGTCGCGGTTTCCATATCGCATAATCCTCCCCCTTCTTCTTTTTTTCTTTTCTTCATTGATATTATCGTCTGCTGTGCGCAGAATTTAACTCCCTTTGTAAATTGTGTTTCACGGACTTTGATGCAGCCCGAAAGCCCAATAGTATGCGCTTATAAATAAAAGCGCCTGGTGATTAAGGTAGGAAACCCTAATTAAACTTCTCCTCCGCCGCATCCTCTTCTTCCTCCATCTAGGGCTTTTGCGAGGTTTTTCTGTCGCGCTTCATGGCTGACGCTGGAGGTTCTCGTCTGAACCTTGGATCCCCGATGGCCCCACGAGGTAGGGGTCGCCCTCGTGGTAGCAAAAATAAACCAAAGGTTGCTGGCGCCGCAGGAACTTCTGGCGCCGCGGGAACTTCTTCAGATGCTCCGGCGAAGCGCCGTCCCGGCCGCCCACCTAGTAGCAAGAACAAACCGAAGGTGACCAATGCCACTCCAGGTCCTGCCTCTCCTCTTCCTGCTGCGCCTGCTGCTCCTGCTGCACCCCCCCCCCGTATCTTTTCCTTTCTTTGCATTGCCATGGCGCAGTGCCGTGAAATTCAGCGCTTGCCGCTGGATTTCACGAAGTTCATGGATGGCCGCGAACTACGAGAGGCGGTTCTTCGTGAACAATCTGGCGGTGGGATCCCCAATGAGGTGGAGGTGTGGTATGACGGTAACGGCGAGCAGTACTTCAGAGGTGGCTGGTCGCAATTTGCTGAGGACCACGACATCCATCAAGGTTTCATCATGGCGTTCGACTTCCACGTCGGTACGTCGAAGTTTGATGTGAAGATCTACAATGGCACTCTTTGCCAGAAGGAGTACGAGGCTTGAAGCCCTCTTTTATTTAGATCTGTTATCCATGTAATCTCGTTTGACAATGTTCTTCCTGCAATGATATCAATAAATATTCGTACTTTATGTCGATTAATTTTTACTAGTATCATGAGAACAAGTCATGTGCTGAGATATGCTTTCCGTATGTCGGGTTCTTTGCGAACCAATAAATGTAAAGATGATATCGGGTTCTTTTTATGAACCAAGTTTTCTTTGTATTTATCGGGTTGTGAAGACAACCTTATAGCGAAGAAAAAATCCCTCCATCTTGTCATAACAACTTTTCGTACGACCCAGAGGTCGAAGCCCCCGAGCGGAGAAGTAACACAAGAGTCGTACAATTTTGTCGAGTTCAACCCAAAGAACCCGACCTATGGCCTCATGTTCTGGGTCCAGAAGGTTAACTCGAATATGCTGATATTTATACTTAGTCTACGCGTAAAAACGTCGTAGCTGTTCTGCATTCCACGGGTTGCTTTCGTCCTTCCCGGTCTTCTTGTCTTGTAGTCGATATGCTCCTCCTGGTATTACTTCCGTGACGATGTAAGGTCCCACCCAAGGGGACTCCAATTTGCCATGGCTGTCTTGCCTAAGTCGCAAAACAAGATCTCCCACCACGAAGGATCGTGGACGAACTCGACTACTATGGTAGTTTCGTAGACTTTGTTGATACTGTGTAGCCCTTTCTAATGCTTTGTCTCTTGCTTCATCTAACGCGTTGACGTCGTCTTGTAATGCTTCTGTTGATGTCGCCTCGTCATATACTGTCACTCTTGGAGCTTCGTGTGTAACTTCGACTGGAAGCACGGCTTCTGCGCCATGGACCAGGAAGAAAGGAGTTTCTTGAGTTGCTGCATTGGGCGTAGTTCTTAGGCTCCAAAGAACGGAGGGCAACTCTTCTACCCAAGCGCTCTTGGCTTTCTAGAGAGGTGCTAAAAGCCTCTTTTTTATTCCACTACTTATCAAGCCATTAGCTTTTTCGACTTGCCCATTTGTCTTCGGGTGCGCCACCGATGCGAATTTAAGCTTGATTCCCAATCCTTCGCAATAACTTCTGAATTCTTTTGAAGTAAAATTTGTCCCGTTGTCTGTGATGATGCTATGTGGTACACCAAAACGAAAAACTATCGACTTGATAAAACTGATTGCTGCTGTAGAATTTTGAGTTGTCACTGGGGCCGCTTCCACCCATTTGGTGAATTTATCGACTGCTACTAGCATGTAGACATGCCCTCCTGGCCAAGATTTGTGCAATTTTCCCACCATGTCGAGTCCCCATTGTGCGAAGGGCCAAGATAATGGTATTGTTTGCAGCTCTGCTGCTGGTGCATGTGGTCTGGATGCAAACCTTTGACATGCTTCACACTTTCGAACTATATCTTTTGCGTCTTCGATGGCTGTTAGCCAATAGAATCCCGCTCGAAAAGCTTTGGCCGCTATTGCTCTGCTGCTGGCGTGATGGCCACATATTCCGCCGTGTATGTCTTTCAATATTGTTTGCCCTTCTTGGGGTGTGACACAGCATTGTAAAACGCTTGTAATACTTCTCTTGTATAGTTTCCCTTCAATCACGACAAACGCTTTCGCTCTTCGAGTTATCCTTTTGGCCTCCACTGCATCTTCTGGTAGCTTCTTATTTATCATGTACGCAATATACGGCTGCATCCATGTTTCTTCTATCATCATGACCTCCTCCGGTTCTGTCATAGCTCCCGAGCTTGTCGTAGTAGTCGAACTTTTAGTATTTTTTATTGACCTTTCCGCTATTTCTTCCCAAAACACTCCAGATGGCACAGGTAAGCATTGTGATCCAATATTTGCTAAAGTGTCGGCTTCTTCATTGTTGTTCCTGCTGACGTGAGAGACTTCGCATCCGTCGAACGTTCCTTCTAGATAATGGTACAAATTCTTGTAGGCCATCATGTTGTCATTGATTGTGTCACACCTGTTCATGACTTGCTGGACAACAAGGTTAGAGTCTCCAAATATCTTTAGGCGAGTTGCTCCACAAGCTTTAGCCATCTTCATTCCGTGCAGCAAAGCCTCGTACTCTGCCTCATTGTTAGAAGCCTGTGGGAAACTCATCCTTAGGACATACTTTAGTTTGTCGCCATGAGGTGATATCAGTACTACTCCTGCGCCTGCGCCTTGGACTCGCTTAGAACCATCGAAATACATTGTCCAGGTACTCGATAAATCTGGTGGTCCTGTACTTTGCAGCTCGAGCCACTCTGCTGTAAAATCTGGCAGAATTTGCGACTTGATCGCCTTCCTCTTCTCGTACGTGATGTCCATGGGAGATAGCTCTATTCCCCATAAAGAGACACGCCCCGTCGCTAAAGGATTGTTCAATATGTTCGATAGTGGTGCTTCGTTAACCACTATAATTGGGTGCACAGTAAAATACTGTCGTAGTTTTCGTGCAGTTATGAAGACACTGTATGCCAACTTCTGATAATGCGGGTACCTCTGTTTGGTTGGAGATAGCACTTCGCTGATGAAATATACTGGTCTCTGGACGCCATGAGCTTTGCCTTCTTCACTTCTTTCGACTACTAAGACTGTACTTACCACCTGATGGGTTGCGGCGATGTACAGTAGTAGTGGCTCTTTTTCTTTTGGTGCGACCAGCACTGGCGGCGTGGAAAGCACTTTCTTTAATTGTGTAAACGCTGCATCTGCTTCTTCTGTCCACTCAAATTTGTCGTCTGACTTCTTCATAAGTGCATAAAAAGGTAGCGCCTTCTCCCCTAGTCGAGCAACGAAACGACTTAATGCCGCGACTCGTCCTGCTAATTTCTGTACGTCGTGGAGTTTCGTGGGTTTCCCCATTGTTAGAATTGCTTGAATCTTCTCTGGATTTGCTTCTATCCCTCGCGCAGATACCAAGAACCCCAAAAGTTGCCCTGCTGAAACTCCGAAGGAGCACTTTGTCGGGTTCAGCTTGAGCTTAAATTTGTTCAGGTTGTCGAAGGTTTCTGCCAAGTCGCCGATTAGAGATTTCTCTTCTCTTGTGGTGATGACTACATCATCAATGTAGACTTGTATGTTGCGCCCTATTTGGCTCCCGAGGCAACTCTGCATCATCCTTTGATAAGTTGCTCCTGCATTTTTTAGGCCGAATGGCATCACTTGATAACAAAACACCCCATATGGTGTGATAAAGGCCGTTTTTTCCTCGTCCTCTTTCTTCAGCTTGATCTGGTTATAGCCAGAATATGCATCCAAAAAGGAAAGCCTTGCACAGCCCGCTGTTGAATCGATTATTTGATCGATGCGGGGTAAAGGGAAGGGATCCTTTGGACAATGCTTATTGAGAGATGTGTAGTCGACACATACTCTTTGTACGTCTGTGTTCTTCTTGGGTACTATTACTGGGTTCGACACCCAACTCGAAGTTTTGATTTCCCTGATGAATCCAGCACTTTCTAATCTGTGCAATTCTGACGCTATTGCCTTCCTCTTGGGTTCATCGAATCGTCGCAGTGGTTGCTTGACTGGTTTCGCCTTGGGATCTACATTTAATGCGTGCTCGACGAGTTCCCTGGGAACCCCTGGCATGTCCGATGGACACCAGGCGAAGATTTCCCAGCGCTCACAGAGGAACTCGACGAGCGCGCCTTCCTATGCGGGATCCAAGTTCACCGCAATTGATGTCGTCTTGTTTGGATCCGTAGGGTGGACCTGAATTTTCTTTGAGTCCTGCGTTGTGTCGAAAGCCTTATCTGGCAAGGATCGTCCAACATCGGGTAGCACATTATGATCTGTTTCTCCTTTTAGCCTCTCGTATTCTGCTGTCATGCCGAAGGTTTGCGCCATCTTATTGAATTCTCTATCACATGTGTTGGCTACCTCAAAGCTCCCTTGCACTGTGATTGTTCCTTTGGGTCCTGGAATTTTTAGCATGAGATACGCGTAGTGCGGTACTGCCATGAATTTTGCAAATGCTGGGCGCCCCAGGATTGCATGATATTGTGACGGCCAATCCATGACTTCGAACTCCAGTTTCTCTCTTCTATAGTTTGCGCTGCTACCAAAGCAGACATCGAGTTCTATTCTTCCCAAAGGGTAGTTTGCTGCTCCTGGTACTATCCCGTGGAAAGAGCAGTCTGTTGGCTTTAGACTTGTTGGTGAGATGCACATAGCCTTCAATGTTTTAGCATATATTAAGTTTATGCCACTCCCTGCATCCATGAACACTCTTCCGATGTCGTATCCTCCTATTTGCGCTTTTAGAACCATAGGCGAGTGGCCCGGTCGAGGAACTTTCCGTGGGTGGTCTGCTTTACTGAACTTGATTGGTTGCTCTGACCATCGTAGGTACTCTGTGGTGGCTGGTGGTGATGATATTGCTAGGTTTATTTGCCTGGTTATGCTCTTCCGTTCTTTTTTCGACTTGGGCACGGGTTGAATCATAGCTGATATGTATACTTTTGACTCTAGATGTCTTGACAATCTTTGAGTTTGATATCCTTGACTTCTCCGCTTTTCTCCTTGCCTTCCTTCTTGGCTTGAGCTCATTGCGCCTTGCAACCTTAGGAATGTTCTGCAATCCTTCATCTGGTGATTTGAGACCCTTTTCCCGTCGAGGTACGCATAGTGGATTCGACAAGGTCCGTACAACATATCCTCAGCCGAAGGACCGGAGTACCTTGATTTTTCTATTCCTTTTGCTTGAACCCTCCTGCTTTCGTATCCTTCCTCTTCTTCTAATATATATCCTGCGGCTACCTGATTTCGCCTTCCTTGGTTGCCTCCGCTGCGGTATCTTCTCCTTTGTCGACTTATTCTGTCGACTTCTGGCGAACGTCCTCTTTTGTTGTTGTACGCGTCCTCTCCATCAGCGAATTTGTTGGCTTGTTCCATTAGCTCAGTTACTGTCGTGGGTCTTGTTCTTCCTATTTCTTCCACAAGATCTGAGCGACGAAGTCCTTCTGAAAAAGCATCTATTGCTCGTTCATCAGAGACGTCCTCTGCTGAGTTTTTAATTATACTCCAGCGTTGTATGTAAGATCTTAGCGTTTCGCCTTTTTTCTGCACACATGCTTTAACTTCTTCCAGTGATGTTGGGCGCTTGTAGGTGGAACGGAAATTTCTTGCGAATTGACTTTCGAGTTCCCCCCAGCTTCCAATGGATTCGTCGGGTAGGGTGTTCAACCAAGACCGGGCGGCTCCGGTGAGGTGTAACTGCAAACTTTGCATTGCAGTCGCCTTTGTTCCTCCTAATATCTGCACTGCTTGTAAATAATCTGATAGCCATAAGGTGGGTTCCTGCGACCCGTCGTACTTGCTCTGATCATGGGGTAATTTAAATCCTTTTGGTACTCGCGTTTTGCGAACCCTACGGGTAAAGCATAACGCACCCATATCTTTATCATCGTCTTCGTAGTTTTCTTCCCTCCATGCGTGCCGTGATTTGTCTACTCGAGCTTGTGCTATTATACTTCTTGCGTCCTCCTTCCTTTTCCGTCGCTTTTCCTCTTTTGATGACTCACTACAATCATCGTCTGAACCATTATATCTGAACTTTTCCTTGTGTCTTCCCTTGTAGCTTGTCGACTTCTGCTTTGGGCCTTGTTCCCTGATCTTTCCTTCTACTATGCCGAGGCTTCGTATCGCGGCTTGGTGCATATCTTCTCGCGGGTCTCCATGCTCTGGTCTTGTGGCTAGCAGGTACGCTTGTGCCGCTGCTAATGCTGCTTCTGGCGTTTTTTGTATCAGCTCGTCTTCCTCCTCCTCTGGTTGCGGGGTCGGGCTCCTTGAGTACCCTTCTTCTCTGCCGTATGCTGACACCCCCCTGTTATGCTTTGGATCTCCACGCCTACCTCTGCTGTATTCTGAATCTTCACTATAATCTTCCCAATATTCTTCCCTTGATTCATTATTATTGTCTCGAAACATCATGTCTCTTTCCTCCCTTAATTTCTTTTTGTGTTGGTATAGCGCATATTGATATCCCATTAGAACTTCTCTTCGCGACCCCTCGGGTACTTCTGTGCCATGATCAATGGCTGATGTAATTATCCTCCATTCACCAGCCGAGACATGGACTTTCTCTTTTTCCTTTTTGTTGTGATTTTTCACTTTGTCGACTTGCCTGTCGAATTTTTTGCTTCCTTCGCTATTGTCTCCATCTTCTGCTTCAGTGATAATGACGCATAACTGATGTACTTTGGAGACGCCATTGCTTCTTCCGGCGAAGTCCTTTGTGTTGTTGTGTGTCTGATACGCTTTCTCTTCTGAGTCGGAATTTTCTTCGATTTCGTCGCCTTCTGCGATTGACGCTTTCTTTAAGCTGACCAGCGAGTTTACCTCATTGGAAGAGCCTGATGACTCCAACGCTTCCTTTGTTTTGGGCTTTCTTGCCAGTGAATCTGGTTTCGTCGGATCTGAAAGGCGGGATGAACCCGACGGCCCGATGAAGATGCTCAAGCTTCCGATGGATAACTCTACTTCTTGACTTCCGTCGACTTCTGGACTGCTGTTGGCTAAAAGCGAAAAAGCCGTCGAATTCATGACTCCAACGCCCAGAGTCCCCACGGTCGGCGCCAATTGACGAGGGTTAACTCGACAAATGTCCTAGATGAAGGACTTAGGATCGGGGAGATAGGGCGTTGGATGAACTCGAAGGTAAAGTTAGTCGAAATAAGTGTGTATCGAAAGTAAACTTGGGTGTTCAACCTGGCTTGCTTTCAATCTGCCCTCTACCGTCCCCTCCTGGCCCCTATATATAGGTGGCCAGGTCTCGAGGATCGGTTCGGGTTCAATACAGATTACAAATATCGACATACGGTAGTAACTCGTATTCGACTATCATTACAATTGGGCCTAACTCAACGGGCCTCAGGGGTACTCAACTAACGGGCTCTATTAGCTATACCCTTGTCAGCAAGAGTCTACGATATTCAATTCATGCCTCAACTCTCGGAATCTTGCTTCATCAAGAGGCTTCGTGAAAATGTCGGCGAGTTGGTCTTGTGTACCTACATAAGATAGGTTAATCTCACCTCGGTTGACATGGTCACGGATGAAGTGGTGGCGGATCTCGATGTGCTTGGTCTTGTTATGTTGAACCGGATTATGAGCGATCTTGATGGCACTCTCATTGTCACACAAGAGTGGCACCTTGTCGAAGTGAATACCATAATCCTCCATGGTTTGCCTCATCCAAAGGAGTTGAGCACAACAACTCGCGGCCGCCACATACTCGGCTTCGGCGGTGGAGAGAGACACACAATTTTGCTTCTTAGAAGACCAACTAACCAAAGACCTACCAAGAAATTGGCAAGCCCCGGAAGTTGACTTCCTATCCACTTTGTCTCCCGCCAAATCCGAGTCCGAGTACCCTACAAGCTCAAAGCTTGCTCCCATCGGGTACCAAAGGCCAAAAGTTGGGGTATGAATCAAATATCGGAAGACTCTTTTGACCGCCATTAAATGGCTTTCCTTAGGGGCGGCTTGATATCGTGCACACATTCCCACACTAAGCATGATATCCGGTCTAGATGCACAAAGATAGAGCAAAGACCCAATCATAGAGCGATAAAGTTTTTGATCCACTTCTTTACCATTAGGATCGAGATCAAGAGTAACCTTTGTAGGCATGTGAGTCTTGGCTCCCTTCACTCCGGTATCCATCTTGAACTTCTTGAGCATGTCTTGAGTGTACTTGGCTTGATTGATGAAGGTCCCACCCTTCAATTGCTTTATCTCAAAGCCAAGAAAGAATTTCAACTCCCCCATCATAGACATCTCAAATTTATCTGTCATTAGTCTTGCAAATTCATCATTGAAAGATTTGTTAGAAGAACCAAAAATGATATCATCTACATAAAGTTGGCATATGAAAAGCTCCCCATTTACTTTCTTAGTAAAAAGAGTGGGATCAATGAGGCCTATCTCAAACCCACGGTCTACAAGAAGCTCTCTAAGATGCTCGTACCACGCACGTGGGGCTTGTTTAAGGCCATAGAGTGCCTTATCGAGCTTGTAGACATGGTTCGGAAAGTTAGGATCCTCAAAACCCGGGGGTTGCTTTACAAACACTAACTCATGCAAAGGACCATTTAAGAAAGCACTCTTCACATCCATTTGTTGCAACTTAAAATTATGATGTGATGCATAAGCAAGAAGGATACGGATGGACTCAAGGCGAGCCACGGGTGCAAAAGTCTCTCCATAGTCGATGCCTTCAATTTGAGAGTATCCTTGAGCAACCAAACGAGCCTTGTTCCTCACAACAATTCCATTTGCATCTTGCTTGTTCTTGAAGATCCACTTGGTTCCAATGACATTGTGGCAATCCTTGGGCTTCTCCACTAATGACCAAACTTTGTTGCGCTCGAAGTTATTGAGTTCTTCGTGCATGGCTTCTACCCAATCCGGGTCTTCAAGTGCTTCAAACACCTTTTGAGGTTCCACACAAGAGATATAGGCATGATGGTTACTAAAGTTTTCTAATTGCCTCCTCGTGGACACCCCTTTCCTTACACTTCCAATCACATTCTCCAAGGTGTGGCTACCTCTTTGGAGAGTTGTTGCGATCTTCATAGCACGGCGAGCTTGAGCTTCTTCAAGAGATTCTTGAGAGGCCACTTGGTCATCACCACGGTTTTGGTCCTCGCCTTGACCTTCAAACCGAGCATGCTCATCACCTTGAGCTTGCTCAATGTTTTGAACTTGATCATGATCACCACTTCGTGAGAAATCACCATCATGCTCTTGGTCTTGATCTTGATCATGCTCACATGGTTGAGGGGCTTGAGCTTGTCTTTGGCTAGCATCAAAAGGACCTTGAGGAGCTTGTGGTGTTTGAGAGGGTGAAGGCTCCACTTGAGTAGAGCATAGTCCTTCTCCTTCCGCCAAAAGGTGTCCCTCAACGGGTATGAGATGTCCCACACCCATTCTTCTTATGGCAAGAGGAGGTATTTCATCACCTACATCAAAAACACCACGTTGCTCCACACGGGAGCCGTCATTCTCGTCGAATCTCACGTTAGAAACTTCAACAACTCGAGCGGAGAGTTTGTCAAAGATTCTAAAGGCGTGAGATTCGGCGGCATAGCCAACAAAGGTACCCTCAAGAGCTTTCGAATCAAATTTGGACAAATGGACACCTTTCTTAAGATAGTAGCACTTACAACCGAATACCCGAAAGTACTTGATGTTAGGCTTCTTTCCAATGAGGATCTCATAAGGAGTCTTGTTCAAGCCCTTGCGGAGATATAACCGGTTCGTCGCATGACATGCGGTGTTAATGGCTTCGGCCCAAAAGTTATACGGAGGCTTGAATTCCGCTAACATGGTCCTAGCCATATCAATGAGAGTCCGGTTCTTCCGCTCGGCTACACCGAGTCCGGTTCTTCCGCTCGGCTACACCATTTTGTTGGGGAGTGTAGGGAGATGAGTATTGATGGCGAATCCCCTCATCACTGAGAAAATCATTCAAGGTGTAGTTCTTGAACTCGGAGCCATTGTCACTTCGGATCATCAATATGTCTTGACCATATTGGCGTTGCACTTCATTGGTGAAGTCTTTGACGGTTTGTTGAGTCTCACTCTTATGAGCAAAGAAAAAGACCCAAGTGTATCTTGAATAGTCATCGACAATCACCAAGCAATACTTCTTTCCTCCAAGACTTTCATAAGAGGGAGGGCCGAAGAGATCCATATGAAGGAGCTCTAGGACCCTCTTAGATGAAATGATGGTCTTGCTAGGATGAGGAAGTTCATGCATCTTTCCTTCAATGCAAGCTCTACACACACGATCTTTTGAAAAGGTTATATCGGTTAGTCCTAGGATGTGGTTGCCTTTGTGGAGACTTTGCAAAGTTCTCATATTGACGTGGCCTAGCCGGCGATGCCAAAGCCATCCCACATCAACTTTAGCCATGAGTCATGTCGCGACTTTAGTGACCTCCTTCGAGAAGTCGATCACATATAAGCCATTTTCGACATGCCCTATATGAGCTACATTAAGAGACTTGCTCCACAAAAGAACTACAATCCCAACATCAAAGAAGGTTGCAAAGCCCATATTAGCAAGTTGAGTAACAGAAAGAAGATTATATGAAAGGGACTCAACAAGCATGACATCTTCCACGGTAACATTGTGAGAGACAACAACCTTGCCGAGACCCAATACCTTTGACCTTGAAGAATCCCCATAGGTGACGTAGCCCGCATGGGATGAACCGGTGCGAAGCTCCTTCACCATTTCTTTGCTCCCGGTCATATGATTGGTAGCACCACTATCAATTATCCATTGACCACCACCGGAAGCAAAGCCCTACAAGAGATCAAGTCTTGACTTTAGGTCCCCATTTCTCAATGGGTCCTTTCTTGTTAGTGACAAGGGTTTTTGGAACCCAAATAGACCATGCAACATATTCATTATATGAACCAACAAATTTAGCATAAACATGTCCATCTTGTGCACGACAAAGAACATACGAAGGATTATATTTTCCCGCAAAGTTATTATGGTTGGGCATAGCCTTTTTCCCATTCCCAATAACTTCCCTCACCTCCTCCTCGAATACATTACCATTCTCATCATAGCATATTTCACTAGGAACATGCTTCTTTAATGAGGGAGGAGGCGCGGGGACATTCTTCTTCTTCTTCTTGTTCTTCTTCTTCTTGTTCTTCTTGGACTTGGATGTAAATCCGAGTCCCGTCTTGTCACCATGTTGCTTTTGAGCATTCAAAAGCTCATCAAGCATCTCGTTTCCCTTTAGGGGGGCTTTCTCACAAGGGGGGTTAGTTGAGCATGAACTTGCAACAAAAGTGCTAGAAAGAGACTTGGTTGCTTCATTAACAATTATAAGATTTAGTTTCTCATTTTGCAACCTAAGTTCATTAGCAACAGATTGAGCAATATCACGATCACCTTTAAGTTTGGCAATATCCAAATTGTGAGATTCTTCAAGACCCAACATGGATGTCTCAAGTGACACCCTTAGGTCTTGCTCTTCCTCAAGAGATTGAGTAAGAGAAGCAATTTCATCGGCATAGTCACGAGCATGTCCCTCAAGTTCAAAAATGCGTTCATCATTTTTATCATTTACTTGGATGGCTTCATTAAGTTGATCTAGGAGGATCTCAAAGCGAGCTTTGGTCTCCCCATGCAAGGTTGACATGAACATGTCCATTTCATTTAGATCATCATTTTCACCAACTCGTTCAACACAATCCATCAAAGATAAGCTTTTAGGTATGATGGGTGTGAGAGTCGGTGATACCTTTGTAGCGTGAGCCATGAGACAAGTCGCATTGTGGTTGGAGCGCTTTGATTCATTTGCGGAAGCGAATAGGGATGATGAGGGGGTAGGATGGGCAATGGCGATGGCGGCCCTTCCTATTTCCTCATCACTTGCATCATCCTCGGAGAGGTACTCTTCTTGAGTTATCAAAGCGTGAGTTGGAAGGACTCTCTTATTGTCGGAGTTTCTTGGGTATGACTTGGACTTCATTTCCTTGCGGACAAGCCTTCCATTGTGATCTTCAACTCTTTCATAAGGACACTCGGCAATGAAGTGGTTAGTGTTACCACAATTGTAGCAAGTCCTCACTCTACTTGTGGCCTTTGGCTTGGAGGGGCTAGATGACTTCCACTTCTTCATGAATGCCCTTTGAGCAAGTGCCATATGCTCGGCATGAGCATACTTCATATCCTCGGGGCTTCCACCCATTACTTATTCCTCTTCCAACAAGCTTTCTTCTTCATGATAAGTGACTTTGGCCTTCAAAGCAAGGTTGGGAGCACGCACACCACGTGCACGAGCAAGAGCATCATCCGCATTCTTCTCGGAGATCTTCCTTGCCATCATCTCTTGCAAAATGTCATGAGCGGACATCGTCCGGAAATTTGCATTTCCCTTGATGGAGTTCACGGTTTCCCTATGGAAGGGCAAGAGAGCTTGAATGAACTTCCTCTTCATCCATCTCCAATCACATTGGGTGGAGCCAAGATCCGTTAGCTTCACTTGGAGTGACGAGAGACGCCTATGGAGTTCTTCGGGAGTTTCACCATCAAGCATGGCAAAGTTGTCCGCTTCATTGGAGGCTTCATCAAACTTGGATTCTTGAATGCTCTCATTCCCAATGAAGAGGTTGGTGAGAATATCCCAAGCTTCTTTGGCGGAGGTGATGTTGCGGACGAACGCCTTGTCCTTCTCGGTAAGAGACATGTGAATGAGATGCAAGGCGGAGGCATTGAGTTGCTTGTCGATTTGCTCCCAAGGAAGCAAGTTGGTCAAATCCTTGGAAGTTGGATGGAAACCCTGCTCAATGATCCTCCAAAGCTCAATAGACACAAAGTTTATGTGAGAGCGCATGTTATCTTGCCAATTGGCAAAGCTAGAAGCATCAAGTGGTGGCGGTGGACCGCAAGAAGCAAGGTGTGGCATTTGAAGATGTCTTCCGGAGACATAGCTCGTGGGATGTGGAATTCCCGGACTATGCCCCCGAGAGGTGTCATCTTTGTTGGGGGTGTCATCAACCTTGGGGGGTTCCTCTCCGTCCTCATCCCCATCCTCATCCGGATTATCCTCGTTTAAGTCGGGCTTACCTGAGGAATCAACCGGGGTCGGTGGAGTGGTACTAGACGTTCCACTTACGAGGGCGTCAAGTTGAGATTTTTGGCTTTCCATGGCTGCCATCATAGCATCCATACGTGCCATTATATTATTTAGATCCCCCTTAGTGGCAGGTTCCGCTTCGCCCATAACCTCTTAGGCGGTTAAGCCCAATCAAAGAGCACTAGGCTCTGATACCAATTGAAAGGATCGGTACGGGTGACTAGAGGGGGGTGAATAGGCGCTAAGTCAATTTTTTAATCTTTTTCAAATTTAAGGCTTGACACAAAGTAAATTCACTAGATGTGCAACTAGGTGAATTTCCTATAAGTGGCAAGCATGCAAGTAACTAGTAAGATACAAGTAAGGGTAAGAAATAACCGAAGAGTGGAGACCAGAGACACAAGGATGTATTCCCGTAGTTCCTTCCTTTTGAGGGGAAGTACGTCTACGTTGGAGAGGTGTGGTGACACGGAGTCTACCAACGCCACAAAGGCTCACCTTGTTCTCCGGTGAGCAAGCCACGGAGGCTAGCTCGTTTCCACTAAGCGGTGGTATTGGGGGAACCACGAATCCCTTACACGGAGCTTGGGGCACAACTCCACAACTCAATTGGAGGCTCCCAAGAAAGCCACGGAGGCAAGAATCACCACAAAGACAAGTCAATCAACCAATTACAACACCTAGGGTCACAAGAGCCCCAAGGTGCAAATCCTCCAAGCAAATGGAGGTGGAAATGAAATTCCTTTGGTGAAGATGTAGATCGGTGCCTCCTCCTTCAATCCTCCAAAGATCAAGAGCTTTGGTTGGCTAGAAGGGGAGATCTATGGAATTTGGTGTTTTTCCAATGGGGGTAGGTGAGAGCTTCAAGGATGAACAATGGTTGGTGAAGTTCTAACCCTACCCCAGCTGGGAGAAGGGGTATTTATAGGTAGGTGGAAATCTAGCCGTTGAGGGAGCACACAGCAGCAAACCCGGCGATAAGTCCGGTGGCGCCGGGCCCTGGGCCGGACGACCCGGCGGTCAGTCCGGCGGGACCGGACTTCTCGCCGGATGTCCGGCGGCCCCGCCGGGCGGATCCGGCGCCCCGCCGGAAACGCATTCAGTACACTGATCCGGCGGCCCCGCCGGGCTGGTCCGGTCTGCCGCCGGATGGCCCGGTCTGGGGGCCGGCCAGACCAACTTAGGCCACTTTTCGGCAGACGATTCCACCATCTTTCTTTTTATGCATTAGAACCCCTTCACCTGTGAACTTAAACCTGTATGCATATAATTCAAATATAAGTTCACACAAAACATAGTCTTGTCATTGTAAATCAAAAAAGTAGAAAGGGACAAATGTCCTTTCAGTGTTCCATACCTTTCTTGAGTGGAAATTGATATTTGATAGTGCCTTCCCTCATATCAATGATGGCACCTATAGTTCGAAGAAAAGGTCTTCCCAAAATAATAGGACATGAAGCATTGCATTCAATATCCATGACAAGAAAATCAACGGGAACAAGGTTATTGTTAACCATAATAAGAACATCATTAATCCTTCCCAAAGGTTTCTTCTTAGCAACATCAGCAATAGGAACATCATAATAACACTTTTCAAGCGGTGGTAAATCAAGCATATCATAAATTTTTCTAGGCATAATAGAAATACTAGCACCTAGATCACATAATGCATGGCAATAAAAACCATTAACATGCATATAAATAATGGGTTCCCAACCATCTTCTAATTTCTTGGGAATAGAGGCTTTTTGCTTCAACTTTTCATCCCTAATTTTCATGAGAGCATTGGTAATATGCTTAGTAAAAGCAACATTTAAAGAACTAGCATTGGGAGTCAAAGCAAGATTTTGAAATAACAAAATAACTTCAGATATATTGCATCCATCAACATCAAAATCTTTAAAGGATATAGAGCTATCGTCTCCTACACTCCGAAAAATTTCAGCACTCTTTTGAGAAAAAGTTTTAGCTATTTTAGGCTTTTTAACACTAGGAGTGGGAGTTTTCTCTACACCAATCAAAGTAAGAGGATTGCTAGCATTAGGAATAACATCATTAGAGGTAGTAATGGTACATACCTTCATCTTTCTAGCCATCTCATCTTCTCTTTCCCACCTGGCATGCAATTTTGCTAGCATCCTAACATTTTCATCAATTTTAACTTGGATAGCATTAGCAGTGGCAAAAACATTGTTCTCTTTCACCTCATTAGGCAACACTTTTAATTTTATAAGTTCAACATCATGAGCAAGGCTATCAACTTTAGAAGCAAGAATATCAATTTTGCCTAACTTTTCCTCAACAGACTTGTTAAAAGCATTTTGCTTACCGATGAAGTCCTTGAGCATTACCTCAAGCTCGGAGGGCGCGGCCCTAGTGTTGTTGGAGGAATTACCATAAGAGTTACCATAACCATTACCATTGGTAGAAGGATACGGTCTATAATTACTACTAGCAAAATTACTCCTATATGCATTGTTGTTAAAATTGTTATTTCTAATGAAGCTTACATCAACATGCTCTTCTTGAGCAACCAAAGAGGCCAAAGGAACATTATTAGGATCAACATGAGTCCTATCATTAGAAAGCATAAGCATAATAGCATCAATCTTATCACTCAAGGAAGAGGTTTCCTCAACAGAATTTACCTTCTTACCTTGTGGACCTCTCTCGGTGTGCCATTCAGAGTAATTTACCATCATATTGTCAAGAAGCTTCGTTGCGACGCCCAAGGAAAGGGACATAAAAGTGCCTCCAGCAGCTGAATCAAGTAGGTTCCTTGAAGAAAAATTTAGTCCTGCATAAAAAGTTTGAACAATCATCCAAGTAGTCAGTCCATGAGTGGGACAATTCTTTATCATAGATTTCATTCTTTCCCAAGCTTGAGCAACATGTTCATTATCAAACTGACTAAACTTCATAATATTGCTACGCAAAGCTATAATCTTAGCAGGAGGATAGTATCTACCAATAAAGCATCCTTACACTTAGCCCATGAATCAATACTATTTTTAGGCAAAGAAAGCAACCAATCCTTAGCTTTTCCTCTCAAAGAAAAAGGAAACAACTTAAGCTTAATAATATCACCATCAACATTCTCATACTTTTGCATCTCACATAGCTCAACAAAATTGTTGAGATGAGCTGCAGCATCATCAGTACTAGCACCAAAAAATTGCTCTTTCATAACAAGGTTCAACAAAGCAGGCTTAATCTCATAAAAATTTGCAGCAGGAGCAGGTGGCGCAATAGGAGTGCAGATAAAATCACTATTATTAGTGCTAGTAAAATCACACAACTTGGTGTTTTCATGAGTAGCCATTCTAGCAAAGCTAAAAGCAGACAAGTAAAAACAACTATAAAGGAAACTAATTTTTTGTGTGTTTTTGATAAAATGATGCAAGTAAAAATAAAGTAAAGCAAAACTAAAACAAAGTAAAGAATGTGCGTGCAAAACTCCCCATGCAGAAGTCTTCTTTTTCCCCAGCAACGGCGCCAGAATAATGTCTTGATGTGGCGCGGTGTTGATAGTTTTTCACCGTCCAGTTGGGAACCCCAAGAGGAAGGTATGATGAGCACAGCAGCAAGTTATTCCCTCAGAAAGAAACTAAGGTTTATCGAATCCAGGAAAAAGTCAATACTCCAAAAGGTGATTCTTGCTAGCCTACTAACACTCCAACAAGGGCGCCGTTAACGACACTTGTTGACTCGTCTTCAACTAGTAGCAACGCAAAACCTGCACACAACACAACCAAATACTTTGCTCCCAACTTACGATGAGGTTGTCAATCTTACCGGTTTGCTTGAAACAAAGGTATGAGCGTATTGAGTGGAAAGCAATAGTAATATGCAAGTAAACTAAAAAGTGTGAGTAAAGTAAACAGGTGATAGCAATATAAAGGAAATAGGACCGGGGTCCACAGTTCACTAGTGGTGTCTCTCCATAATATAAAATAACACATGCTGGGTAAACAAATTACAGTTGGGCAATTGATAGAATAAAGACAACGTGATATGTCAAGAGGATCACTATGAGATTTACTCTGGGCATTACAACAAGATACATAGACCGCCATCCAACTGCATCTATGACTATTAATCCACTTGTGGTGAATCAATCCGAGAACTCCACAAGTATTAAGTTGCGAATAACAGATAAATGCATTAAGCAAAGTGTGTAATGTAAACAAAGCATATGCCCTTGAGCATATGAATGTTGTTTTCCCCCTAGTAGCAACAGCACATCTACAACCTTAGAGGTTTCTATCACTCCCCCAGATTAAATAGAGGCATGAACCCACTATCGAGCATAAATACCCCCTCTTGGAGTCACTAGCAACTGCTCAGCCAAGATAGCTACTAACAACGGAGAGCATGCAAGATCATAAACAACATAGAGATAACATAAGATAAAATTCAGTACATCAACTCAATCATAACACCAATATTCATCGGATCCCAACAAACACAACATGCAGAATTACATAACGGTGATCTCGATCATGTAAGGCAGCTCATGAGATCTAAACATGAAGCACATGGTGGAGAAGACAACCATCTAGCTACTGCTATGGACCCATAGTCCAAGGTAGACTACTCACTCATCGCGCCGGAGGCAAGCATGGCGATGAAGAAGTCCGTCGGTGGTGATTCCCCTCTCTGGCAGGGTGCCGGGAAGAACTTCTGGACCCTCCCGATCTCGGGTCGATGGCGGCGGCGGATCGCGATGTATTCTAGAAAAGTGATCGGATATTTAGGTTTTTCCCGCCAGGGGGGTCTTTATAGGCGAAGGGGCGGCGTCAGAGGTGGACTAGGGTGGCCTCACCACCAGGGGGCGCGGGCGAAGGACAGGCCGTGCCGCCCTGTGGTGTGGCTGCCCTATGGCCCCTCTCCGTCTCCTCTTCGGTTCTCTAGAAGCTTCGGTAAATATCTGGACGTCTGGCTTTTGTTTCGTCCAATTTTGAGAATATTTCCTGTGTAACTTTTCTGAAACACAAAAACAGCAAAAAACAGGGAACTGGCACTGTGGCATCTCGTTAATAGGTTAGTTCCGGAAAATGCATAAAAATGCCATGAAGTGTAACGAAACACTAAGCAAATGGTGTAAAAACAAGCATGGTGCATCAAAAATTATGGATACGTTGGAGACGTATCAGAGACCGACTCTCCATCATTCATGCAAAACAAGTTGATGTCTTGTTTGGCGGCTTCATACTTAGTCTTTTGCATTGCCGACGTCCCATCAAACCTGACCGAGAGCTTCTCCCAAAGTTCCTTGGCAGACTCAATGCTTGAGACTTGATCGTACACTTCACGCTTCAAGCTTTGACGAATCTTGTCAAGGGCGGTGGAGTTGAGTTGACAATCAATCCTCTCCTTGGGCGTCATGTGCTTCTCATCAACGGGAGTGAACCCATTCTCGACGATGCCCCAAAGCTCCACACAAACATACCTAAGATGGGAACGCATGCAAGACTTCAAATAGGAATAGTTAAATTCATCAAGCAAGGGAGGTGCACCGGAAGAAGGATTCATGTGAGGCATAGGCATGCGTTCGAGGGGATATTCATATGGCTTTGGATGAGAAGAGGGTCCATCGAGCTTAGGTGGAAAATCCACCTTAGCCTTATCCGAGTTTGGGCTCTCCTTCAGAGCAACCTCGACAACCTCGGGATGGGCACTCTTTGCATCCAAAGCCAAGAATCTTGCTTCCAACGTGGCAAAATGTTCATTGAGTTCATTGCGTTGCTTATCAAGCATCGCTTGGACCTCAACGGCCGTGAAGACTTTGTCTTCACCCTCATCCGTAGGTGAGACCATCTTATTCTTAAGGTGGTTAAGCCCTTAGAAAGAGCCATTGGCTCTGATACCAATTGAAAGTGTGGACGGTCTAACCTAGAGGGGGGGGGTGAATAGGTTTCTACAAATTTTACTTCTCTTTTCACTAGTTTTAGGCTTTGCGGAATATAAGTGTGAGCCTAACAACTAAGTGAGCAACCTTTATGATGCAAAGCAAAGTACTTCAAGCACGAAGGCTATCACAAAGGTAAAACACAAGTAAAGGGGCTCGGATAGAAATAACCAAGGCATGCGGAGACAAAGATGTATCCCGATGTTCACTCTCTTGGGAGAGAGCTAGTCACCATTGGAGAGGTATGAATTCCCACGAAGGGTACTCAAGCACCACGAAGGCTCACCTTCTTCTCCTTGAGCCTCCTCCACAAAGTAGGAGCCCAATCACTTGTGGTAGACCTTAGGGTGGTCTCCAAACCCTCACAAACTTTCCACGGGGCGAATCACAAGCCGAATGCCTTCGGGCGACCCTAGCCGCCTAGGGTTTCCCACAAACCCAAGAGTAACAAGCAATACTCAATGAACACAAGGGTGAATGAAATTTGGCTTGGTGGAAATGTAGATCGGGGTCTCCTCAATCTTTCTACCAAAGGGATTTGGATTTGAGTGGGTAGAATGGGAGAGCCTCAAGCTTTGAATGCTCTTTAATGGAGGAGAGAGAGAAGGCAAGGATATGATTTGAATGGCAACCTTATCCTATCCAAGGTAGGTGAAGGGGTATTTATAGTCCGGGGGGAGAAAGAGCCATTTGAAGTAGAGTTCTTGCGCCTAGCAGGTGCAAAGTCGGCGGCATCGGCCGCAGAGCCGGACCCGCCGGTGCACAGCCCGGCGAAACCGGACTTGCACCGGACCGGTTGGCACACAAACCGGCGGGCAAGCTGGCGGAGGTGAGTGTCATGCCGGGGAGTATGTCGGGTGGGTCAGATTTTACGCCGGGCCAGAGCCGAACCCCCACCAGAACACTCAATCGGTAGTGGCCCGGTGGCGGTACCGGGTGGGCCGGTGCAGCGCCCAACACACTAGGGCCCACGCCGGACTGGCCGGCTTTTACGTCGGACGCCAACCGGAACCCATACCAGAACATGATTCCGGTTAAGGCCTGGTGGCAGTATCGGACTGGCCGGCACAGAGCCCGGTGCCTCCGGCCACTAATACCAGCATAGGAAAAACTGTTTCAAAAAGTCCTTTCTTCCCACGAACTTTTGGCGAAGTGTTTGGCAATTATGGGTGGTAGGATATGAAAAAGAAAACAGGCCACCTTCCCACTGAGTTCATCGAGATTACCCCTCTTAATAGTGCGGAGTTCCTATACTCAAAAGGTAAGTAAATTAACAAAGGAACTACCATATCTTCGAAACAAATGGGGGGTCTCACAACTCCTTCCATCACACATGACGAACTAAAACCTGCAAATAAAGCTAGCAAGCCACATTAGATCGTGACTAGCTCATGTGTCATCATTAATCAAAATAAAGGTTAAGGGTAAAATACCCTTACATCGGGTATATTCCAATCATCATAATTCTTGCTTATTTTAGCCATTAATTCCTCAACTTCAGTAGGAGTTCTTTTCCTAAAAACACAACCAGCACAACTATCCAGGTATGTCCTGGATTCAATAGTTAGTCCATTATATAATATATCAGGGAGTTCATTTTTAGCTAATGGATTTCCAGGCCATGCTGTAATTAAAGAACAAAACCTTGCCCATGATTCAGGCAACTTCTCTCCTTCTACCTACTCAAACTCAAAGATTTTCTGCAAAGCAGCATGTTGAGCAGTAGCAGGGAAATATTTCTAAAAGAAAGCATTAACCAAACCAATAGGACTATCAATAGATCTAGGAGACAAATTATTAAACCAAGTTTTAGCTTCATCTTTCAATGAGAAAGGGAAAAATTTAGCGACAAAGTAAGTGTGTTTCTTAATATATCAGGGAGTTCATTTTTAGCTAATGGATTTCCAGGCCATGCTGTAATTAAAGAACATAACCTTGCCCATGATTCAGGCAACTTATCTCCTTCTACCTACTCAAACTCAAAGATTTTCTGCAAAGCAGCATGTTGAGCAGTAGCAGGGAAATATTTCTGAAAGAAAGCATTAACCAAACCAATAGGACTATCAATAGATCTAGGAGATAGATTATTAAACCAAGTTTTAGCTTCATCTTTCAATGAGAAAGGGAAAAATTTAGCGACAAAGTAAGTGTGTTTCTTAATATCATCAGAAAATAAGTTACTCAAAGCAGAGAGCTCATTCATATGTCCTATAGCACTTACATTTTCAGTACCGCAAAAAGGCTCTTTCTCAACAATAGATATATAAGATAAATCCAAAGAGAAATCATAATCCTTATCTCTAATGTCTATGGGAGATGTAGCAAACTTAGCATCAGGAGACAACTTATATCTAACAGCACGTCTTGCAAGAAGATTTCTAATAGCACTTGCATCGCTAGTAGCATGAAACTCTTCAATAAATTCATCATTAAGCTCAATATAAGTTTCCTCAAGATCATCACTAGGACATTCTCTAGACTCAGGTGAACTAACAGGTGTAACAGTATTTTTCAATTTGTTTAGTTTTAGCAATTGTAGCATCTAGGAAAGAACCTAATGAACCACTCTCATCAATCACAGTAGAAGCATCATCAAAATTATCAGAAGCATTTTCAGACTCAGCAGAAGTAGCAGTATGTGTAGCATGTGCATGTGGTGGTGTAAGAAGCTTACTCATCACAGATGGTGAATCAAGAGCAACAGAGGTGTTCAGAGTTGTACCTCTTCTTGTAGTGGATGGCAATATAGGAACTTTCCCATCATGAGGTTTACTCATGATGGATGGATTGCAGCGAACAATATCAATTCCAAGTAAACTTACAAATAAAGTTATGATCCCCGGCAACGGCGCCAGAAAATAGTCTTGATGACCCACAAGTATAGGGGGTCGCAACAGTGTTCGAGGGAAGTAAAACCCAAATTTATTGATTTGACACAAGGGGAGCCAAAGAATATTTATAAGCCTTAACAGATGAGTTGTCAGTTCAGCTGCACCTGGAAATAGACTTGCTCGCAACAGTTTATCAGTAGCAATAGTTTTATAGTAGTAGCAGTAGTAAAATGATAGCAGCAGTAATAAAATAAAGACAACAATGGCGACTATAGTAAACAGGAGGATTATAATATTGTAGGCATAGGGATGGATGAATGGGCGTTGCATGGATAAGATAATTCATATAATAATCAAGACATGGGCAATTGCAGATAAATAAAGATAAAGCATCCTAGTACTAAGTAACCATAAGCATGTGTTCTGTATTTAGTCGTGCGTGCTCGCAATGAGAAACTTGCACAACATATTTTGTCCTACCAGCCCATTTGCAGCGAGGCCTCAAGGGAATCTACTGGTAATTAAGTTACTCCTTTTAATAGAGCACCAGAGCAAAGCATTAACACTCCATGAACATATGTGATCTTCACATCACAACCATCCCCTTAGGTTATCCCAATTGTTGTCACTTTGGGGCCTCGGGTTTCGGACAACGATATGTGTATACAACTTGCAGGTAAGATCACAAACAATAATTATCCTCATGAATCAATAACATGTTCAGATCTGAGATCATGGCACTCGGGCCCAAAGTGACAAGCATTAAGCACAACAAGTTGCAACAACGACAAAAGCACTAATAACAGATACTAGGCACCATGCCCTAACAATCTTATAGCAATTACATGAATGATCTCATCCAATCCCTACCACCCCCTTCAGCCTACAGCAGGAATTACTCACACATGGATGGGGGAATCATGAATGGTTGATGGAGAGGCATCGGTGATGATGATGGCGATGATCTCCTCCAATTCCCTGTCCTGGCAGGGTGCCAGAACGAAGTTTCTGGTTCTGAATCGCAATTTCTGGTGGTGGCAGTGCAGCGGAACTCTATCTGGGAAAAATGCCAAAACCCCTCTATTTTTAGGTCAGATACCTTATGTAGGCAAAAGGAGGGCTCGAGGCGGTGGCCGAGGCGGCCACACCACCCCCTGGCGCGGCCTGGCCTAGCCCGCGCCACCAGGTGGTGTGGGACCCTCGTGGCTCTTTTCCATCTTGTTTTCTGGCTCTGTGAGTCTTCTGGTAAAATAGGAGTTTTGCAATATTTTCTAGGAATATTCCTAAAAGTTGAGTTTCTGCACAAAAACGAGACACCAAAGCAATTCTACTGAAAACAACGTTAGTCCGAGTTAGTTGTATTCAAAACACACAAATTAGAGGAAAAACAATAGCAAAAAGGTTCGGGAAAGTAGATACGTTTTGGACGTATCAGTTCTTTATTCTCAATTTTACATGTAGCCATTCTCACCACTCTTTCCCCCCATTAACATTTGTTGTCAACTCACTCAAGACTTGTGACACCATGGGTACGATAGAAACACCTACAAAACACCTACCTTTCGCCTCTTTGTTGGGATTGATATAAAACTATAACTAATACTTCCACTGAAAATGTGTTTTAACTATTATGTGCTATTACAGGTTGAAAGAGCATGTGCCCCATGTGTGGTTTTGGTAATTAATGATAATCCCTATGGACTAACGTTTGCATTGAGTTATATTTATAGGACTTGTCCATAGACAATGCTTGAGCCATATGTTGGTTTCAAGGGTGTAAGAAGATGAAGATAAATAAGATTATTTAATGACCAAGGTATTCAAGGAGTGATCCGAAGATTGGTCTAAGGGAGTTGAGCCTATAGAGTGTGTCTTGAGGAATAAGATGGAGTGAACTCTCATGTGCATTCTCAAGACATCATCATTATGAAGGAAGAAGAAGAAGTGCAATGTTGATTAAGTCAAAGTGCAAGTTCAAGATAGGCATATAGAAGATATCATATGCTTGAAGCTCGGTGTCCATTTGGTGGTAATGGACATGTGAAGATATTTCTACTAGTGTCACTCCCATAGTGAAGTATGGGGGAGCAATCCGCAAGACTTCACCGAGCAAGCGCAATCAAGAAAGGTAGTCCAACTTGAGAAGATCAAGATCGTCACCATCTAGCTCAAGTGGAATGCGCAAGGCAAATGTATGATCTTGGTAGCATTTCTTTCTTACTGGTCTCATAGTGTTTGGGAGACCGGGTTTTAGGATCGATAACCATACTATCAAGAGGGGCTCTCGAGTGAGTAACTTATTCGTATTGTTCGGAGAGAGCTCAAACCTTTGCATACTTTGCATCATCTTTCTTGGTTCTTATTTGGCTTTTCACTATGTGAGGTTTTAGAGCTTGTGGTTGTCTTCACGATAATCCCAAGCTCATCAAACAGATTTTGTATGGAAAACTTACTGTGTTTTTGGTGTTGGAGGTTTTACCGATTTGTGTTTGAAGAGAGGTCAAACCTTTCTTCATTTGCTTTTATCCTACTTTGTTGGACTATGATGTTTCTATGCATAGTTTTGTAGAGCTCATTGTGGTGAATCCAACGAGCCCAAAAATCATCGAAAACAGAGTCCGGATACTCAAGTTATTGCCATTTTGGCTAAGGCCTTTTTGTGCGTCACCCAGATGGGTGGCCAGATTTTTCTAGTTTTGGGCCGGATTATCCGGCCTGGAATGCTGTAACGGCCATTTTTATGGGAGGGGGTATAAATACCCCTCCCCTTCTTCTTCCTTGGTGAGCTCATTTTCCCCTCTCTCTCCCTCCATTGTTGACCTTAGAAAGCTTGCCCATCTCTCAATTCCTCCTATGATTCGTGCATATATATCTTTGAGGGAAAAGAGAGAGGAGATCTAGATCTATATTTCCACCGATCACTTTCTCCTCTTTGTGAGGGGAACCCATTGGATCTAGATCTTGGAGTTCTTTGTGGATTTCTTCCTCTGTTCTTCCTCTCATATCCCTCCATAGCATTTGTTGCTTTGGTAGGATTTGGGAGAGAAGGATTTGAGCACTTCGTGTGTTCTTGCCATTGCATTTGGTGCATCGGTTTGAGTTCTCCTCGCAGATTCGGTAGTGAAAATTTGTTGATATTTTTACTCTTGGGTTCTTGGAACCCTAGATGGCTTAGTGGCTTAGTTGTTACTTGAGGACCTCCAATTGAGTTGTGGAGATCTTCCCAAGCTTTGTGGTGCCTCCGTGGTGATTTTTTGGGGACCTCCAATTAAGTTGTGGAGATCTTCCCAAGCTTTGTGGTGCCTCAGTGGCGATTTCTTGGGAGCCTCCAATTGAGTTGTGGAGATTGCCCCAAGCTTGTACGGGTTCGGTGACCGCCCTCAAGTGTCCCATAGTGGTCAGGTCTTCCATCTTGGTGGGAGGGCTCAAGGAGATTACGGTGAGCCTCCGTGGCATTTGGGGAGCCTTGTGCCTCCACACCGCTCCAACGGATTAGCACTCGCAAGGGTGTGAACTTTAGGATACATCGTTGTCTCCGCGTTCCTCGGTTATTTCTATACCTGAGCTCCTTTACTTATGCAATTTACTTTGTGATAGCCTTCGTGCTTGAAGTTATATATATCTTGCTATCACATAGTTGCTTATCTTGTCTAGCATAAGTTGTTGGTGCACATATGTGAACCTAGTTTATTTAGGTTTTGTATGCTTGGAAAATTAAACATTAGTTTTATTCGCATTTGTTAAGCCACTCGTAAAAGTTTTAAATCGCCTATTCACCCCCCCTCTAGGCGACATCTGTGTCCTTTCAATTGGTATCAGAGCAAGGTCTCTCATTTTAGGCTTCACCGCCTTGAGAGCAGAGATGTCGGCTAGGGGATTAGTGCACAATCACACTTTTATATTTGATGGCACAAACTATGATGTTTGGAAAATTGGCATGCTTAATCATTTTCGAGATATGGACCCAAATATAGAGCAAATTCTAGATATGGGTTTTTCTCCTCCTAAGGATTCCTGAAACCTATCTTTAGAGGAGAAGAAAAATTCTTATCAAGAAGCTCAAGCTTCTAATGTGCTTGTTGATTTTGTGAGCGATGCAGTTATTCTTGCAATCATGCCTTTCCGTAGTGCTCATGAGTTTTGGACAAGATTCAAGACAAATATGATATGTCCAACGAGATTGAGGATGATTGTATTCCCTCCACTTCCGATCGTGATGAACACTCTTCCACTTCACCAAAGTGTAGCAAGATACAAGGTAACTCTATGGTGAGTGGTGATGGAAATTGCAATGTTGATAGTGAGCTTACTTGTGATGATCATTCATCTCTATCTCATTGTCATGCTTCATCTTTGGACTTAAACACTTCTAGCACCATAAATGCTTCACATGCTTGTGTTGATAGTCCTTGCATATCATGTGTATGCTCTTTGAACACATCTCATAATGATATGCTTACTTTGTCTTGTTGCCATGATATAAATGCATCTAGTTCCTCTAGTTGTTGTGTGTCTGACAATGTAGAGGAAACCGGAAATTCTATTGGCCAAGACATGGTCTCACTTGGAGCTTCAAGTATTTATTCATCATCATCTATTGCTTCCCACATTTTCTTTATGGCTAGGGCTTCAAAAGTAACTCCTACTTTGGAACCCAATATATCTAGTGATGATGAGAATGAGGATAATGAAGAAGACGATGATGATCTTGCATCTTTATTTGAGAAGAGTGAAATGTTTTTTCATGCTATTCGTAAGAATAAAATTGCTTGCTCTTACTTCTATAAGATTTTGGCTATTGCCATCGAGAGCAATAAAATTATTGAGGAGCATGAGAATATCATTTTTTAAATGCAAGGTCATGCCCGTGATTACGCAGATGAGATCGCGGATCTAAAAGAAGCTCTAGAAGAAGAACAAACCACCAAGGAATCTCTTGAGAAGACCTTTACTTTAGAGTTATCTAAAATAAAGAAATCCTATGATAGAACTCTTGTGGTGGTAAATGATTTTGAAACTAAATATGAAGAGCTTGTAGTTACTTATGCTAAACTCCTTGAGAATGTTATGCTTCTTAAAAATGACTCTAGGGTCATTTCGTGTGTGCCCATCATTCTCATCAAGTCGCATGAGCAACATAAAGCTTCAAATTCAAATGAGCTTACTAAATTGCCTTCTCCGCTTTCCATTAGTGATGATGCTTGTGCTACTAACTCTACTTCTTGTGAAGCATCCATCTTGAAGGAGAATGTTGAGCTAAGGGCTCAACTTGATTTGCTAACTAGCAATTATGGGAAATTAGAAGAAAATGATGGAAAGCTCTCTAGCTCCCATGAGGATTTTCTAGCTTCCCATGATAGGCTAAAATTAGCTCATGAGGCTATTATGTCAAAGGTAACATCTAGTGAGCCTCACGTGGACATTTGCACTACTTCTCAAAATGCCATATTGCCTTGTGCTAGTCCTAGTAATTCATCCACTCATAACATTGCTACATCTTGTGATGAATTACTTACCTTTCCTTGTTGCTCTAACAATGAAGCTTCTACTTTCTCTAGTACTTATTTTGTTACTAACTGTCACATCCCAAAATTTTGGAATGTGAAATAAATGAAATATGAACCATGTATGTTTGTCTTGATTTAAATTTCACAAGGATTTAAAACTTTTTGAATTATTTAAAAGCCTTACTAGAGAAACCATTTCAAACTTTCTATTATTCCTTGAAGAACTCATTTGAGAAAATAAGATTTCAAAATACCATATTGTATTTATTCCAATACTATGCAAGCACATTTTGCAAAGGAAACATTTTACAATAGGATTTATATCAAATAAAGTTGCAAGGCCAAAAGCATGTTTGAATTAAATTTCAAATACTATTTTTAATAAAGTTATGCCTTGATTTTAAAAGTATTATTTTTTCAAATCATTTTCTATTTATGCAAATAAGCCCTATTGGCCAAACCCATAAAGTATTTTTTTTTAAAGTTTGTTTTATCATGGAAACTTGCTCCTTACAGCTTTGTAATGATATTTTAAAATTTAGAAAACTTTAGCAACTAGTTTGAATCAACTTGAAGTCATAATGCAAAAGTTCTAAAAGAAATAAGAAAACAGAAAAGGAAAAGGAAGAAAAGAAGAAGAAAAAACATAAAAGGGCCTCGGGAACCCTTTTGGCCCAGAAGCAGAAATAGCCCAGGAAAGCCCACCCAAACCGGTACCATTCCCTCCCTTTCCCCCGGCTGACAGCGGGCCCTACCTGTCAGCACCATGTCACCATCTTCTTCCTCCTCCGGCCGGAATAAACGCGAGAAGACCGAATCCTGCAGATTTCTCCCCTCTTCAATCCCCTTTAATTCCTGCCTAATTCGATGCCACACCACGCCTACAAATAGCCCTCCACCTCCTCCTCCATTCCCCTCCTTTCCCCGAGCCCAAGAAGCCGCCAGGCTGATGAAATCCCTCGCTGGAATTCGCCACTGCCGCCGCCGTGTTTTCTTTGATACGACCGTCACAGTGAGGTAGCGCCGCCCCCTTTTGGTCCATGCTCCTCCCCAAGTCCCGACGCACCTTCTGATATTCTCTGTTTCTTCTATTTTACAGCGAATCGAGAAGTGGAACCTCGCCTGCATCTCACCGTCGCCTAGAGCCACTCCGGTCGCCCCTCCTCGAAGCTCCAGGAAGAAATCGATGCCGCCGATCTCTCTCCCGTCCTCACCGCATCGACCTGCGCCTCTTCCACTCTTCCCCAGCACCAGAAGACCACCGGAGCAGCCCGCCGTAGACCTCCAGACCCACCGGACCTCGCCGTTGGTGTGTTTCCCCGGTGAGCCCTCTCCTCTATGTCTTCAGCTGTTAGATCCAGATCTAGTGGCTAGGATTAGATCACTAACTCGAAGAGGTATCCTCAGATCTGGTGCGTTTCTTTCTCCTTTAATCTAACGGCCCTCAGTGCTGATCCAGCTGAAACGGTATAGAGCATTCAGAACAGGCCACGTGTCGAGCCCTAGCCAGACCAAATTCTTTTTCGATTCAAATTGATTCTAAATTATCTGAAACTTGCAAAAATCATATCTTCTATTCTGGTTATCCAAAAATTACAAGTAATATGCCTATGAACTCCTAAAATGTGTAGAACACTATTCTGTAATAAAATTTGATTTTTGAACTAGTTAAAAACATCAAATTTAAATATGTGAGTTTGAGTATTTTTAATGTAGTTCAAATTCTATAAATCCTTTGTAATTGATTCTTTTTGCAATAGGATCATATTGTTATCCTCTATCCAGTAGAACTACTGCACAAATTAATTGGACCAATTTTATCAAGTATTCAAATTCAAATGGAGATTTGAGTATTTTCCTCCTAGATTTAATTCTATAAATATTTTAGGCATTTTTGTTTTGGTAAAATTGCTTATCTTAATAATTAAAATCCTCCAGAACACTTCACACACTTTTCACACTTATTCAAAAGTCAATTCCACTAGTTCATCCTATTTTGCAAGCTATAGTTGTGTTATTTGAGCACCTTGCAAAATATCAAGTCTCAAATTCCTATTGGGCACTTTGTGCTATTTGACTCTTGATCCACTTTACAAATAGTGTGAAATATCCTAAGTCCTAAATAACCATTCCACTCTACCATGACTTAGTAAAACCCTACTCTCTGTCCTTTGCCAAGTGCAAAACTATCAACTCCATCACATCCAAACTTTTCTAAGTATTTTGACTACCCCAGTCCAACACTATGGCATAGAAGTTTTTCCATATCAAGACCATGGAGAAGAAGTTGAAGAGAAGACAAGAAGATAAAGGAAGACAAGGAGTTGAAGTCAAAACAAGAAGATCAAGATCAAGAGCCAAGTCAAGAAGATGAAAGTGATAAACCTCGTGACTTAGAAATTATTCATCCAACTTCTCAACCCAAGCCTAATATTCCCTTTGAATTATTTTGTTAAGTGTTAGACATTTTCTTAACAATTTAGAAAACTCCCATCACTCCCTATAAGTCCTTGACTTAGTCATTCTCTCCATCCATATCAAGCCAACTTCATGACACAATATTTTGTCCAAGTATCACTAAGACAAATCAAGACTAAGCTAAAACAAATAAACAGTTTTGTTGTCTTGTTTGATTATGTTGTCTTGAATGGTGTGTTTATGTTGTGTTACTTTCTATCTTATAGTTGTACAGAGAGCCACGTGTGTTGATTAAGAGAAGTACAATCTTCAGAAATTTCTAAGGCAAGTGTCACTCTTGTTCATATAATTCCCAATGTTTTACTATGCATGTAGTATTTATTTTCTTTTAAATAAATGCATGTGTAGATTGTTATGCTTGCTATCTTCTATTTAGGATACCCCTGATTATCCTGTTAGAAGAAACACCATAAGTATAGATTGCTTAGTTGTGCTATAGAATTCGTGGTTGGGATTCCACATGTTCTTTCATTAAGTTTGTAAACTATGTTATGCAAAAAGTAAGAAAACAACTAAGTTAATGAAACACCTGGGTGGAAATTGGTAAGATGGATTTATGTTGAGTGGTTACACCGGAGCCATCTCTATGGCGGTCGCATATTGATATGTCTCAAACGTATCTATAATTTTTGATGCTCCATGCTTGTTTTTACACCATTTGCTTAGTGTTTCGTTACACTTCGTGGCATTTTTATGCATTTTTTGGAACTAACCTATTAACAAGATGCCATAGTGCCAGTTCCCTATTTTCTGTTGTTTTTGTGTTCCAGAAAAGTTACACAGGAAATATTCTCAGAATTGGATGAAACAAAAGCCAAACATCCAGAAATTTACCGAAGCTTCTAGAAGTCCGAAGAGGAGACGGAGAGGGGCCACAGGCCGGCCACACAGTAGGGCGGCGCGGCCCAGCCCCTGGACGCGCCCCCTATGTGTGTGACCGCCTGGGTCCACTTCTGACGCTGCCCCTTCGCCTATAAAGACCCCCCGACGGGAAAAACCTAAGTACCCGATCAATTTTCCAGTAACACATCGCGATCCGCCGCCATCGTCGATCCGAGATCGAGAGGGTCCAGAAGCTCTTCCCGGCACCCTGCTGGAGAGGGGAATCGCCACCGGAGGTCTTCTTCATCGCCATGCTTGCCTCTGGCATGATGAGTGAGTAGTCTACCTTGGACTATGGGTCCATAGCAGTAGCTAGATGGTTGTCTTCTCCACCATGTGCTTCATGTTTAGATCTTGTGAGCTGCCTTACATGATTGAGATCACCGTTATGTAATTCCACATGTTGTGTTTGTTGGGATCCGATGAATATTGGTGTTATGATTGAGTTGATGTGCTGAATTTTATCTTATGTTATCTCTATGTTGTTTATGATCTTGCATGCTCTCGTTGTTAGTAGCTATCTTGGCCAAGTAGATACTAGTGACTCCAAGAGGGGGTATTTATGCTCGATAGTTGGGTTCATGCCTCTATTTAATCTGGGGGAGTGACAGAAACCTCTAAGGTTGTAGATGTGCTGTTGCCACTAGGGAGAAAACAACATTCTTATGTCTAAGGACATATGCTTTGTTTACATTACACACTTTGCTTAATGCAGTTATCTGTTGTTTGCAACTTAATACTCATGGGGTCCTCGGATGATTCCCCGTGGGTGGATTATTGGTCATAGATGCAGTTGGATGGCAGTCTATGTATCATGTTGTAATGCCCAGAGTAAATCTCATAGTGATCCTCTTGACATATGCACATTATCTTTATTCTATCAATTGCCCAACTGTAATTTGCTTACCCAGCATGTTGTTTATTTTATGGAGAGACACCACTTCTGAACTGTGGACCCCGGTCCAATTTCCTTTATATTGCTATTACCTGTTTACTTTACTTGCACTGTTTACTTTCTTGCATACTACTATTGCTTTCCACTCGATACACTCATACCTTTGTTTATAGCAAACCGGTGAGATTGACAACCTCGTCGTAAGTTGGGAGCAAAGTTCTTGGTTGTGTTGTGTGCAGGTTCCGCGTTGCTACTAGTTGAAGACACGCTAACAAGTTTCGTTAATGGCGCCCTTGTTGGAGTGTCACGCATCTAGCAGGCATCACCTTCTTGAGTTTGGCTTTTTCCTACTGGATTGACATACCTTGGTTTCATAACTGAGGGAAAACTTGCTATTGTACTCATCACACCTTCTCTTGGGGTTCCCAACTGGCCGGTCATTTACATCATCAACACCGCGCCACCAACAAGTTTTCTGGCACCGTTGCCGAGGAAAAAGAAGACTTCTACGAGGGGAGTTTCGCACGCACATCCTTTACAATATTTTTAGTTTTGCTTTACTTTATTTTTACTTGCATCACTTTTATCAAAAACACAAAAAAATTAGTTTCCTTTATAGTTGTTTATTATGTCTAGTCTAGTTGCTACTACTATGTCGCCCGAGGATATGATTTTCACTTTCAAGCATAAGAGTGAGGAAAGTTTCAAAGAAGCTTGGTCTAGAATTTATGATTGGCATGGAAAAACTGAACCAAAAATGACTTTGAGTTTGCTTCTTAGTTGCTTTTACTTTGGACTTGCTCTTCGCTATAGATATGCTTTGGATGCTACTGCAGAAGGAGATTTCCTTCATTGTGATGGAGATTAAGCCTTCAATATTATAAAAAAGTTGATTACAATTTACAGCATGCCAACTGATTTTGATTCCTCTCTTGTGAGCATTTTTAATAAACTTAATACTCTTGAGACTCACACTGCTTGTTTGAATAATTGCTATAGTACTTTGTGCCAGTATTTTGATTATGTGCCAATAAATTCCGAACCTTCGAGTTGGTACCCTACGGTAAAAATCACCATTAATGGTGAAACTTTTCATGCTCATTGTGATATTATGTTTGAATTTTGTCTTATGCCAAAGGATGTTTTTGAATCTTTGAGTCTTTGGAAACTTTCTAAGGGGGGAGAAGAAATTTCTCTTACTAACAATGCCACTATATTTCCCATTGGAATAGCTAAAGGAGTTTATACAAAATTCCTAGGAAAAATGGTATCTAATGATTATCTTGTTATTGAATGTGTAGGAAAAGGACAAATCACACTTGGAAGGTCTCTACTAAAGCTCCTAGGCGCCATCATTAATGTGGGAAAAGGCACCATAAGATTCATCTCTCCACCTTGCAATAATCATGTGTTCCCTAAAGTTAAGAGCAAAGGTAAGAGAGGAATGTGTAAGATACCCGTTGATCCTAATGCTTTATCACTTGATATTACTTGATTCGCACTTTCTGCGCCTAGCTCAAAGGCGTTAAAGAAAAGCACTCTTGGGAGATAACCCATTGTTTTACTTTCAGTACTTTTTCTTTTATTTGAGTCTTGGAAGTTATTACTACTATAATAACTGCTCCTTATCCTTTTTATTTCGTTGTTGTGCCAAGAGAAGCCTCTAATTTGAGTGAGGTAAGATTTGGGGATGTTGCTGTCCTGAAACAGATTTCGGTGCTGCACCATAAAAATTCGTGAAAATTCTCAGAATATCTTTTTGACCTGAGATTTCTTGTGCATATGTCCCAGGTTATATCCAAACTTTCATTAGTTATACACTTTTTGATTTGAGCAACAAAAAACCCTCGAAAAAATCGACCTTTGTCAGATGTTCTGTTTTGACAGATTTTTGCCACTATTTGTGTTTGCATCTTTATCGCTTTCTTTTTGAGTTCTTTTGATCACGGAACTTTTGGGGAAGTTGCTACAATAGTATATGCTTTATATGTGGTGGTTTTGAGTTGAAATCTGAAGCAAAAAGGGGTTGATTCATTATTATGCTTACACTAATGTTGCTAATAGAATTGTGTTTAGTTTTGTATGAAGGAAGTTTTCAAGTGTAGGGATTGGAGAATGATGAGATGTGTTGAAGAATGGACAAAAGCTCAAGCTTGGGGATGCCCACGCACCCCAAGAAATATCCAAGAGGTACAAGCGTCAAAGCTTGGGGATGCCCCCGAGGCACCCCTTCTTCATCGGCAAAAATCAGGTCACGTTTCAACACACTATATTTTTATTGCTTCATGCACTATGCGTTTTTCTTGGAGCGTCTTGTCGTTAGTTTTTTTTTTGTTTGCTGCAATAAATGGTTGGACCCCAATAAATTTATTTTGGAGAAGTTGCCTTGCTTTTTATTTGCCAAGAACACTCCGTTTTCACTCCCCTTCTTCTTCCTTGGTGAGCTCATTTTCCCCTCTCTCTCCCTCCATTGTTGACCTTAGAAAGCTTGCCCATCTCTCAATTCCTCCCATGATTCGTGCATATATATCTTTGAGGGAAAAGAGAGAGGAGATCTAGATCTATATTTCCACCGATCACTTTCTCCTCTTTGTGAGGGGAACCCATTGGATCTAGATCTTGGAGTTCTTTGTGGATTTCTTCCTCTGTTCTTCCTCTCATATCCCTCCATAGCATTTGTTGCTTTGGTAGGATTTGGGAGAGAAAGATTTGAGCACTTCGTGTGTTCTTGCCATTGCATTTGGTGCATCGGTTTGAGTTCTCCTCGCAGATTCGGTAGTGAAAATTTGTTGATATTTTTACTCTTGGGTTCTTGGAACCCTAGATGGCTTAGTGGCTTAGTGGTTACTTGAGGACCTCCAATTGAGTTGTGGAGATCTTCCCAAGCTTTGTGGTGCCTCCGTGGTGATTTCTTGGGGACCTCCAATTAAGTTGTGGAGATCTTCCCAAGCTTTGTGGTGCCTCAGTGGCGATTTCTTGGGAGCCTCCAATTGAGTTGTGGAGATTGCCCCAAGCTTGTACGGGTTCGGTGACCGCCCTCAAGTGTCCCATAGTGGTCAGGTCTTCCATCTTGGTGGGAGGGCTCAAGGAGATTACGGTGAGCCTCCGTGGCATTTGGGGAGCCTTGTGCCTCCACACCGCTCCAACGGATTAGCACTCGCAAGGGTGTGAACTTTAGGATACATCGTTGTCTCCGCGTTCCTCGGTTATTTCTATACCTGAGCTCCTTTACTTATGCAATTTACTTTGTGATAGCCTTCGTGCTTGAAGTTATATATATCTTGCTATCACATAGTTGCTTATCTTGTCTAGCATAAGTTGTTGGTGCACATATGTGAACCTAGTTTATTTAGGTTTTGTATGCTTGGAAAATTAAACATTAGTTTTATTCGCATTTGTTAAGCCACTCGTAAAAGTTTTAAATCGCCTATTCACCCCCCCTCTAGGCGACATCTGTGTCCTTTCAATTGGTATCAGAGCAAGGTCTCTCATTTTAGGCTTCACCGCCTTGAGAGCAGAGATGTCGGCTAGGGGATTAGTGCACAATCACACTTTTATATTTGATGGCACAAACTATGATGTTTGGAAAATTGGCATGCTTAATCATTTTCGAGATATGGACCCAAATATAGAGCAAATTCTAGATATGGGTTTTTCTCCTCCTAAGGATTCCTGAAACCTATCTTTAGAGGAGAAGAAAAATTCTTATCAAGAAGCTCAAGCTTCTAATGTGCTTGTTGATTTTGTGAGCGATGCAGTTATTCTTGCAATCATGCCTTTCCGTAGTGCTCATGAGTTTTGGACAAGATTCAAGACAAATATGATATGTCCAACGAGATTGAGGATGATTGTATTCCCTCCACTTCCGATCGTGATGAACACTCTTCCACTTCACCAAAGTGTAGCAAGATACAAGGTAACTCTATGGTGAGTGGTGATGGAAATTGCAATGTTGATAGTGAGCTTACTTGTGATGATCATTCATCTCTATCTCATTGTCATGCTTCATCTTTGGACTTAAACACTTCTAGCACCATAAATGCTTCACATGCTTGTGTTGATAGTCCTTGCATATCATGTGTATGCTCTTTGAACACATCTCATAATGATATGCTTACTTTGTCTTGTTGCCATGATATAAATGCATCTAGTTCCTCTAGTTGTTGTGTGTCTGACAATGTAGAGGAAACCGGAAATTCTATTGGCCAAGACATGGTCTCACTTGGAGCTTCAAGTATTTATTCATCATCATCTATTGCTTCCCACATTTTCTTTATGGCTAGGGCTTCAAAAGTAACTCCTACTTTGGAACCCAATATATCTAGTGATGATGAGAATGAGGATAATGAAGAAGAAGATGATGATCTTGCATCTTTATTTGAGAAGAGTGAAATGTTTTTTCATGCTATTCGTAAGAATAAAATTGCTTGCTCTTACTTCTATAAGATTTTGGCTATTGCCATCGAGAGCAATAAAATTATTGAGGAGCATGAGAATATCATTTTTTAAATGCAAGGTCATGCCCGTGATTACGCAGATGAGATCGCGGATCTAAAAGAAGCTCTAGAAGAAGAACAAACCACCAAGGAATCTCTTGAGAAGACCTTTACTTTAGAGTTATCTAAAATAAAGAAATCCTATGATAGAACTCTTGTGGTGGTAAATGATTTTGAAACTAAATATGAAGAGCTTGTAGTTACTTATGCTAAACTCCTTGAGAATGTTATGCTTCTTAAAAATGACTCTAGGGTCATTTCGTGTGTGCCCATCATTCTCATCAAGTCGCATGAGCAACATAAAGCTTCAAATTCAAATGAGCTTACTAAATTGCCTTCTCCGCTTTCCATTAGTGATGATGCTTGTGCTACTAACTCTACTTCTTGTGAAGCATCCATCTTGAAGGAGAATGTTGAGCTAAGGGCTCAACTTGATTTGCTAACTAGCAATTATGGGAAATTAGAAGAAAATGATGGAAAGCTCTCTAGCTCCCATGAGGATTTTCTAGCTTCCCATGATAGGCTAAAATTAGCTCATGAGGCTATTATGTCAAAGGTAACATCTAGTGAGCCTCACGTGGACATTTGCACTACTTCTCAAAATGCCATATTGCCTTGTGCTAGTCCTAGTAATTCATCCACTCATAACATTGCTACATCTTGTGATGAATTACTTACCTTTCCTTGTTGCTCTAACAATGAAGCTTCTACTTTCTCTAGTACTTATTTTGTTACTAACTGTCACATCCCAAAATTTTGGAATGTGAAATAAATGAAATATGAACCATGTATGTTTGTCTTGATTTAAATTTCACAAGGATTTAAAACTTTTTGAATTATTTAAAAGCCTTACTAGAGAAACCATTTCAAACTTTCTATTATTCCTTGAAGAACTCATTTGAGAAAATAAGATTTCAAAATACCATATTGTATTTATTCCAATACTATGCAAGCACATTTTGCAAAGGAAACATTTTACAAAAGGATTTATATCAAATAAAGTTGCAAGGCCAAAAGCATGTTTGAATTAAATTTCAAATACTATTTTTAATAAAGTTATGCCTTGATTTTAAAAGTATTATTTTTTCAAATCATTTTCTATTTATGCAAATAAGCCCTATTGGCCAAACCCATAAAGTATTTTTTTTAAAAGTTTGTTTTATCATGGAAACTTGCTCCTTACAGCTTTGTAATGATATTTTAAAATTTAGAAAACTTTAGCAACTAGTTTGAATCAACTTGAAGTCATAATGCAAAAGTTCTAAAAGAAATAAGAAAACAGAAAAGGAAAAGGAAGAAAAGAAGAAGAAAAAACATAAAAGGGCCTCGGGAACCCTTTTGGCCCAGAAGCAGAAATAGCCCAGGAAAGCCCACCCAAACCGGTACCATTCCCTCCCTTTCCCCGGCTGACAGCGGGCCCTACCTGTCAGCACCATGTCACCATCTTCTTCCTCCTCCGGCCGGAATAAACGCGAGAAGACCGAATCCTGCAGATTTCTCCCCTCTTCAATCCCCTTTAATTCCTGCCTAATTCGATGCCACACCACGCCTACAAATAGCCCTCCACCTCCTCCTCCATTCCCCTCCTTTCCCCGAGCCCAAGAAGCCGCCAGGCTGATGAAATCCCTCGCTGGAATTCGCCACTGCCGCCGCCGTGTTTTCTTTGATACGACCGTCACAGTGAGGTAGCGCCGCCCCCTTTTGGTCCATGCTCCTCCCCAAGTCCCGACGCACCTTCTGATATTCTCTGTTTCTTCTATTTTACAGCGAATCGAGAAGTGGAACCTCGCCTGCATCTCACCGTCGCCTAGAGCCACTCCGGTCGCCCCTCCTCGAAGCTCCAGGAAGAAATCGATGCCGCCGATCTCTCTCCCGTCCTCACCGCATCGACCTGCGCCTCTTCCACTCTTCCCCAGCACCAGAAGACCACCGGAGCAGCCCGCCGTAGACCTCCAGACCCACCGGACCTCGCCGTTGGTGTGTTTCCCCGGTGAGCCCTCTCCTCTATGTCTTCAGCTGTTAGATCCAGATCTAGTGGCTAGGATTAGATCACTAACTCGAAGAGGTATCCTCAGATCTGGTGCGTTTCTTTCTCCTTTAATCTAACGGCCCTCGGTGCTGATCCAGCTGAAACGGTATAGAGCATTCAGAACAGGCCACGTGTCGAGCCCTAGCCAGACCAAATTCTTTTTCGATTCAAATTGATTCTAAATTATCTGAAACTTGCAAAAATCATATCTTCTATTCTGGTTATCCAAAAATTACAAGTAATATGCCTATGAACTCCTAAAATGTGTAGAACACTATTCTGTAATAAAATTTGATTTTTGAACTAGTTAAAAACATCAAATTTAAATATGTGAGTTTGAGTATTTTTAATGTAGTTCAAATTCTATAAATCCTTTGTAATTGATTCTTTTTGCAATAGGATCATATTGTTATCCTCTATCCAGTAGAACTACTGCACAAATTAATTGGACCAATTTTATCAAGTATTCAAATTCAAATGGAGATTTGAGTATTTTCCTCCTAGATTTAATTCTATAAATATTTTAGGCATTTTTGTTTTGGTAAAATTGCTTATCTTAATAATTAAAATCCTCCAGAACACTTCACACACTTTTCACACTTATTCAAAAGTCAATTCCACTAGTTCATCCTATTTTGCAAGCTATAGTTGTGTTATTTGAGCACCTTGCAAAATATCAAGTCTCAAATTCCTATTGGGCACTTTGTGCTATTTGACTCTTGATCCACTTTACAAATAGTGTGAAATATCCTAAGTCCTAAATAACCATTCCACTCTACCATGACTTAGTAAAACCCTACTCTCTGTCCTTTGCCAAGTGCAAAACTATCAACTCCATCACATCCAAACTTTTCTAAGTATTTTGACTACCCCAGTCCAACACTATGGCATAGAAGTTTTTCCATATCAAGACCATGGAGAAGAAGTTGAAGAGAAGACAAGAAGATAAAGGAAGACAAGGAGTTGAAGTCAAAACAAGAAGATCAAGATCAAGAGCCAAGTCAAGAAGATGAAAGTGATAAACCTCGTGACTTAGAAATTATTCATCCAACTTCTCAACCCAAGCCTAATATTCCCTTTGAATTATTTTGTTAAGTGTTAGACATTTTCTTAACAATTTAGAAAACTCCCATCACTCCCTATAAGTCCTTGACTTAGTCATTCTCTCCATCCATATCAAGCCAACTTCATGACACAATATTTTGTCCAAGTATCACTAAGACAAATCAAGACTAAGCTAAAACAAATAAACAGTTTTGTTGTCTTGTTTGATTATGTTGTCTTGAATGGTGTGTTTATGTTGTGTTACTTTCTATCTTATAGTTGTACAGAGAGCCACGTGTGTTGATTAAGAGAAGTACAATCTTCAGAAATTTCTAAGGCAAGTGTCACTCTTGTTCATATAATTCCCAATGTTTTACTATGCATGTAGTATTTATTTTCTTTTAAATAAATGCATGTGTAGATTGTTATGCTTGCTATCTTCTATTTAGGATACCCCTGATTATCCTGTTAGAAGAAACACCATAAGTATAGATTGCTTAGTTGTGCTATAGAATTCGTGGTTGGGATTCCACATGTTCTTTCATTAAGTTTGTAAACTATGTTATGCAAAAAGTAAGAAAACAACTAAGTTAATGAAACACCTGGGTGGAAATTGGTAAGATGGATTTATGTTGAGTGGTTACACCGGAGCCATCTCTATGGCGGTCGCATATTGATATGTCTCAAACGTATCTATAATTTTTGATGCTCCATGCTTGTTTTTACACCATTTGCTTAGTGTTTCGTTACACTTCGTGGCATTTTTATGCATTTTTTGGAACTAACCTATTAACAAGATGCCATAGTGCCAGTTCCCTATTTTCTGTTGTTTTTGTGTTCCAGAAAAGTTACACAGGAAATATTCTCAGAATTGGATGAAACAAAAGCCAAACATCCAGAAATTTACCGAAGCTTCTAGAAGTCCGAAGAGGAGACGGAGAGGGGCCACAGGCCGGCCACACAGTAGGGCGGCGCGGCCCAGCCCCTGGACGCGCCCCCTATGTGTGTGACCGCCTGGGTCCACTTCTGACGCTGCCCCTTCGCCTATAAAGACCCCCCGACGGGAAAAACCTAAGTACCCGATCAATTTTCCAGTAACACATCGCGATCCGCCGCCATCGTCGATCCGAGATCGAGAGGGTCCAGAAGCTCTTCCCGGCACCCTGCTGGAGAGGGGAATCGCCACCGGAGGTCTTCTTCATCGCCATGCTTGCCTCTGGCATGATGAGTGAGTAGTCTACCTTGGACTATGGGTCCATAGCAGTAGCTAGATGGTTGTCTTCTCCACCATGTGCTTCATGTTTAGATCTCGTGAGCTGCCTTACATGATTGAGATCACCGTTATGTAATTCCACATGTTGTGTTTGTTGGGATCCGATGAATATTGGTGTTATGATTGAGTTGATGTGCTGAATTTTATCTTATGTTATCTCTATGTTGTTTATGATCTTGCATGCTCTCGTTGTTAGTAGCTATCTTGGCCAAGTAGATACTAGTGACTCCAAGAGGGGGTATTTATGCTCGATAGTTGGGTTCATGCCTCTATTTAATCTGGGGGAGTGACAGAAACCTCTAAGGTTGTAGATGTGTTGTTGCCACTAGGGAGAAAACAACATTCTTATGTCTAAGGACATATGCTTTGTTTACATTACACACTTTGCTTAATGCAGTTATCTGTTGTTTGCAACTTAATACTCATGGGGTCCTCGGATGATTCCCCGTGGGTGGATTATTGGTCATAGATGCAGTTGGATGGCAGTCTATGTATCATGTTGTAATGCCCAGAGTAAATCTCATAGTGATCCTCTTGACATATGCACATTATCTTTATTCTATCAATTGCCCAACTGTAATTTGCTTACCCAGCATGTTGTTTATTTTATGGAGAGACACCACTTCTGAACTGTGGACCCCGGTCCAATTTCCTTTATATTGCTATTACCTGTTTACTTTACTTGCACTGTTTACTTTCTCGCATACTACTATTGCTTTCCACTCGATACACTCATACCTTTGTTTACAGCAAACCGGTGAGATTGACAACCTCGTCGTAAGTTGGGAGCAAAGTTCTTGGTTGTGTTGTGTGCAGGTTCCGCGTTGCTACTAGTTGAAGACACGCTAACAAGTTTCGTTAATGGCGCCCTTGTTGGAGTGTCACGCATCTAGCAGGCATCACCTTCTTGAGTTTGGCTTTTTCCTACTGGATTGACATACCTTGGTTTCATAACTGAGGGAAAACTTGCTATTGTACTCATCACACCTTCTCTTGGGGTTCCCAACTGGCCGGTCATTTACATCATCAACACCGCGCCACCAACAAGTTTTCTGGCACCGTTGCCGAGGAAAAAGAAGACTTCTACGAGGGGAGTTTCGCACGCACATCCTTTACAATATTTTTAGTTTTGCTTTACTTTATTTTTACTTGCATCACTTTTATCAAAAACACAAAAAAATTAGTTTCCTTTATAGTTGTTTATTATGTCTAGTCTAGTTGCTACTACTATGTCGCCCGAGGATATGATTTTCACTTTCAAGCATAAGAGTGAGGAAAGTTTCAAAGAAGCTTGGTCTAGAATTTATGATTGGCATGGAAAAACTGAACCAAAAATGACTTTGAGTTTGCTTCTTAGTTGCTTTTACTTTGGACTTGCTCTTCGCTATAGATATGCTTTGGATGCTACTGCAAAAGGAGATTTCCTTCATTGTGATGGAGATTAAGCCTTCAATATTATAAAAAAGTTGATTACAATTTACAGCATGCCAACTGATTTTGATTCCTCTCTTGTGAGCATTTTTAATAAACTTAATACTCTTGAGACTCACACTGCTTGTTTGAATAATTGCTATAGTACTTTGTGCCAGTATTTTGATTATGTGCCAATAAATTCCGAACCTTCGAGTTGGTACCCTACGGTAAAAATCACCATTAATGGTGAAACTTTTCATGCTCATTGTGATATTATGTTTGAATTTTGTCTTATGCCAAAGGATGTTTTTGAATCTTTGAGTCTTTGGAAACTTTCTAAGGGGGGAGAAGAAATTTCTCTTACTAACAATGCCACTATATTTCCCATTGGAATAGCTAAAGGAGTTTATACAAAATTCCTAGGAAAAATGGTATCTAATGATTATCTTGTTATTGAATGTGTAGGAAAAGGACAAATCACACTTGGAAGGTCTCTACTAAAGCTCCTAGGCGCCATCATTAATGTGGGAAAAGGCACCATAAGATTCATCTCTCCACCTTGCAATAATCATGTGTTCCCTAAAGTTAAGAGCAAAGGTAAGAGAGGAATGTGTAAGATACCCGTTGATCCTAATGCTTTATCACTTGATATTACTTGATTCGCACTTTCTGCGCCTAGCTCAAAGGCGTTAAAGAAAAGCACTCTTGGGAGATAACCCATTGTTTTACTTTCAGTACTTTTTCTTTTATTTGAGTCTTGGAAGTTATTACTACTATAATAACTGCTCCTTATCCTTTTTATTTCGTTGTTGTGCCAAGAGAAGCCTCTAATTTGAGTGAGGTAAGATTTGGGGATGTTGCTGTCCTGAAACAGATTTCGGTGCTGCACCATAAAAATTCGTGAAAATTCTCAGAATATCTTTTTGACCTGAGATTTCTTGTGCATATGCCCCAGGTTATATCCAAACTTTCATTAGTTATACACTTTTTCATTTGAGCAACAAAAAACCCTCGAAAAAATCGACCTTTGTCAGATGTTCTGTTTTGACAGATTTTTGCCACTATTTGTGTTTGCATCTTTATCGCTTTCTTTTTGAGTTCTTTTGATCACGGAACTTTTGGGGAAGTTGCTACAATAGTATATGCTTTATATGTGGTGGTTTTGAGTTGAAATCTGAAGCAAAAAGGGGTTGATTCATTATTATGCTTACACTAATGTTGCTAATAGAATTGTGTTTAGTTTTGTATGAAGGAAGTTTTCAAGTGTAGGGATTGGAGAATGATGAGATGTGTTGAAGAATGGACAAAAGCTCAAGCTTGGGGATGCCCACGCACCCCAAGAAATATCCAAGAGGTACAAGCGTCAAAGCTTGGGGATGCCCCCGAGGCACCCCTTCTTCATCGGCAAAAATTAGGTCACGTTTCAACACACTATATTTTTATTGCTTCATGCACTATGCGTTTTTCTTGGAGCGTCTTGTCGTTAGTTTTTTTTTTGTTTGCTGCAATAAATGGTTGGACCCCAATAAATTTCTTTTGGAGAAGTTGCCATGCTTTTTATTTGCCAAGAACACTCCGTTTTCACTCTTATCGTTCAATGAGTGTTCGCTTTTTCTAGAACTGCGTTTAGCTTTCATTTTTTGCCTTGATTTTTGTGCAGATCTTGTTATATATTTGCATCAAGGTGTATTTTGACCTCTGGTCCATGTTGGTTTTCATCAAAAGAGTTGTTTCAAAAAGGTTCAAATGGTGTTGGAAAAGAGAAAATTTTCATGCAAAAAAGTGGTACAAAAAGGAGCTTGTCTAGACTGCGGCCTAGGCTTTTGCATGTCGTGCTTGATGTCTTTTTGATAGTATGCTTAGTGGTTTTGCTATAGCATGACTTGTCTCAAATGACTGAGATTTCTTAATGAGCCTTTGAAAAAATCATGCGTTGTTTTTATTATTTGGAAGCATTATTTTGGTTTTCTCCTTGATGCTTTATTTGGGCTTACTTGGCGCATGCTCACACATGTTTGACTCATACAAAGTCGCCATAAGCCTCTATGATCATTTATTTTTTGACTTTTGATGCCATCTTATGCTTCTTTTAATGTTGCTTTGTTGCTTTGCATAATTATGGCCATTATTGCTCTCTTAGTTGGTCGCTCCCAGTCTTTTGCTAGCCCTCGTTTTGTACTGAGTATGAGCTCTACTCGTGCATCCAACTCACAAAAACCAAGTTGTTCCAATGTGTTCACCATGCATACCTATTAGCAATTTGCTATTCCAAAGTACATTTGACTTGCTTTTATCTATCCTTCAAATTAAACACTTTTGGTGTTATGCGAAAATTGGTTAGTAAAGCTCTCACGAACCTGATGGCACACTTTACTTTTCTCGTTCTTAAAAATTTGACATTGTGGCTCTCTTATGTTGAGTTGTTATGCTTGTAAGTTGTAAGTTGGAAATTAGCCCAGCCATGCCGTCATAGGGCAAGCTTTCAACATTGCACTTCTTATTTGAGTTGATATCGTGATCTTTTGTTTCTGGATACTCGCAATGTGAAATAATTTGGGAATCTTGCGGGATCATGGAGTTCGTATACGTGTTAGAGAAATGCCTGGGCCGCTAATCTAAGCCATGCATAATTTCATGGTGAAAATTTACAGCATGCCCATAGTGAACATTCGACGACGCATCTCAAAATAAAAAGCTATACCAATGGTAAATAAAAGAGATGCCGAGGTGTTCATTGTCTATTTGTCCTGTCATTTTGATATGGGCTTGTTCCATGTCATCGGGCACGAAGGTATCCCATTGGCAGTTCTCGATAATACGTGTATACTTACAATGACAAGAGCTTGCTTGGGACTCTAAGTCGAGTAGCATGAGGTTTGGGTATTCGTACTTCACGGGACACAAGGTTTTCAACTTATGATTTGTCAAGCATATGCTTCATAATTGTACTTGCATTAACTTTAACCATTCAAGATGCCTATGATGGGGGCAATGAGAGCTCAAAGCTAGTAAGTACCATAATTTTTGAAGGTTTATAAAACTTGCAATCACTGCTTCCCTCTGCGAAGGGTCTTTCTTTTACTTTTACGTTGAGTCACCACCTTCTATCTTTGTGCACCGTCTAAGAGAGCATAGTTGTCATTCTGAGTATAATGTGCATTGTCCCAAAGTTTTCATTGATTGATTCATGATTTTGGTTTCACTTATTCTTAAATTATTTGTATCTAGTCGCCCTCTTTAACTTGAAGGTGTCCTATGCATTTATGTTTTGCTCTCTCATGAAGGACAAGCTGAAAACCATTTGTATGTTTTTCCATATGATTTGAACACACGTTTAACTTTCATTGTTTCATTTTCATGATCTTTTGTTTGTGTTCTTTTTCATGTTATAACATGGTTGCTAAGTTTCTTCTCTCAAGATTATATCTTTCATGCCCATGTTTTAAGTTCTTTTGATCGCAGCACTCAATGCTTTACATAGATGATCAAGATTGTGTAGGTGCATGTCACCTCAAAAATTATTTCTTCTGTTATCACTTACCTACTCGAGGACGAGCAGGAGTTAAGCTTGGGGATGCTGATACGTCTCAAACGTATCTATAATTTTTGATGCTCCATGCTTGTTTTTACACCATTTGCTTAGTGTTTCGTTACACTTCGTGGCGTTTTTATGCATTTTCTAGAACTAACCTATTAACAAGATGCCACAGTGCCAGTTCCCTGTTTTCTGTTGTTTTTGTGTTTCAGAAAAGTTACATAGGAAATATTCTCGGAATTGGATGAAACAAAAGCCAAACATCCATAAATTTACCGAAGCTTCCAGAAGTCCAAAGAGGAGACGGAGAGGGGCCACGGGCCGGCCACATAGTAGGGCGGCGCGGCCCAGCCCCTGGCCATTCCCCCTATGTGTGTGACCGCCTGGGTCCACTTCTGACGCTGCCCCTTCGCCTATAAAGACCGCCCAACGGGAAAAACCTAAGTACCCGATCAATTTTCCAGAAACACATCACGATCTGCCGCCGTCATCGACCCGAGATCGGGAGGGTCCAGAAGCTCTTCCGGCACCCTGCCAGAGAGGGGAATCACCACCGGAGGTCTTCTTCATCGCCATGCTTGCCTCCGGCGCGATGAGTGAGTAGTCTACCTTGGACTATGGGTCCATAGCAGTAGCTAGATGGTTGTCTTCTCCACCATGTGCTTCATATTTAGATCTCGTGAGTTGCCTTACATGATCGAGATCACCGTTATGTAATTCCACATGTTGTGTTTGTTGGGATCCGATGAATATTGGTGTTATGATTGAGTTGATGTGCTGAATTTTATCTTATGTTATCTCTATGTTGTTTATGATCTTGCATGTTCTCCGTTGTTAGTAGCTATCTTGGCCAAGTAGATACTGGTGACTCCAAGAGGGGGTATTTATGCTAGATAGTTGGGTTCATGCCTCTATTTAATCTGGGGGAGTGACAGAAACCTCTAAGGTTGTAGATGTGCTGTTGCCACTAGGGAGAAAACAACATTCTTATGTCCAAGGACATATGCTTTGTTTACATTACACACTTTGCTTAATGCCGTTATCTGTTGTTTGCAACTTAATACTCACGGGGTCCTCGGATGATTCCCTGTGGGTGGATTATTAGTCATAGATGCAGTTGGATGGCTGATACCTCTCAAACGTATCTATAATTTTTTATGCTCCATGCTTGTTTTTACACCATTTGCCTTGTGTTTCGTTACACTTTGTCGCATTTTTATGCGATTTCCGGAACTAACCTATTGACAAGGTGCCACAGTGCCAGTTCCCTGTTTTCTACTGTTTTTGTGTTTCAGAAAAGCTACACAGGAAATATTCTTGGAATTGGACGAAACAAGTTCCATAACTCCTATTTTTCCCGGAAGAGGACCGAAGACCAAACGAGAGCCGGAGGGGGGAGGGCAGGGGCTAGCCTCACCATGACGGGGCGCGGCCCAGCCCCTGGCCACGGCCCTGGCCGCGGCCCCCTGTGGTGAGACCCCCCTGGTCGCCTCCTGACGACGCCCCTTCGCCTATAAAAAGCCTCGGGATGGAAAACCCTAAGAGAATCGGTGAAATTTCTAGAACAGTTCCGCAGCGCCGCCACCGTCGAAGACAAATTTTGGGGGACAGAAGTCTCTGTTCCAGCACCATGTCGGGGCGAGGAAGTGCCCCCGGAGCCATCTCCATCGGTCTCCATCGCCGTCTCCGCCATCTCCATCGACCTCACCGCCATCTCCATCAACCTTGTTGTCTCCTATGATGAGGAGGGAGTAGTTCTCACCCGGGGCTGAGGGCACTATCGGTAGCTATGTGGTTCACCTCTCTCTCCCATGATGTGATCTTTATGTGATCGTGATCTTTGTATCTAGTTGAATTGGTAGATGTTATTATTCAGATATAATGCTACTCCCGCGCTTATTATTTGTAATCTCCGGAGATACCTTATATCATGGTGTGAAGGTGACTAGTGTGCGCATCATGTGTATCTTTTTGGTTAATGTCTCTATGAATTGTTGGTGTTTGTTGGAACCATCTAGTGCGTTCATGGTGATAGTGTGGGACAATCCAGTTTGGGTACATACGGACTTTGAGGAGTGCTTCGTAGCCCTACGCATGATTAGTGTTCATTTTCCATTGGAGAATTGTTTTGAGTTGCATATTGATGATAGTATCTATTGGTTCAATTATGTTATATTTGTTGGGAGTGTGTCCACTAGTGAAAGTATGATCACTATGCCTTGTTTCCAAGCATTGCACACTGTTTACATTCAGTTTTGTTACATGTTTGCTTGTAGCGATATTTATTTCAGATTACATTTACTACTTATAATCATCACTACTACTTGTATTTCACTATCTCTTCGCCGAACTAGTGCACCTATACATCTGACAAGTATATTGGGTGTGTTGGGGACACAAGAGACTTTCTGCATCGTAATTGCAGGGTTGCTTGAGAGGGATAGCTTTGACCTCTTCCTCCCTGAGTTTGATAAACCTTGGGTGATCCACTTTAGGGAAACTTGCTGCTGCTCTACAAACCTCTGCACTTGGAGGCCCAACACTGTCTACAAGAACAGATGTGTGCGTAGACATCAAGCTCTTTTCTGGTGCCGTTGCCGGGGAGGTAAGGTAAAAGGTACTCGCATCCTCCTGTGTGAGTGCTCGGAGTTATTTCCTTTAGATTCTGCAATTATATCTTTTTGTTTCTTTTTTTTATTTTCACTAGTTAGGCTTAATGGAAAGTAAAGAGTTCTTTAGTCTTTTTCCTGAGTTTAGATTTGAAGAGAAAATTGAAAAACCTTTGGAGCTTAATTTGCATGCTAATAGTGTTTTTAGTATGAATGCTTTGAACACCATTGTTGCTAATGCTATAGGAAAGTCTAAGCTTGGGGAAGCTGGTTTTGTTAAGCATGATATTTTTAGCTCCCCAGCTTTAGTGGAGAAAGTTTGCTCTGATGATATTTTATCTCCCATATGTGATAATTCTTATGATGCTTGTGCTCCTCATCCTTTTAAAATACCTATGAAAATTGTTGATCGTGCTATGAATAACTGCTATTTAGGAGATGGAACTATCCATACTGGTGATCATTTGCTTTTTATACATGAATTATGCGAGTTGTTCAAGTGTGCAGGTATTTTGATGAACCAAGTTAAGAGGAAGCTATTTTCTTTATCACTGAAGGGCGGAGCTGTGGAATGGTATAAAACACTGAAGGATGGCCGACCTATTGATTGGGAGGAAATTGTACCTCTCTTTTATTCTAAATTCTATCCTTCTAGTGAGGTTTATAAAGATAGGAATTATATTTATAATTTTCATCCGCATGAGGGAGAAAGCATTGCACACGCGTGGGGAAGATTGTAGTCACTAATGCTCAAATGTCCTATTCATGATCTTTCTCGTAATATTGTTATTGATAATTTTTATGCAAGGCTTTCAGGATATTACAAGGACTATCTAGATGCATGCTTTGATGGCTCTTTCACAAGCAAGGATGTTGACATCAAGTGGAATCTGCTTGAAACAATTCAAAACAATATTGAAGGTTGGGATAGCGACAAAGGTAAAGGATCAGGTATGAATTATGAGTTTGATTGCATTAAGTCTTTTGCTGAAACTGCTAATTTTCAAGAGCTTAGTGCAAAATATGGGCTTGATCCTCAAATTATGGTTGATTGTTTTAGAGTCTTTGCTTCTCATATTAATGTTCTTAAGGAAAATGGGGACGTGTATCATGAACCTTTTAAGGACACTTGCATAGAAAGTGATATTGTTATTGATGATTGCAATAAACATGCTCAAATTTCTGAAAGTACTACTTCCTATAAGCATGTTAATTTTTGTGGAGTACATAGATCTTGTGAACAGAGTCACGACAAGGAAGATTATTGGATCACCCACGGGAATGAAGAAACCAATATGTGGCTCAAGGCTTTATATGATCTTGGTGAAAAGGTTTGCGAGCTTTATCCTTTTCTTTGTGAACTTTGCGATGACACGGGTCATTTTAATTTTCAATGCCCAAGCCAATATCATGACTCTTTTAATCGAATGAGTACTATAATTTTGTATTGTGATGACAAGATTACTCTCAATCAGCATGATGAGCTTACTTTGTTTTTGGAGTGTGAAGAGATATCTAGAAAGATTTATTTGGTTAATATGAGATTTGTTGATATTAATAGCACCCTTCGTGGTTGTCATCTCTATTGTGCTAAAGATTGCCTTGCAAATACTTACATACAAAATCTTATAAAACATGATGTTTTGCCAAGCTATGATAGGACTAATAGATGTTTCTATCTTATTAATAGAGAGGAGGAATCCTCCAAGTTTCTTCTGTTGTTTCTGTCAGTAAACCAGATTATGTGGAGAAGATGCCTTTTAAGCCTCTGCCTCCTCAAGGAGAGAGTAAGAAGAGTAAGACGAAGAAGAAGAGGAGTAAAAGGAGAGAGGAAACATTATCTTCCCCTAAGCATGTTGCTCCGATTATAGATTATGATAATTCTGATTGGGATGATGTTCCTATGCCTGTTACCTATGTTAGTGATCATGATTGGGAAAAGCACTCTACTTTTGATATTGAAAATCTTTTTGGTACCAATTCTAAGGTTAATAATTGTTGTACCATTAGTACTATCCATGTTCCTTCTTATGATGATATGTTTGATGAAAAAGCTTTGCGAAATAGCTTTTCTCTAACTTGTGATGATACTAAACCGCTAGTTTATGATGGTTACAATGATGAGTATAATATTTTTAGTTCACCTACTTTTGAGGAGAAAATTAGTTATGATTACAATATGCCTCCTATTTTTGATGATTATGGTGATGAGAATAATTATTCTGCTGAATCTGCTCCTACTACTATTGTTCATGTGGGGAGTATTAATTCTTTTATGCATGTGGCTCATGATAGGAATGCTTTATATGATAGTTATGTTAGTTATATTCATGATGCTACTGAAAGTTATTATGAGAGAGGGAAACATGGTTTGATGGATCTCAACAATATTGAGTTTCCCCTCTTTATGTTGCAATTCTTGAAGTTGTACTTGTTTTGCCTTCCTATGCTTTTTGCTTTGCGTTTTCATGACTTGTCTCTTTACAAGACTATTTTTCATAGGAAGTGGTTTAGATTTAAATGTGTTTCATATTTGCTTTTTGATGCTCTCTCTTGCTTTAAGTTCCTATATAGCTCCTTTGCCTTAAGCTCTTTTATGGCGCCTACATGAGCATCTTTGCGAATTACTGCGCCTAGCTCAAAGGCGTTAAAGAAAAGCACTCTTGGGAGATAACCCAATGTTTTTACTTTCAGTTATTTTTCTTTTATTTGAGTCTTGGAAGTTATACTGTAATGACCTCTCCTTATCATTTTTATTTCGTTTTTGTGCCAAGAGAAGCCTCTAATTTGAGTGAGGTAAGATTTGGGGAAGTTGTTGTCCTGAAACAGATTTTGGTGCTGCATCGTAAAAATTCGTTAAAATTCTCAGTATATATTTTGGACCTGCGATTTCTTGTGCATATGCCCTAGGTTATATCCAAACTTTCATTAGTTTAACACTTTTTGATTTGAGCAACATAAAACCCTCTAAAAGTTTGACCTTTGTCAGCTGTTCTGTTTTGACAGAATTCTGCCATTATTTGTGTTTGCCGCTCGATCGCTTTCTTTTTGAGTTATTTTGATCACGGAACTTTTGGGGAAGTTTCTACAGTAGTATATGCTTAATATGTGGTGCTTTTGAGTTGAAACCTGAACCAAAAAGGGTTGATCTACTATTATGCTTATGCTAACGTTGCTAATAGAATTGTGTTGAGTTTTGTATGAAGGAAGTTTTCAAGTGTAGGGATTGGAGAATGATGAGATGAGATGAAGAATGGAAAAAAGCTCAAGCTTGGGGATGCCCATGCACCCCAAGAAATATCCAAGAATTACAAGCGTCAAAGCTTGGGGATGCCCCCGAGGCACCCCTTCTTCATCGGCAAAAATGAGGTCACCTTTCAAGACACTATATTTTTATTGCTTCATGCACTATGGGTTTTTCTTGGAGCATCTTTATTTTTGTTTTCAGTTTTATTTTGTTTTGTTTGCTGCAATAAATGGTTGGATCACATCATGTTTGTTTTGGAGAGAGCTATGCTCTGTTTTTCGTTGCCAAGAACACTCTAGTTTTCACTATTATCGTTCAACGAGTGTTCTCTTTTTCTGCTACTGCATTTAGCTTTTGTTTTTTGCCTTGATTTTTGTTCAGATCTTGTTATCTTTGCATCAATGTGTATTTGGACCTCTTGTCTATGTTGGTTTTCCTCAAAATAGTTGTTTCAAAAAGGTTCGAATGGTGTTGGAAAAGAGAAAAAGTTTCATGCAAAAAAGTGGTACAAAAAGGAGCTTGTGTAGACTGCGGCCTAGGCTTTTGCATGTCGTGCTTGATGTCTTTTTGATAGTATGCTTAGTGGTTTTGCTGTAGCATGACTTGTCTCAAATGACTGAGATTGCTTAATGAGCCTTTGAAAAAATCATACGTTGTTTTTATTATTTGGAAGCATTAATTTGGTTTTCTCCTTTGATGCTTTATTTGGGTTGACTTGGCACATGCTTACACATGTTGACTACAAAATAAGTCGTCTATAGCCTCTATGATCATTTGGTTTTTGACTTGTGATGCCATTTTATGCTTCTATTAATGATGCTTTGTTGCTTTGCATGATTATGGCCATTATTGCTCTCTTAGTTGGTCGCTCCCAGTCTTTTGCTAGCCCTTATTTTGTACTGAGTATGAGATCTACTCATGCATCCAACTCCCAAAAACCAAGTTTGCCATTGTGTCCACTATAAATTCCTATGCATGGTATTTGCAAGCCATTCCAAGTAAATTTTCGTGTGCTACCTTTCAAAAAACCTTCAAAATACTTCTCGTTTTGTGACACTGTTTTCAGCTCGTGGGGACGTAGTGGTCGGATTTGCTATCTTCCATATTATCTTATTCCAAAAAAAAGAAAAAAAGAAAGAAAAAAGGCACTACTCCATGCTATGTGAATGTTGGTGGGCACCCGATGGAATCGGTTAGCCATGGTTTGTGAAAGGAAAAAAAGGTGGGGAGGAGTGCCAAGCTTTATAAAAGAGCACAAAAGTGTCAATCTCTCTCAAAAACTTGCTTCATTTTTGTATGGAAGATAGTAAGAACCCCATTGCCAGTCGTTGACAAAGACAACCACCTCTCAAAACCAATTTTTATCTCTCTGTTTTACAAATGAAAAGCTCTAGCACATGTTTAATCACTGCTTCCCTCTGCGATGGGCCTTTCTTTTACTTTTATGTTGAGTCTCCACCTTCTACCTTTATGCACCATCTAAGAGAGCATAGTTATCATTCTAAGTATAATGTGCACAGTCCCGAAGTTTATTATTGATTGATTCATGATTATGGTTTTGCTTGTTCTTAAATTACTTGTATCTAGTCACCCTCTTAAACTTGAAGGTGTCCTATGCATTTGTGTTTTGCTACTCCATGAGGGACAAGCTGAAAATCATTTGCTATGTTTTCCATATGGTTGAAACACACATGTGACTTTCATTGTTTCATTTTCATGATCTTTCCTTTGTGTTTATTTTTATGCTATAACATGGTTGCTAAGTTTCTATTATCAAGATTATGTCTTTCATGCCCATGTTTTAAGTTCTTTGATCTCAGCACTCAATGCTCTATCTTGTTGATCAAATTTTGATGGTGCACGTCACCTCAAAAAGTATTCTTCTTTTGTTATCACTTACCTACTCGAGGACGAGCAGGAGTTAAGCTTGGGGATGCTGATACATCTCAAATGTATCTATAATTTTTGATGCTCCATGCTTGTTTTTACACCATTTGCCTTGTGTTTTGTTACACTTTGTGGCATTTTTATGCGATTTCTAGAACTAACCTATTGACAAGATGCCATAGTGCCAGTTCCCTGTTTTCTGCTGTTTTTGTGTTTTAGAAAAGCTACACAGGAAATATTCTCGGAATTGGACAAAACAAGTTCCAGAAGTCCTATTTTTCCCGGAAGAGGACCGAAGACCGAACAGGAGCCGGAGGGGGGCCAGGGGCCAGCCTCACCATGAGGGGGCGCGGGCCAGCCCCTGGTCACGCCCCCCTGTGGTGAGACCCTCCTGGTCGCCTCCTGACGATGCCCCTTCGCCTATAAAAAGTCTCGGGATGGAAAACCCTAAGAGAGTCGGTGAAATTTCCAGAACAGTTCTGCAGCGCCGCCGCCATTGAAGACAAATTTCGGGGGACAAAAGTCTCTGTTCCGACACCCTGCTGGGATGGGGAAGTGCCCCCGGAGCCATCTCCATCGGTCTCCATCGTCGTCTCCGCCGTCTCCATCGACCTCACCGCCATCTCCATCAACCTTGTTGTCTCCTATGATGAGGAGGGACTAGTTCTCACCCGGGGCTGAGGGCTCTACCGGTAGCTATGTGGTTCACCTCTCTCTCCGATGATGTGATCTTTATGTGATCGTGAGCTTTGTATCTAGTTGAATTGGTAGATGTTATTATTCAGATATTATGGTACTCCCGTGCTTATTATTTGTAATCTCCGGAGATACCTTGTATCATGGTGTAAAGGTGACTAGTGTGCGCATCATGTGTATCTTTCTGGTTAATGTCTCTATGAATTGTTGGTGTTTGTTGGAACCATCTAGTGCGTTCATGGTGATAGTGTGGGACAATCTAGTTTGGGTACATACGGACTTTGAGGAGTGCTTTGTAGCCCTATGCATGATTAGTGTTCATTTTCCATTGGAGAATTGTTTTGAGTTGTATATTGATGATAGTATCTATTGGTTCAATTATGTTATATTTGTTGGGAGTGTGTCCATGATGACCCACAAGTATAGGGGGTGTATCGTAGTACTTTCGATAAATAAGAGTGTCGAACCCAACGAGGAGCAGAAGGTGTTGATGAGTGGTTTTGATCAAGGATTCACTGTAAATACTAGCAAACAGGTTTTCAGGGGTATTTGGTAATACAAGTAAATAAAGTGCGAGTAAATAAAAGACAGTAGTAACAATTGCAGCAAGTGGCCCAATCCTTTCTTCAGCAAAGGACAAGCTGGTTGTGTAACTTATAATAACCAAACGTTCTCGAGGACACACGGGAGTTTTTGTCAAGAGCTTTCGCTTCATAAAGCCAATAGTCTTTATTGGTTTGATAGGTGTTATGGGGGTGAACCTGTGCTAGCGCACTACCCTTACTAGGATAAATACACACTTGTGATTATACCCCTTGCAAGCATCCGCAAATACAAGAAAGTAATTAAGATAAATCTAACCACAGCCTTAAACTCTAAGATCCTACGCTCCCTGGTGCAACGGTTTCCCAACGGAGGTTTAGGTTTCTGTCACTCCAGCAACCCCACAATTGGTAGCCAAATACACAATGCATCTCACTAGGCCCATAAATGGTGAAGTATCATGTAGTCGACGTTCATATGACACCACTAGTGAAATAGCACCACAACAATATCAAACCATTAAATATTTCTCAACAATAATTCACTACTAACATCTTGACTTCTCCCATGTCCTCAAGAACTAAACGAACTACTCACAAGACATCATATGGATCATGATCAGAGGTGAGATAATGGTAAATAACAATCTGAATATAAACCTTAATTCAACGGTTCCACTCAATAGCATCAACTACAAGAGTAATCAACACCGGGAAAGTTTTCCCTATGAATATAACAAGATCCAACTCAAGATGTTACAGCGGGATGGCGTGGTGATGGTGGAGATGAAGGTGCTGGTGATGGAGATGATGATGATGATGATGATCCCGATGAAGTCCCGTGCGATGATGATGACGATGGCGACGATCTCCCCTCTCCGGGAAGGAATTTCCCCGGTAGATTTCTGTCTGCCGGAGAGCTTTTCTCTCTCTGGTGTTTTCTGCCCCGCAGAGGCAGCAGTGTCTATCTCTGAGCCCCCCCTTGATTTAGGTTTTCAGGCACGATGAAATACGTGAAGGGGCGATGGCAGAAGTGGGCCAGGGTGGCCTCACACAGGGCTGGCGTGAGGGCCCCTCCTGGCTCCTCTCGACTCCTCCTTCTGGCTTCCTGAGTCTTCTGGGAAAATATAATTTCCTAGTATTTTTTTTGGAATTTTCCTGATCTTCAAAATATGGTTCCTTGATGGTCCTTTTTCCAACAAAATCCTGACTCCGGCAGCAAATCCTCCAATGATCATCAAACATGTAAAAACAAAGGAAATAACATAAGTATCAACTATAGATATGAAATATATCAATGAATAACAGTAAATTATGAAACAAAATAGTGATGCAAAATGGACGTATCAACCCCCCCAAGCTTAGACCTCGCTTGTCCCCAAGCGAAAACTAAACTCGCTAAACAAGGCCACAGGTTTATGGAGTGAAGTGTCGATAATCAAAATACGGACAAGAAGCATCACATTCACCAAGGCACAAATTATAATAGACAGCAACTTCCCTTTATAAAATATAGACTTGCAATAGGTAAAAGGGAATCACATGTAAAGATGCACAAGGTAAACTATAATTGGCAATGGCAAACCTTAGTTCTTGGTCAAAGAATGATGAACCAGCTATTCTTTCTTTTAAACGGAGCCTTTTAAAATAGAGCTAATATAGCAAAGACCGTATGCTCAACAAAATAAACTTTTGCATTCATAGAAAGCTTTCAAAGATATATTCCTTTAGACAAAAGCATTGTATAAAACAAGGAAGGTAGTAAACATGATTAAACGAATCAACATATGGATGAGTGAAACATAACAACTCAAATGCTTGCTTGAGATAGAGGGGAATAGGTTGACTCAACATAAAAGTAAAAGATAGGCCCTTTGTAGAGGGAAGCAGGGATTAAACATGTGCTAGAGCTTTTCATTTGCAAAACAGAGGTAGAAATTGTTTTGAGAGGTGGTTGCTTTTGTCAACGACTAGCAACGGAGTTCTTGATATCTTCCATACTAAACAAGTGAGAGCGGTTCTGAGATGTTTGATTAATTGGCACATTGGTGCTCTTTTATAGCTTTGCACTCCTCCCCACCTTTTTCCTTTCTCAAACCATGGCTAACCGATTCCATCGGGTGCCGACCAACTTTCACATACCATGGAGGAGTGCTCTTTTCTTTCTTTTTGAGATTAAAATGGTCTAACCAGCTCCCTTGCAAAATTAATGACGAGCAGATGAAGCTGCCTAGTCGAGGGGTACTTAATTTAGTATGGAAGATAACAAACCCATCCGCTACGTCCTCATGAGCTAAAAACAGTGGCACAAAATGAGAAGTGTTTGAAGGGTTTTGAAAGGTAACACATGAAAATTTACTTGGAATGGCTTGAAATACCATGCATAGGAATTTATAGTGGACTCTTTGGAATTGACTTGGCTTTGGGATTTGGATGCACGAGAACTATTTCCTCTCAGTACAGGTTTTTGGCTAGCAAGGCTAGGTAGCAAGCATAAGAGTTGCATGAAACAAACAAACATACATATGATAAGAACAATCATGCAAACTCCCTTGAAGGTACAATGATTTTGACTTTAGGAATAACAATGCTTATAAGCCAAACATGAAGGATAAACTAAAGTGATGTAACTACAAGCACTTCTTTATTCTTTTCTACTGAAAACTCAAGGTAAAGTTGCTACTGACCAAGCTAGGTTTGCCAAAACCAACTTAATTTACTCATGCTCCCAAAGTGATACCAATACCAATCAACAAGACTAGTCATACAAGAGAGATTGCAAACTAATATAAAGTGTGCGAAAAGTAAACGATAAAACTTCTCATTAATATTTCATTACCACAACTCACACCAAGGGATACAAAGATAACCAACTAAGGAGGATACTTTCACACTGTAAACTATTCTATAGGATAATTTCTCTATTCATGATATGACTCTACTTGAAAAGTAAATGAGCAAAAGGTAATGATGTGATACCGCGGCACTCCCCCAAGCTTGGAACAAGCCAAGGGGATGCCAATACCAATGACGAATTACTCCTTTGGCGGTGGCGATGAATCTTCATCGTTGTCATACTTCCAAGGCAGAGGTCCTCCATCAAGGAAGGATGTCTTGGTCTCCAAAATCCTGAAACTTGCAGCGGCACTCATTTGTTGAAATCTAGCTTCATACTCACAATTTTGGTTCTGCACGTCGTAGAGTTGTGCTTGTAATTGGCTAGTCGTCTCCCTCCAGAGCTCTGTAGTCTCCTTCTTGTACTTGGCAACAACTCTTGATTAATCCTATAAATAATGTCCACCTCGCATTCTGCCATCTTCTTGTATTTGAAAACTTCTTGCTCCAGTGCTTCCATCCTTGTTTCGAGACTTTCTTCTCCCTTGGGTCCTTGAACATCTTTAATCTGCAACTCCCCATCCTTGAGTGACAACTCCTTCAGATGCATCCTCAGCTCCCTCATATACGGATTGATAGAATCCGCAAGAGGGTTCACCTCAGATGGACCGGACAAAGACATTGTAACTCCAAAGCCGAGAGCAATCCTTGACAAAAACAGCTCGAAACAAAACATGACGAGAAAATGATATACAGACCTCGGGGACTCTGGGGGTTAAATAGGCAAAAATTATACATCAAAACGAAATTACAGGAGGAAACCGGGATGGAAACGAGTTCCGAGGTGCTCTCACACCAGGGTGGCGCGGCCAGGGGTGAGCCCGCGCCACCTATGTGTGAGAAGCCCATGGACTCCTTTTCCTGCCCATTTTCGTCTCGTGATTTTTCATATTTATTAAAAACAGCAAAAATATAAAAGGAAGAGCTTTTCGCGAAACTTCTCTGACTAGAACTGTTACCTATTCAAAAACAAACTCTGCAGGTACCTGCAATTTGTCTTGGATGAATTCTTCCGGAGAAACTGTTTCAATAACATCAACATCTTCATTACAAGAATCTCCAGAAATATAATGTTTGAGTCTTTGCCCATTCACCACTTGTGTAGAGTCATCTTTCAATGAAGCAATCTTAATAGCACCTGAGCGGTACACTTCCACAATAATATATGGTCCTTCCCATTTTGAAAGTAATTTTCCTGCAAAAAATCTGAGACGAGACCTATACAATAGAACTTTCTCACCAACATGAAACTCTCTCTTAAGAATTCTCTTATCATGCCATTTTTTGACTTTCTCTTTAAAAAGCCTAGCATTCTCATACGCTTCGTTTCTCCACTCATCTAGAGAACTCAAATCTAACAACCTTTTCTTACCGGCTAGTTTAAAATCTCTATTAAGCTCTCTCACTACCCAAAAAGCTTTGTGTTCTAATTCTAAGGGCAAGTGACACGCTTTTCCATAAACCATCTTATAAGGAGACATACCCATGTGGTTCTTATAAGCAGTTCTATAAGCCCATAAAGCGTCGTTTAACTTACTAGCCCAGTTTTTTCTAGATCTATTGATAGTCTTCTGCAAGATAGACTTGATTTCTCTATTAGAAAGCTCTACCTACCCACTAGTTTGGGGATGATAAGCAGAAGCAATTCTATGATTAACATCATATTTAGCAAGAGTTTTTCTAAAACCACCATGAATAAAATGAGAACCTCCGTCAGTCATAAGATATCTAGGCACACCAAACCTAGGAAAAATAACATCCTTGAGCATTTTTAACGAGGTCTCACCATCGGCACTCTTTGTGGGTATGGCTTCTACCCATTTAGTAACATAATCAACATCAACAAGTATGTGGGTATAGCCTTTTGAAGGAGGAAAAGGACCCATAAAGTCAAATCCCCAACAATCAAATGTTTCAATAACAAGAGTGTAACTCATAGGCATTTCATTGCGTCTAGAAATATTACCAACTCTTTGACATTCATCACAAGATAAGACATACCTTCTGGCATCTTTAAAGAGGGTTGGCCAATAAAAACCTGATTGTAGAACCTTTTGCGCAGTTCTATCTCCAGCATGACGTCCTCCATAGGCGCTGCTATGGCATTTTCTTAATATTTCTTGTTGCTCATATTCCGGTACACATCTTCTCATAATACCATCAACTCCTTCTTTATATAAGTGTGGGTCATCCCAAAAATAATGCCTCAAATCATAGAAGAATTTTCTTCTTTGCTGAGCTGTAAAGGTTGGAGGCAAATACTTGGAAACAATAAAGTTAGCATAATCAGCATACCAAGGAAGGTCTCGTGAAGTTACATTTATTGAAGCCAACTGTTCATTTGGAAAACTATCATTAACAGGAATAGGATCAAAAGAAATGTTTTCCAATCTAGACAAGTTGTTAGCCACGGGATTTTTAGCACCTTTCCTATCTACGATATGCAAATCAAACTCTTGTAAAAGCAACACCCATCTAATTAGCCTAGGCTTAGCATCCTTCTTAGTCATAAGATATCTAATAGCAGCGTGATCAGTATGAATAGTAACTTTAGAATCAATAATGTAAGATCTAAACTTATCACATGCAAAAACAACAACAAGAAACTCTTTCTCAGTAGTAGCATAATTCTTCTGAGCAGCATCAAGAGTCTTACTAGCATAATGAATAACATTCAACTTATTATCTATGCGCTGTCCAAGAATAGCACCAACAGCAAAATCACTAGCATCACACATAATTTCAAAAGGTAAATTCCAACCAGGTGGTTGAACAATAGGAGCAGTAGTTAAAGCCTTCTTAAGAGTTTCAAAAGCTTCCTTACAATCATCATCAAAGACAAATGGTACATCTTTTTGAAGAAGATTAGTAAGAGGCTTTGAAATCTTAGAGAAATCTTTAATAAACCTCCTATAGAAACCAGCATGACCAAGAATACTACGAATACCTTTAACATCTCTGGGACAGGGCATTTTCTCAATTGCCTCCACTTTTGCTCTGTCAACTTCAAATACCTCTTTCAGAAATTTTATGTCCAAGGAAAATTCCTTCATTCACCATAAAGTGGCATTTCTCTCAATTAAGAACAAGGTTAGTTTCTTTGCACCTCTGCAAAACTTTATCAAGGTTGTGCAAACAATTATCAAAAGAAGTTCCATAGACGGAGAAATCATCCATGAAGACCTCCACAATTTCTTCGCAAAAGCCATGAAAAATAGCAGACATGCATCTTTGAAAAGTAGCAGGAGCATTGCATAAACCAAACGGCATACGTTTATAAGCATAAGTTCCATAAGGATAAGTAAAAGTGGTTTTCTCTTGATCTTCCTTCTTAACAGCAATTTGAGAAAAACCAGAATAACCATCAAGGAAACAAAAATGAGTCTTCTTAGACAACCTTTCTGTCGATGGATTTCGTGTCGCAAGAACACGGGGTACCACGCGACGGACCCAAAGATTCGAACGCAGGGGGCTGAATGTGTGAGATCTAGGATCGCAATGAAGCACGGTGACGGAAGCCTCGAGTTGTCAAACGCACTACGCACTGCAGAGAGAGACACCGAGCTTTACCCAGGTTCAGGGCCCTCCTAGTGAGGTAACACCCCTACTTCCTGCCTTCTTGTATTACAACGCGACACCTCGCGAGGAGTACAAGGTCTTGGTTACAAAGCTCTAGCTAGCCAGAGGTTGAAGAACCTGCGTGCCCAGCTAGCAGCTTGGAGAAGATGAAGATTCGATCCCCTCTAAGGGGTGGCCTCCCCTCCTTTTATAGCGCCAAGGTCCTCCTTCCCCTTATCTTCTTGGGGAAGGGGTTGCCACACACGGCCAAGGAGGGAGGACAGCTGTAGACTACACTTTTCTGTGGACGTAGTCTTCGTAGGGTAGTGGCGCCGGTCCACCGGAGTGGGCGGAGGAAGCTGATGTCTTCCCCTGGCACCCTGCACCATCCACGCTATTTTTAGGGGGGTGGCCAACAACCACTGTGCCGCTTTGGGCAGGCACAGCGAAAGTTGGTCTCCTCCCTGTCGGGGGTAGCGTAGGCGGTACGCGGTCTTATGTCCCTTATCTTCTTGCTCTGCACGTCAATGTGCTAAGCTGATGTGGACGTGGTCCCTCTCCTCACCAGCAGGGGCTCGTGAGGAGGCCTTCTGGTCCTTAGCAGTTTCCGCCGTCGTTCTCCTCGTGAGGCTCCTCCTCACGAGGGTCTTCTCCGTAGCGTGGGTCATTGATTCTCCCCTGGGCTGAAGATGGGCCGATGACGAGGCCCAAGAGCAGGTGGACCGGGATACCCCGGTATCCAGAACACCGACAGTAGCCCCTGGGAGCCCGGCCAACGAACGCGCCCTCTCGAGGGAGCGAAGGGCCGGGGCCCCCAAAGCTGCTGGGCCCTCCAACGGCACGCGTCAACTGCGTGGTCAGAGGACCATGTGAAGAGGCAGAGGCTGCGAATACGTGGCGCGCCCGCAGCTGGTGAGACGAAACGGCGGGTGACGCTACAGTCCCCAAGGCGTCAAACCGTCATGATGGCGCGTCGCTTCACTGCGGAGCGCTGCGCCAACGCTTCGATTCCCGCACTAGGATTTGACGCATCGACACCGAATCGTTCCCCTTAAATAGGGCCTCCTCGAGACCTCCGGCACTTCACCTCCTTCCTCCCGTGCCACTTCTTCCTCTACACCCCCAAGCTGCTGGATCCCTTCGCCTCTGTCGCTGCCGCTGGATAAAGCTCGGGAGCAAAGCGCCGAGGGCGCCCTCCGGGCAGCGGGAACAAGTCGAAGATCGTGGCCCAGTGGACGCCCGGCGCCGGCGGCCCTCTCCGCATTGGTGCGCCGAGGCGGGACGAGGCGAGCCATGCCTCCTTGGGGACCTCCGGCGCCCTGACCCTTAGGGGTTCCGCGCCTGGAGGCGCCATTAACCTGCTGTCGCCGCCGGCGACGGCGTCTGCTCCCCATGCCCCGGGGAGCATCGATCGGGCACTTCGGGAGGTGGAGGCCGCCCTGGGGCCTCTTCCCCCACCGCAGATCCTCCGGCCCCACTGGCAAACGGAGTGGTTGCCACTCCGCGCCACTTGGCGGCGGCGATGCTGGGACCCCTCATCGGCCCGGGGTCCCGCTTCCTGCAGCTCCTCGTCATCGTCGATGCTTCGGGCTTCAGCTCCCTCCGGCTGCCCGACGCAGTCCGGAGGGTGGTTTACGCCCCCGGCGCGGCCGCAGGGGAGATCGCCCTGGGGGAGCAGAGTAGGCCAGATCTCTTCTGGCATGTGGACATCCTCCTCGGAGTGGGCGGCGACGCCGTCCTCTCCGGCCGCTAGAGGGCCTTTGCCCTCGGCCATCACCTCTGCGTCGGCGACCACCTCGTCTTCCGCTTCAAGCTAGGGACGCTGGAGGCTTCATTGCGGGTCTTCACCGCCGGTGGCGTCCGCCGCACCTACCTCCAGCCCGCCGGGCAGTGAAGAGGGGGTCCTGGCGCAGTAGTCTTCTAGGGAGGGGAACTAGTCTCCTCCCCTCTTTTGCTGTAGTCCTCGCCGGTGGGGTATGCCCCACCGCGCCTTTGCTCATCCCCCTGTTGGGGATGCTCCAATGAAATCCGCTTATTAGCTATCTCGCACATCGCTTCTCCTTGCTCTTCATTGTCCCAGTCATTCGCATGCTCGAGAGCCCTAGTGAGCTGTTAGCGTCGACGGGAGGCCTCCCTTCGCCTCAGAGCTCGAGATGGGGTCGGCGCCGACGACACATCGGACGATTCCTGAGACAAGAAATTGAAGAAATAGTTGGAAAAGAAAAAACCCCAAATCCCCGAAAACAGAAAAACAAGTCGATAAAACAAACGAAAAAAGAAGGCGAATAAGATGCCCCTGTGACTGGCACAGGGACCTTCTCCATCCTGGAGGAGCACGGCACAATCTGTGCCAGCAGCTAAGAGCAAATTGCCACGCGTGGCGATTCACGGGGCCTTCCTTGCCGTTGAGGGAAGCTGGACCCTCACGGACGTGAAAACGTCGACGCTTAAGAGAGCCCAGAGACCGTCGACACCTCGCAAGGGTTGCTCACGAGGTGAAGGGCTTGGCGCGGACCTCCGGATCTGCGTCTCCTTCGCAAGATGATCGGAGCGGCCTTGGTCTTCAATAATCCTGCCACGTTAGGCCTTCCTCGGGAGAGGGAATCTTCCTGTGGATGCTTGTTGCATCGACGCATCCTTGCTTCCTCGTGAGGGTTGCTCACGAGGTGCCGGTCCTTAGCGGGTGCCTTGGGCACACCTTGGACTTTCCTCGAAGATTTTTTATTTTCCGGTGTACTTCGTGAGAAACTAAGCACCATGGGTATTTGGAGGTAGTCGATAACAGGGCCGTCGCCCCCGACTAGAGCTCTTTGGAGGTGATCGATAACAGGGCCGTCACCCCCGACCAGAGCTCACTCCCTTTGGGTTTTTTGGGCTTGCTATTTTCCGGGCGAAGGCCCCAGCATAGACACCGTGCCTAGCCCCCTTCTGCGTGGAGTACATCAGAAAATAAATGGACTTCATGCCATTTCAATGTCTTGCCGAAGCAGAGGCGCTATGTTGCACAATGACTTAATATCAGTGCTTAAGAGCAGTTTGAGCTGATACAAGTGCCGTGAAAACGGTCTTCTTCTCCTTGTGAGGAACCTAAGGGTAGAACTTTTGCAGATGAGCTATGTTCCACGGGTTCCCCACTGGCACTCCTTCTGCGGTTTCCAGCCGTGCCGAGCCTGACCTGGTGATGTGCATCACCTTGAAGGGTCCTTCCCACATTGGAGACAGCTTGTGCAGGCCCTCGCGAGAGAGTATTCTCCTCAGCACCAGGTCGCCGACCTCCAGAGTCCTTGCTCGAACATGGTGGCTATGGTAGCGGCGTAGTCCTTGCTAGTACCTCATGGCGCGAAGCGCGGCTTGGCACCGAGCTTCTTCGAGCAGGAGGAGGCAATCCCTGATGAGGTCCTCTTGGCGAATTTTGTCGAAGGTGAGCACTCTTGGCGATCCAAACTTGACGTCGGTGGGAAGAACAGCCTCCGCCCCATAGACCAAGAAGAAAGGGGACTCTCCAGTGGGTTTGGTGGCGGTAGTCCTGATGGACCATAAGATGGATTGAAGGTTGTCTAACCATTTTTTGCCGCAGGCTTTGAGCTTGGCGTTGAAGCTTTTCGTCTTGAGTCCCTTGAGGACCTCGGCGTTAGCACGCTCGGCTTGGCCATTGCTCCGGGGGTAGGCGATGGAGGCGAAGCAGATCTTGATGTCGGCCGATGCACAGTACTCCCGGAACAGTACACTAGTGAACTGGCTGCCGTTATCGATGATTATGTGGTTAGGCACACCAAAACGACAGACCAGCCCATGGATGAACTTGACTGTGGACCTGGCCGGGATGGTGCACACCGGTTCCACCTCCACCCACTTGGTGAATTTGTCGATGGCGACGTAGAGGTAGCGGTACCCCCTTGTGCTCTGGGGAATGGGCCAAGGATGTCCAGCCCCCAGACTGCAAAGGGCCAAGTGAGTGGGATGGTCTGCAGCTCTTGCGCCGACTGGTGGATCTGCTCGGCATGGAATTGGCATGCCTCGCACCTCTTGACCATCTCCGCCGCATCCCCGAGCGCTGAGGGCCAGTAGAAGCCGCTTCGATATGCCTTCGCTGCTAGAGTTGCAGCAGAAGCATGATGGCCACACTCACCGGCGTGGATGTCCCTGAGAAGCTCTTAGCCTTGGTGAGTAGATATGCACTTCAGAGCGACGCCATTTGGGCGACGCCGGTACAAGTCACCATCCTTGACGCAGTAGCCTGAAGCTTGGCGCACGATCCTTTCGGCCTCCTCTTCATCCTCGGGAAGCCTGCTGCTGGTGAGGAAGGCCTTGAGCTCGAGGATCCAATCCACTCCCTCCTGCCATGCCAATGCCAGAAGGACGCGGTCACCTGAAGGAGGCCCGCAGTCTGGAGCCCCCTGCTCCGGCGGCGGTGGCAGGGCAGGTGGTGGGTCTGATCCAGATGATGACAGAGAAGCGGACGGTCTGAAGTGATGCTCCTCAAAGACGCCGGCAGGTTGTGCGAGGCGATGAGAGGCGCGCTTGGCGATCTCGTCGGCTTCCACGTTTTCTCCTCTCGGGATGTGCTTCAGCTCCAAGCCTTGGAAGCGTTTCTCCATCTTTCGATGCTCCTCGAGATAAGCCGCCATGTGCTCATCCTTTGGAGTGTAGCTCTTGTTCGAGAAGTTCACAACCAGCTGTGAATCTCCCTTGATGATGAGGCGCTTGATGCCCAAATCGTTCACTGCCCTTAAGCCGGCGAGTAGTCCTTCATACTCCGCGATGTTGTTGGAGACCTTGTGCTCAGGCTTAAAGCAGAGCTGTACAGCGTAGAAGAGCTTGTCTCCAGAGGAAGAGGTCAGGATAGCTCCAGCTCCCGCACCGGGGAGGTTGAAGGTGCCGTCGAAGTGCATGACCCAGAGGCCTGGGGCCTCCTCTCCTGGGAGTGTTGACTCCACCTCTAGAGGCTCGTCGGTGAACGGATCGGTCCATTCTGCAGTGAACTCGACCAAAGCCTTGCTCTTGATTACCTTTGTAGTTTCAAAGGAGATCTCAAAAGGCTGAAGCTCCACGGCCCATTCCGCCACCCGCCCGGTGACGTTGGGATTGCGCAGGATGGTCTCCAGGGGACGATCGGTTACCACCTTTATCGGGTGACCCTGGAAGTAGTGGCGTAGCTTCCGCGAAGCGATGAGCAGGGTGTAGAGCAGCTTTTGCTGCATGGTGTAGTGTTCCCGCGCGTCGCGCAGCACCGTGCTGACAAAGTATATGGGCTTCTGCACCTTGGCGACACCCTCTGGAGCTCCCTCCTCAGGAGGCTTTTGAGCGTTGCTCTGAGAGAGCGGCTCGATCGGTGGGGATGCAGCGGGCAGTTCCTCTTGAGGGACGGGAGGTGCAGCGGCCTCTTCCTCGTGAGGAGCCCCCGGACCAGGAGGACCGACCTCCTCCTTGGCGATCACCTTTGTGTCTCGCTCCGCGACGAGAACGATGCTTGCAGTCCTTGGAGTTGCCGCGATGTAGAGTAGCAAGGGCTCGCGGAATACTGGGGCAACCATGATCGGTGGGCTCGTGAGGTACCTTTTCAACTCAGCGAAGGCCTTGTCGGCTTCCGTAGTCCACTCGAACTTCCCAGTGCGCTTCATGAGCTTGAAGAAAGGCAGGGCTTTCTCTCCACTTCTCGCGATGAAGCGCCCTAGGGCTGCCATGCATCCCGCGAGGCATTGCATCTCCTTGAGATTGCGCAGTGGACGCATCTCCTCGATGGCCTTGACCTTGTCTGGGTTCGCCTCTATCCCGCGGTGGGACACGAGGAACCCCAACAGTTTTCCCGACGGTACGCCGAAGGCGCACTTGGCGGGGTTGAGCTTGATGTTTACCTTTCTCAGGTTGACGAATGTTTCTTCTAGGTCCTCGATGAAGGTGTGACTCTCGCGAGTCTTGATGATGATGTCGTCGACGTAGGCCTCCTCATTCCTTCCCATCTGAGCCCCAAGGGCCTTGCGCATGAGCCTTTAGAAGGTGGCTCCTGCGTTCTTCAGGCTGAAGGGTATACAGACGTAGCAGTACACACCACAAGGCGTGATGAAGGCGGTCTTCTCCTCATCCTCTCTTGCCATCTTGATTCGATGATAGCCGGAGAAAGCATCCAAGAAGCAAAGGAGGTCAAGCCGGCGGTAGAGTCGACGATTTGATCTATCCTTGGGAGCAGATAAGGATCCTTGGGACAGGCCTTGTTGAGACTTGTGAAGTCCACGCAGAGGCGCCCACTGCCATTTGACTTCGGGACGACCACCGGATTCGCAATCCAGGTGGGGTGGGCTACCTCGCGTATTAGCTTGGCCCTCTTCAGCTTCTCTATCTCCTTGACTATGAAGTCCTACTTCTCTTGTGCTTATTTCCTAGTCTTCTGCTTCACGGGGTGTGCCTGAGGGCACACGGCTAAGTGGTGCTCAATCACCTCCCTGGGAACTCCGGGCATATCTGACGGAGTCCAAGCGAACATGTCAGAGTTTGCCCGCAGGAAGGTGATGAGCGCGCTTTCCTATTTGAGGGAAAGCCCTGCCCCGATGGTGATGAAGTTTTCACAGCCCCCAGCCTGAAGCGGGACCTTCTTGGTTGCAGAGCACTCTTGGGTGAACTGGGGCCTCCTCCCTGAGGGTACCGCGGCTTCCCCAATGCTCATGTCCAGCATCGGATGGACCAGGTCCTCGCTTGGAGTAGGCGATGCAGAGGCGGCGAACTTCTTCCCTGTTGAGCCCTGCAGGTGGGGCTCAAGAAAGGCCTTCTTCGCAGCAGCCCGCTCCTGGGACACGAGCTGCTTCTTCCTCATGAGGTCGCCGGAGTGTTCCAGTAGATCTTCGTCGGCGGGGAACATGGTGGCGGCCTCACGGTAGACATGCTCCACTGATCGGAGAGCATCCTTCTCATTGCAGCGCACGGTAATTGTGCCGTGGGTGCCCAGAATCTTGAGGACGTTGAAGCCATGATGCGTTTCTGCCATAAACCTTGCCAGGGCTGGGTAGCCGAGAATGGCATTGTATGGCAGCACAATGTAGGCGACGTCAAAGTCGAGGCTCTCAGTCCTGTAGTTGTCCCGGGTGCCGAAGGTGACGGGCAGGCGTACCTGCACAATTGGCGTTGTAGATCCTTTGGTTACCCTGAAGAATGGTCGGGTTGGCATGAGCTGGTGGTACGGCACCTGCATCTTCTCGAAGATCTCGACCGAGATGATGTTGAGGCCTGCCCCTCCGTCGATGAGAGTGCGGTTGACGGCGATGTTGTTGATTGTTGGCGTGCACAATAGAGGAATCATGCCCACGCTCCTGGTGGAGGCCGGATGGTCCTCCTCGTCGAAGCCGATCTTGCACGTTGACCACTTCATTAGGCGATTGCCGACACCGGGCTATGCCGCCGCGATCTCTCGCGACAGCTGCTTGAAGTGTTGGTTAGACAAAGGAGCCTGAGCTCCACCCAGGAGGCAAGTGGCAAAGTCTCGCGGCTCTTGATAGCCCCCCTAGTTCTCCTCCCGACAATCGTTTGCTGGTGGGGGCAGCGGCAGCGGCTCGGGATCGGCTCGAGACAGACCCTCGCGGCGGCGACCTTCCTCACGGTCGTCGTCGCGGCGATCGCCCCGGGATCCACTCTTGCCGTAGCTGCGGCCACCCCCGTGGCGCTTGGAGACACCACTTTCTTCATGAAACTTTCGGACAATTCAACAATCATTGGTATTGTGGGTGTCCTTCTTGTGGAGAATGTAGTAGCGGTGACGACGACCTTTGTCGCGTTCGGAGTGGTCCCCGCGGCGTTGCCTATGATCTGGTTCCGCCGCGAGGACAGTGGCCTCCTTTCACTTGGGGTCCTTGGACTTTGGCCTTGGGGGAAGCGCCTCCGGCAAGTTGTGCACGAAGAGCCTCCCCTCCTTGGCCTTGGCGCAGTGGTCGGTGATCTCAAAGAGCCCGACGACGGAAGTCAGCTCATCGTTCATGGACAGCTTCTCCCTCATATTGATGTCGGAGACGCCCGTCGAGAACACGGAGATGACCTCCTCGTTAGAGATCCTGGGGATCTTGTTCCTCATCTGGCTGAAGCGCTGGATATACTGACGAAGCGTCTCGCCCTTGTACTGACGCACTGCCTTAAGATCGTTCTTAGTAGCGGGGCGCTCGTACGTGGGCATGAAGTTAGCGACGAACTGACGACATAAATCCTTCCATGAAGTCACGGATTCATGAGGAAGATTCACGAGCCAAGTTCATGGAGCGTCCTTGAGGGCCATGGGGAACCAATTTGCCATGGCACGCTGGTCTCCACGCGCGGCCTGGACGGCGACGACGTAGAGCTGGAGGAATTCGACGGGGTTGGTGGTCCCATCGTAACGCGCGCCGATGTCCGGCTTGAACTTGTCAGGCCAGACGGCGTAGCGTTGCTGGCGAGTGAGAGCAAGACACCCGGGGTTGTAGATAGGGTCGCCGGGGGTCCTGACGTTCTTGCCAGCTTCGCTGATGTCGTCGATGGCGCGGTCATGATTTTCGCGGCGGCGCTCGAGGGAGACGCGTGCGTCTTCCGGAGCGCGTTGGACGATTTGGCAGCTGGGCTCCCCACGCGGCGAAGATGCGGCGTGGGAAACCACCTTCTTGGCCTTGGCGGCCTTCCCATCTCCGGCGCCCGAGGCGCGACGCCCCGCCGCTGGATCTGGGTCTCCTGCGCCCTGGGTTCCTCCTTGGGCCGGGTCTTCGTTGGCGATGGCGATGAGCTCGGCGATTCGAGCGCGCCACCCCTCATGCCCGTCATCAGTGGGTTGATAGCGCAGCAGCTCCTACGCCATGGCGAGAGCCTGCACAGGAGACAGCTGACTCCCAGAATGAGCGCGAGAAGTGGCGGTGGCGGTGAAGGAGAGCGAAGGCTCTGTACGCCCGGATGGGAGGTAGGAGGACTCCAGATCTTCCTCCTCTTCCTCCCCGGCCGAAGCTTCACGACGATGGAAGATGGGCTCGGTTTGCCCCTGAATAGCGTTGCGACGGTGAAGATGCTCGAGCCTTGCATTGGCGTCGGCCATGTCGAAGCAGATCTAGGAGAAAACACACCACATCCCCCTACCTGGCGCGCCAAATGTCGATGGATTTTGTGTCGCAAGAACACGGGGTACCACGCGACGAATCCAAAGATTCGAACGTAGGGGGCTGAACGTGTGAGATCTAGGATCGCAACGAAGCACGGTGACGGAAGCCTCGAGTTGTCGAATGCACTACGCACTACAGAGAGAGACGCCGAGCTTTACCCAGGTTCAGGGCCCTCGTGGTGAGGTAACACCCCTACTTCCTGCCTTCTTGTATTACAACGCGACACCTCGCGAGGAGTACAAGGTCTTGGTTACAAAGCTCTAGCTGGCCAGAGGTTGAAGAACCTGCGTGCCCAGCTAGCAGCTTGGAGAAGATGAAGATTCGATCCCCTCTAAGGGGTGGCCTCCCCTCCTTTTATAGTGCCAAGGTCCTCCTTCCCCTTATCTTCTTGGGGAAGGGGTTGCCACACACGGCCAAGAGGGAGGACAGCTATAGACTACACTTTTCTGTGGACGTAGTCTTCGTAGGGTAGTGGCGCCGATCCACCGGAGTGGGTGGAGGAAGCTGACGTCTTCCCCTGGCGCCCTGCACCGTCCACGCTATTTTTAGGGGGGTGGCCAACGACCACTGTGCCGCTTTGGGCAGGCACAGCGAAAGTTGGTCTCCTCCCTATCGGGGGTAGCGTGGGCAGTACGCGGTCTTCTGTCCCTTATCTTCTTGCTCTGCACGTCAACGTGCTGAGCTGACGTGGACGTGGTCCCTCTCCTCACCAGCGGGGGCTCGTGAGGAGGCCTTCTGGTCCTTAGCAGTTTCCGTCGTTGTTCTCCTCGTGAGGCACCTCCTCACGAGGGTCTTCTCCGTAGCGTGGGTCGTTGATTCTCCCCTGGGCTGAAGATGGGCCGATGACGGGGCCCAGGAGCAGGTGGACCGGGATACCCCGGTATCCAGAACACCGACACTTTCTAACATTTGATCTATAAATGGTAAAGGGTAATGATCTTTCTTAGTAACTTTGTTTACCTTCCTATTATCAATGCACATTCTATAACCAACTACTACCCTTTGAGGAATAAGCTCGTTATTCTCATTAGGCACAACAGTCATACCTCCTTTCTTGGGAACACAATGAACATGACTAACCCATCTACTATCAGCAATAGGATAAATAATACCAGCATCAAGGAGCTTTAATACCTCATTTCTTACCACATCCTTCATCTTCGGAATTAGGCGGCGTTGATGCTCCACGACTGGCTTCGCGTCTTTCTCCATATTAATGGCATGCTGACATAAAGTGGGAGAAATCCCTTTTAAATCATCAAGAGTATATCCCATAGCTCCTCGGTGTTTCCTCAATATCTCCAATAATCTTTCTTCTTCCTTTCCTGAAAGTTTAGAGCTAATAATAACAGGATATATTTTCTTATCATCTATATAAGCATATTTAAGATTATCAGGCAAAGGCTTTAATTCGAACACAGGATCTTCCTTAGGTGGCAAAGTGGTACCAAGATCCTCCACAGGTAGATTATGCTTGATTAATGGTGGTTGACGAAGAAGAATGTCATCAATCTCTTCTCTTTCCTTGCTGAAAACATCACTTTCGTGATCTTCCATGAATTGCTGCAAGGCATTATTAGGAGCAAGCGCAATAGAAGCAAGTTGTTCAACTCGAAAATTTTCATTAGGCGTGTCATTTTCATAAGAAGTCTTAGCAAACTTGGAAAAATTAAACTCATAAGACTCTCCATTGAACTTAGTAAAAAAATTCTCCTTCTTACAATCTATCACGGTGCCACAAGTGTTCAAAAATGGTCTACCAAAAATAATAGGACAAGTTTTACTAGCCTCCTTACCAAGTACTAGAAAATCAGTGGGGTATTTAGTCTTACCGCAAAGAACATCCACATCTCGAACAATACCAAGAGGCCAAACACTCTCTCTGTTAGCAAGCTGAACAACCACATCAATATCTTCAAGTTCACAAGCGCCAATCTCATGCATAATTTCTTTGTAAATCTCTAAGGGAATAGCACTTGCACTAGCACCAATATCACATAAACCATAATAGCAATGATCTCCAATCCTGACAGAAATAACAGGAACACTTGTTTTCCTATGCTTTTTAGGATGTGAGAGAATGTTAGAAGCATCTTCACAAAAAAGAATATATTCATCCCCTACATCTTTAGTAACAAGATCCTTCAATATAGATACAGGAGACTTAATAGTAATTTGCTCATCAGATTCTGCAGCTTTCTTAGTACTTTTATTAGACACACTTACCAAAGTAGAATACTTCTTTACCTTAGCAGGGAAAGGTGTCTTCTCAAAATAAGGTTCAGGCACAATGCTATCAACAGTGCAAACTTCAGTAGCTGCAGCAGGTATATGACTAATAGAGTCTTTATAAGGCGCATGATATTTGTTCCAATCTTTCTTTGGAACATCAAGATAAGAGGCAAAGGCCTTAAGACAATTAGCAAGTATTTGTGAATCAAGACCATAAGCAGTGCTAACACTATGAAAGTCATCGGTCCCCATAAAAGATTTAATGCATTCATAATCATAGTTTATACCTGACTTCCTACCTTTGTCGTTTTCCCATCCTTCAGCATTCTCTTGTATACGGTCAAGAAGTTTCCACTTAGCATCTTCTTTCATATGAGTAAATGATCCAAAGCTAGAAGCATCCAAGTAATCCTTATCAGGAAGAGTAAGCCGTGCATAAAAATTATCAATAACAATATTATTGGGGAGCTCATGAATGGGGCATTTGAGCATTATTAACTTCAATCTCCCCCACACTTGGGCAATACTTTCTCCATCATGAGGCCAAAAATTATATATCCTTACGGTCTTTATGAATTTCACTTGGAGGATAAAACTTGGAATAAAAGAGAGGTACAATATCCTCCCATGCCATAGATGGACCATCTTGGAGTAGTCGATACCACTCTTCAGCTCTGCCTTTCAATGATAAAGAGAATAATTTCTTCTTGACCTGGCTTGGTGAAATACCTGCACATCTGAACAACTCGCATAATTCATGTATAAATAATAAGTGATCACCAGTATGGACAGTTCCATCTCCTGAATAGCAGTTATCCGTAATACGCCCAACAATTTTCATAGGTATTTTAAAAGGATCAATTTCAGCAGGTGGTGGCGGTGGTGGTTCATCCACATGTGCAGCAGTAGTAGGAGTGTTTCCAAATAGGAAACCAAATGGAGAGTTCTCCATAGCAGAGTAAAATAAAAATAAAAGACAAAATAAAACAATACTCACAATGACGGTTACCTTTACCAATTCCACTCTTCAATAGCGCTACACTCCCCGGCAACGGCGCCAGAAAATAGTCTTGATGACCCACAAGTATAGGGGGTGTATCATAGTACTTTCAATAAATAAGAGTGTCGAACCCAACGAGGAGCAGAAGGTGTTGATGAGTGGTTTTGATCAAGGATTCACTGTAAATACTAGCAAACAGGTTTTCAGGGGTATTTGGTAATATGAGTAAATAAAGTGCGAGTAAATAAAAGACAGTAGTAACAATTGCAGCAAGTGGCCCAATCCTTTCTTTAGCAAAGGACAAGCCGGTTGTGTAACTTATAATAACCAAACGTTCTCAAGGACACACGGGAGTTTCTGTCAAGAGCTTTCGCTTTATAAAGCCAATAGTCTTTATTGGTTTGATAGGTGTTATGGGGGTGAACCTATGCTAGCGCACTACCTTTACTAGGATAAATACACACTTGTGATTATACCCCTTGCAAGCATCCGCAAATACAAGAAAGTAATTAAGATAAATCTAACCACAGCCTTAAACTCTAAGATCCTATGCTCCCTGGTGCAACGGTTTCCCAACGGAGGTTTAAGTTTCTGTCGCTCCAGCAACCCCACAATTGGTAGCCAAATACACAATGCATCTCACTAGGCCCATAAATGGTGAAGTATCATGTATTCGACATTCACATGACACCACTAGTGAAATAGCACCACAACAATATCAAACCATTAAATATTTCTCAACAATAATTCACTACTAACATCTTGACTTCTCCCATGTCCTCAAGAACTAAACGAACTACTCACAAGACATCATATGGATCATGATCAGAGGTGAGATAATGGTAAATAACAATCTGAACATAAACCTTAATTCAATGGTTCCACTCAATAGCATCAACTACAAGAGTAATCAACACCGAGAAAGTTTCCCCTATGAATATAACAAGATCCAACTCAAGATGTTACAGCAGGATGGCATGGTGATGGTGGAGATGAAGGTGCTGGTGATGGAGATGATGATGATGATGATCCTGATGAAGTCCCGTGCGATGATGATGATGATGGCGACGATCTCCCCTCTCCGGGAAGGAATTTCCGTGGCAAATTTCTGCCTACCGGAGAGCTTTTCTCTCTCTGGTGTTTTCCGCCCCGCAGAGGCAGCGGTGTCTATCTCTGAGCCCCCCTTGACTTAGGTTTTTGGGCACGATGAAATACGCGAAGGGGCGATGGCAGAAGTGGGCCAGGGTGGCCTCACACAGGGCTGGCGCGGCCAGGGGTCAGGCCGCGCCACCTTGGCATGAGGGCCCCTCCTGGCTCCTCTCGACTCCTCCTTCTGGCTTCCTGAGTCTTCTGGGAAAATATAATTTCCTGGTATTTTTCTGGAATTTTCCTGATCTTCAAAATATGGTTCCTTGATGGTCCTTTTTCCAGCAGAATCCTGACTCCGGCAGCAAATCCTCCAATGATCATCAAACATGTGAAAACAAAGGAAATAACATAAGTATCAACTCTAAATATGAAATATATCAATGAATAACAGTAAATTATGATACAAAATAGTGATGCAAAATGGACGTATCAGTCCACTAGTGAAAGTATGATCCCTAGGCCTTGTTTCCAAGCATTGCACACCGTTTACGTTAAGTTTTGTTACATGTTTGCTCGCAGCGATATTTATTTTAGATTACATTTACTACTTATAATCATCACTACTACTTGTATTTCACTATCTCTTTGCCGAACTAGTGCACCTATACATCTGACAAGTGTATTGGGTGTGTTGGGGACATAAGAGACTTTCTGCATCGTAATTGTAGGGTTGCTTGAGAGGGATAGCTTTGACCTCTTCCTCCCTGAGTTCGATAATGTTTGGGTTATCCACTTAATGCAAACTTGTTGCTGCTCTACAAACCTCTGCACTTGGAGGCCCAGCACTGTCTACAAGAACAGACGCGTGCGTAGACATCAATGGCGGTCTATGTATCTTGTTGTAATGCCCAGAGTAAATCTCATAGTGATCCTCTTGACATATGCACGTTATCTTTATTCTATCAATTGCCCAACTGTAATTTGTTTACCCAGCATATTGTTATTTATTTTATGGAGAGACACCACTAGTGAACTGTGGACCCCGGTCAAATTTCCTTCATATTGCTATTACCTATTTACTTTACTCACACTGTTTACTTTCTCGCATACTACTATTGCTTTCCACTCGATACGCTCATACCTTTGTTTATAGCAAACCGGTGAGATTGACAACCTCATCATAAGTTGGGAGCAAAGTTCTTGGTTGTGTTGTGTGCAGGTTCCACATTGCTACTAGTTGAAGACGCGCTAACAAGTATCATTAACGGCGCCCTTGTTGGAGTGTCACACAGCTAGCAGGCATCACCTTCTTGAGTTTGGCTTTTTCCTACTGGATTGACATACCTTGGTTTCATAACTGAGGGAAAACTTGCTGTTGTACTCATCACACCTTCTCTTGGGGTTCCCAACTGGCCGGCATTTACATCATCAATACCGCGCCACCACGTGTATCTCACTTGTGGATGGCCACCCAGGAACAAAGAGATTGGAGACGTTCAAGTCGTGAAGCTTGCAGTGCAACCATGAGTTATATGGGCTCTATCTTGACTAAGTAAGTTGCGAGAACTCAGCTAGACGGATAGAGGGTGGTAGTGATTTGTAGGATAGAACGCGTCCGGGTTGGTCTGAGGGATTGCCTCTGAAAATTCTCGTCTTAGTCTTCACTTGGCCATTTGAGCAAAATGAGCATCATGGCAAAAGAGGTTGACTGAGTCTTGTGGGAAAAGTGCACCACCTCTGCAGAGGGTTAAAAACCAAGTACTTAGTCATGTCCCCGGTTATGGACAATTTTGAGCCACATGATTTTGAAGCTGTTCAAGGATCTCCTCATCCCAACTTCTTTAAATTAAAACTTGAGTGGTCAACAAGGCATTGTTGTGTGATCATAATTATGTACACCTGGTGGATTCCTGTGTGTGCATAATTAACTAGGAGCACCTGGTGGATTCCAGTGTGTCCAATATTGTTTTAAAAGAGAAATGAGATCTTTTGAAAAGTAGGATAAACAATTGCTTTTCTGCAAGCTTAGTCTGAAGATCCACTCAGCCAAATATTCATTTAAGTGTTAGGTTCCATTTGTGTCCACCAAAAGTGACATCTTGCCAATACAATTCAAGTGTATTGACCCTTTGTGGCTGCAACGTTTCATGTTGCAGGTTTTTGACAATAAGAAAGGTACGACAGGGTTACGAGTCTATCCGCAGCATGTTCGCATGTGGCACATGAAGAAGAAGGACTCCATGCTATTTTTGATTTCATTGTAAACTCTGATAGCTCTATGCTATGGGCATTGTAAAGTTTCTTTATGTAATTGCTGAATCATACGATGTAATAAAATGACCTTTGTTTCTTGATATTACATCTCAAACTATGTGTGCTAGCGTTGATCCAGGGACTAGCACTAAAAAGCACAGGGATCATCATCTTTAAAAAGGTGAGGTCACTACACTAACCATGTAGAGGAAATCGAAAAGCTCAAGGCCCAAGTCACTTTCTTGAAAAAAGACTTGGTAAAGAGTCATGAAGGGAAATCCAAACTCGACAATATGTTGAGAGTGCAAAAATCCCCCAATGACAAGAGTGGACTTGGGTTTATCTCCAACAACAAGAACAAGTCCAAGATTAACAAGAAGAAGAAGGGCCAAGGACAAGTCAAAGATCCGGCCAAGATTGTTTGCTTCAAGTGCAAAATTGAAGGGCACCATGTTAGATCTTGCCCTTTGAAGAAGAAGGCACTAGTTAAGAAGCAACAAGGGAAGCAGCCTCAAGTTCAAGGTCATGCTCACCCTCGAGTTGAAGAAATGCCACTTCCCAAGAAGAATCAAGCCAATGCTCCCATTGCAGAGAAATCAAGTGAGAAGAAGGTGAAGAAAAGAACTTGCTACATATGCCGTGAGAAGGGTCATCTTTCTTTTTCATGCACTATGGGTAACTCATCCAACCCTATCATAATTGATGATGCTTATTCCCTTTGCAAGGATAAGGTTGGCAATGTGTTTGCCAAATTTGTTGGTACTCAATGTGGTGTCAAGAAAAGAACCATTTGGGTGGCCAAGCCTATTGTGACTAACCTCTTAGGACCCAACTTAGTTGGGGACCAACACACCAAAACTTGATCAATAGGTGTTTGTTGGAGGGCATTGGAGACTTGGCTATATTATGAAGAATTAAGAGATCTTCATCAATATATTGTCTCAAGTCAAGTCAATTGGATTATCTTGTTTATATCATACTAGCAAATTTGCCCGTGCGTTGCTATAGATTAAATTTTAATTGTATTATAGCATAGATGTTACTACTGAAAATTAGATTTCTCTAATTGTTCACGGGAGTAACTATTACTAATCGATAAATATTTCTTATTTGACCAAAGCCAATGGTAATTGGGCAAGGGTTTGAAGCTTCATCATTTGCTCCGAAAAAGACAAAAGTGGCATATAATCCTATAATCTTTTGAAGTAAATAATAATATTGGCTACATATTGTTGATTTTAATCAATATTCGTTAGCGCACATGACAATACTGAAAATTAGATTTTATTGACAGGTTGCACGAGTAATTATTACTAACTGTTAAGAATTATCTATTTGACCAAAGCTAGTGGTAATTGGGTAGACGTTTGAACTTCCATTATAGAGTAGAGAAAATATAAAACTGGCATATTTTTGAAATATTAGAACAAATTCTATCTATATGTACTATTTGGTCAAAAGGTGTTAAATATTAGAACAATCCTATCTATATGTACCCTTCAGTCAAAAAGGTGTGACCCAATAGCAAATCGCCTAGCGCCTCCCATCATAAAAAACGATAAATACACTATATATCCTAGTGTGTTCTTCCTGTGTCTAGAAAATCCCCATCTGGAGCTGGGTATGGAGGCCAAAGCTGCTAGTGTGTTCTTCCTGTGTCCAGAAAATCCTCATCCGGAGCTGGGCGTGGAGGCCAAAGCTGCCGAAGCTACGTGGCCTCCTCATCACAATCATCAATTTGGTGCGCAGTTCAAGTTGATCTCGGTAGCGGCGGCTGGATGCTGCCCCTCTTCACCAGACATCTCCAGGATCACCAGCTGGAGCCGAGCGTCGAGGCTAAGATGCGAAGGCTTTAGCGCCTCCTCGTCCGAGCCGTGAGCTCCACCGGGGCATCCAGGGCGAGGCGAACTACGAGTAGTGTACTGCTCTCTTTGCTTGCAGAGCTCATTAACAGCCTGTACTGACAACGCACCTCTGCAACGCACTGCTCATGGCTCGTCCTGCGGCCGCATCTCTGTCCAGCGCGCTCGCAATAGGGCTAGCTCAAGCGGTGCCATGGCCTACTCCTGCCTCTCCATGGTGTATACCAGCGGCTCTTAGTCTGTTGTTTCTCAAGCTTCGGGCAAAGGGTGCTGCGGGCATGGTTCCCTGCCTGCCGTTGTGCCATAGAGGACACGCCGATGGGCAGCAGCGCTGCCCCGATTTGATCTGAGATATCTTCCTCGCGGGATTTTTTTTGGTTAGTCAGAAGAGAAGAAAAGAAAAGAAGATGTGAACCGGTGTCCGGTGGCAATTATTAGTATTATGTGTTTTGGTGGGAGGGTAAATTGGTCCAGAAAAAGTGGTTGACGGCGGAAACCTTACGTCCTTTATTATTAGGTATAGATATCCAATGTTCCTCTTTGCGGTAACATGTACTCAACTTATCTACATTGAAAGTTACTCGCCCCCTTTGCATATGTTGGTTGTGTTCCATTACATGTATTGGTATATGTTGTGCTACCTACTTATTTTATTTTGATTAATCAAGTATGTACTTGTGGGTTTGCACACCATGTATGTGTTTTTTTGTTTGAGCCTATATTGCATCTTCTTTTATATTATTTGGCTCTTTTGAGAGACTAATGTACTATCCTATTTTGGGAGAGTGATATGCTTTCGCACTTCACAATCCTAAATATGTGTGCACATGAGGAATACCACTTAGTGTTGATATTTGAATTTATCTAGTCTCTATGTGGTATGTCATGTTCATGAGAAATTCAAATTCTATAATATACATTAATCTTCTCATATTGAATTTTATTTACCTCTTGTGAATATAAATGCATTATCACATTATGTGGGAGTAATATGCTTTGTGCATAGTACAAACCAATAAAATGTGTATATTTGAGGTTGTGTCACAGAGTGTTGATATTGTAAATTATCTTTCTTCTATATGACATGTTTGCTCAAAAAAGTTTTAATTTACCAAATTATTTTATTGCTCTTGTTTTGGATCTTGTTTGTGATATACATTCTTGGTATGGTTTTCCTAAAATGTGGAATTCTACATCAAAGTTGGAAAACCATTTGCTTTAAGTTATCCTAATCATTGTTTTGCATGATTGTTTAACTATTTGAGTCTATCAAGAATATCTTCTTTAACATGGTATTTAATTCTTATCCTTGTCATATGCTTCTTTGTTGTGAAGAAGATCTTGGATTTATGTGTAAAATACCACCGAGAAATTAATAACTCCAAATACCTCTTGTCCTTGGACAATTGGTACTTTATCATATGGTATATATATATTAATCATCTTTTTATTGGCTATTGCTTTTAATTACATTATCTCTTGCCAAGGAATGTATTTGTTTTAAATTCCCATTGTCTTCCTTGACTCTTGTGATTCCATTTGATTTTGTTGAACTTGTTTTGTGTTATTCTTAATGTAAGTTGAGATGATGATCCCATTTGTGTGCATTTTGTATTTAAATGCAAAATCATAAATAATGCACTAATCTTGGGGGAGCTCTCTTATATTTGCTATAACATACTCTTGTGGCTTATTTCAATTGGTTTTGGTTACTGTTGGAAGAAAAATCTTTTCTTTTTGGTACTTAGTGTGCCATCATAAAAAGAGTGGAGAGTTTGGTTTGTTTGTTGGAACCTTGCTCTCTTTGGGAGAATGGCTATCTCTTTTCTTGATTTTGCTCTGTATTATTAAAATGAGATAAGTCATTGGGCATGTGTGTTTTAGTGATTCTTTATGCTCATTGGCGTTTGCTTTGTTCACTTGGTAGACTTTGGAGTCAATTTTGTGTTGAGTTGATTCTTTGATATAATTTTGGACAACATTTAGTTCTTCACACCTTTGTGTGACTTCTTGGTCTTCTTGGTGTTTTGTCCAAATTGTATCTCTTTTGGCTCTAGAAAGTCTTGTGCATGCATATTTACTAAATGTATACTCTATAGCATGCTTTGCTTTCTTTGATCCAATATATAGGGTAACTCCAATAAATCCTAAATCAGCTAAGATGTGCATGAAATTCAAGTTCATAGAATCAAGAAACATCAAAGTTGATACGTGCACACACTTTGTGCATTTGAATCTATCTAAATCACTATTCTGATCATAACTTGAGTTCTAAAATTTATTTTAGAATGATTCCAATTGCAGTAGCTTTGTTTTACTGCAAGCTATCCATTAGTATCATTTCCAAATTTTCTTGAATAACTTCATAATTATTCAAATTCAAATATGAGGATTTGTGTAACATCCCAAGATTTTATCAAATTTTGGGGGAATTTTTTTGCTTTTGTTTTGCTTGAGATGTTTGGAAATTCACAAGGATGTAAAAACTTTTTGAGTCTATTTGAAAGCTTTATTAGAAAAATATTTTAAACTTTCTATTATTTTCTTAAGGAACCTCTTTGAGAAAAACCTAAAATCAAAATATTATTTTCTTGCTTTTAATCAGCCTTATGCAAGCTTGCTTGCAAAAGATAGTTTTACAAAATTTGCCTTATTCAATATGGGTTGCTTTTTCAAACCATAATTGAGTGTGTTCCTCAATCATTATTTTATAAACTATTATTTTACTATTTTAGAAAGAATCGAGTTCAAACTCTATTTCTATTATTTTATGCAAGCAAAGCCATTAGGCTCAATTAAGATCTTTTATTTAAAATCTTGTTTTGGTTCTGAAAACATGTTTGTTACTATTCTGGATTGTTGTTTTGAATTTTAGAAACTTTACAAAGTTGGTTTGAAGCAATTTGAACCAAATTTGCAAAAGTTATGAAGGAAATAAGAAAAACAGAAAAAGAAAAGAAGAAAAGAAAATAAAAATAGAAAATGGCCCCGGGGAACCATTCCGGCCCAGGTCTGGAGGAAGCCCATGGCCCACCCGGGATTAAAACCCGAAGCGGTATCCTCCCCCTCTCTTCTGCACGCCGATAGGTGGGACCCACCTGTCAGCTCCACCTTCCACCTCCAGCCGTTTCTTCCGCCGGTGACCGAGCCTGAGCCGTTACTCCCTCCCCTCTTCATTTCCCTTTATGGCCTGCCTTAATCGACGCCTAGCCGCAGCTATAAAGACCCCTCGCGCTCCTCCTCCTCCATCTCCCTTTCGTCCTCCTGCAGGAGACTCCGCCAAGACGGAGGAATTTCTCGTCAGAGCTCCGCACGCCTGCGGTCATCTCCACACTGATTCGGCGCCCACGGTGAGCCAACCTCTTCCCTCTTGCCTCCTACCTTCCTCCCTCAACCTGGAGCTTCACCTTGACTCCTCTTCCTCGTCTTATCTGCAGTGGATCGATGCGCCCGACCAGCGGCCGAAGCACACCGCCGCCCATAGCCGCTCTAGTCACCTCCCTCTCCCTCTTCTGGAAGCAATCAAGTGCGCCGTCACCACCATCGAGACCCCCGTGCCCTCCTGTACCTCGTCCTACCGTTGCCGTCATCTGGAAACCGCCGGAAGCTCGCCGGAGTTCGACCTCTGCGCGCCCTCGCTGGAAATTTCGCCGGAAACCTAACCCTAGTCAGGTGAGCTCTCTTCTTATAAATCATGCCCGTCCGATGTTGATCTGATGGCCCGGATTGATTCACTTAAGTGAACAGATATGGAGCCATCTGATTCGTCCAATCAACATAAGATCCTACGGTCCACAGAGCTGATCCAAACGAACCGGTACGCTCCAGTAAGAACTTGCCACGTGGCCCTGTTCCGAATCAAAATCGATTTCAAATAGAAATTTGAATCAGAATATAATCCAATCTTGCAAAATTCATATCCTTTGATCTGTAAGTCCAAAATTAACAAATGATATATCGTTGGAAACCTTAGAACATCTAGAATCCAGTAGTGCAATAAAACTCCATATTTTATGGGTTCAATTTGAAACTATTTTCAAATTGGAATCGAACCTTCTATTAGCTTGTTAAATTCATATCTTTTGTTCTGTTAATCCAAAAATTACAAATTTGTAGCCTCTAGAATCCTCTCAACTTGTAGAACACCACAGGATCAAGAAAATCCAACTTTGATATGTGCACACACTTTGTGCATTCAAATCTATCCAAATCACTAATTTGACCATATCTTGAGTTCTAAAATTTATTTTAGAACGATTCCAATTGCAGTGACTTTGTCTTACTACAAGCTATCCAGTAGCATCACCTCCTAATTTTATTGAGACACTTCACTATTATTCAAATTCTAATATGAGGATTTGAGTAATTTCCATTATAAGAATAAATCTATTTCTGTTCAGTAATGTTTCCTTCTACCATAGCAAATCTTATATTCGTACCTAGTCATCAATGTTATCTAATCAACATATTGATCAAGATCATATTCACTTAGACCTATCTTGCTCAGTACCCACTTATTCAAATTACAAATGTATCATTTGAGTAAAGTGTGATACTTTCAATCTTAGTTTCTACCTTTGCTACTATGGTATTGATCAAATCAACATCATAGTACTTAACCCAATCCCATTTACTCGTTAGGAACCTTAAGCCATGTTTCTAAACATCATCTATACATATCCTTTACCTATAGCCATTTATTCATGTCTACATAATCTTAGCCTTGCATTGAACTATTCAATTTGCATTTGAGTTAATTGAGTACTTCAATGTTATAAGAATCCTAGCCTAAGCTTAAGTGTAATATATACTATTTAAGAATAATTGTTGTCACACTTATTCAATAGTATTGCTATTGCACTATTTTGTCTCTTATGTGATTTACCTACATGAAATAATCCAAGATTCAATATGCTTAAATAAAGCATAAAGATCTCACTCATTATATTTTGTCTAATTCATATGTACTCAAATTGCAATTGTGCTACTTGAGTAGAATATGAATTCATCTCAAACTTAGGTTCTATTAATGTGAGTTGTTATAACCCGTACCATAGTATGTGTTATACACCATGTTGATCAATGAACCAATTGAGCCATGTCCACAAGTATCAATCATTCATACCCAATCGAATGCCTACTTAGTTTTGTTCACATGTATCAAACTATTCAACTTGCAAATGTGCTAATTGAGTAGTTCAAGCATTCTTAAAACCTAGCCTAGTTCCTAAGTGCAATAGATGTTATTTAAGAGTAATTGTTGTCACATTTACTCAATAGTGTTGTAGTTGCACAAATTGACTCTTGTGTAATTTAATTCACATGAGCTATTCCTAAAACTCTTATATGCTTTAATAAAGCACAAAAACCTCAGCAATTATATTATGCCTAGTCCAATTATCTCTCAAATCATATTGATCTTCCCCAACTAAGCTCTCAAATTCATATCTCCCAAATCATGACCCTTTACCATATCCTTCTTATCATAACATCTCCATAAAGCTAAATTGTTAAACAAACACTTTTCAATTGTTTGTCTTACTTGTTTGTGTTTGAATGGATTGTTTATGTACTGATATTTCTGTATTATAGTTCGTGTGAAAAGCTACGTGCTTAGTTGAGAGAAGTGAAATGTCGTGATCTTCAAAAAAAAGGCAAGTGACACACATATTCCCTACCTATTTTTACTACTGCATTAGTGTGTTTCAGTAGTATGCATGATAGGTGATTTGTTCAACTGTTTTATCAAATGCTTAGATCCTAGTAGTGTGTAGCTATCCCTCAAACCCCACCTGATAGGATGCTAAATACTTTGAAAAATATTGATGCCATGCTATGATCACTTGATAAAAGTGTTTTGTGAACAAATTAAGAACTTCAACTAAAATGAAACACCTGGGTGGATTGGTTTGATGATGGAGGCGATGTTGAGTGGCGACCTGGGGCTACACGTTGTGTAGTTGCTGCCTGGGCGTTCACTTGTGGTTTGCCACCCAGGAACAAAGAGGTTAACATGTCTTCCATGCTTAGAGTGCTTCCAGTGCAGCCTTATGACATTATGAGCTCTGTCTTGACCGATTAGATGTGGGAGTGCAACTTGTGTGCAAAGCAGGGGCTGGTAGTTGAATTGTAGGTTGGGGACGGAGCTTGCCAGTTAGTTGCCCTCTCCTTCTAAAAGGTCTCGTTTCATTTTATGTATGGGCATAAAATGAATCATAAGGTGAAAGTGCACAACCTTGCAAGGTGTCAAAACTAATCGATTAGCCGAGTCCTCGGAATGGACAATTGAGTCTCTAGACATGGAATGTATGGAAGAATCTCATCACCATTTCTGAATGCTTTAAAACTTGTCTAGCAACAATCAGGAGAAGGCAGGGCCATGCACTCCGAGGGGTGATGTCTACGCATTTCTATTCTTGTAGACACTTGTTGGGCCTCCAAGTGCAGAGGTTTGTAGAACAGCAGCAAGTTTCCCTTAAGTGGATCACCCAAGGTTTATCGAACTCAGGGAGGTTAGAGGTCAAAGATATCCCTCTCAAGCAACCCTGCAATTACGATACAGAAAGTCTCTTGTGTCCCCAACACACCCAATACACTTGTCAGATGTATAGGTGCACTAGTTCGGCGAAGAGATAGTGAAATACAAGTGGTATAGATGATTATAAGTAGCAAACGTGATGTGGAATAAATATCGCTACGAGCAAACAAGTAACAAAATAGCAAGTAAATGGTGTGCAATGCTTGGAAACAAGGCCTAGGGATCATACTTTCACTAGTGGACACACTCCCAACAATATAACATGATTGAACAAATAAACAACTTCTCTCCACTATGGTACTCTGAATTACTCTCCTATTGAATAACACTAATCATTGCGTAGTGGCTACAGAAGCACCCCTTAAAGTTCATCAAGTACTTGACAAACACCACTCATATAGAGATCCAAATCAGATCACAATTCAAGATAGATATCATTGCAACTTAAACCAAGTACTAACACGGTGCACACACTGTCAACATTACACCATGAAAGGAGGAATAGATCACTTCAATACTATCATAGTAATAATTACTCTCATAATCCACAAGAGATCATGATCATAGCCTAAACCAAGTACCACCATGATGCACGCACTGTCACCGTTACACCATGGCAGGAGGAATAGATTACTTTAATAATCACCACTAGAGTACACTATAATAATTAAGCATAGGAGTAGCATAATATCTGAATAATAACATCTACTTGTTCAACATGATACAAAGCTCATGATCACATAAAGATCACATCATGGGAGAGAGAGGTGAACCACATAGCTACCGGTAGAACCCTTAGCCCCAGGGATGAACTACTCCCTCCTCATCATAGGAGACAGCAAGGTTGATGGAGATGGCGGTGAGGTCGATGGAGACGGCGGAGACGGCGATGGAGACCGATGGAGATGGCTCCGGGGGCACTTCCCCGTCCCAGCAGGGTGCCGGAATAGAGACTTCTATCCCCCGAAATTCTTCGGCGATGGCGGCGGAGCTGCGGAACTCTTTCTAGAAAATTGCTGAATCCCCTAGGGTTTTCCGTCCCGAGGCTTTATATAGGCGAAGGGGCGTCATGAGGGGAGGAGCCAGGCGCCCTCACACATGGCTGGCGCGGCCAGGGGCCTGGCCGCGCCACCCATGCATGTGGGGCCCTGGTGGGCCCCCTCCAACTCTTCTTCAGATCTCTGGAAGCTTCCGGGTAAAATAAGACTTCAGGATGAGGTTTCGTCCAATTCCGAGAATATTTCCTGTGTATCACTTCTGAAACACAAAAACAGCAGAAAACAGGAAACTGGCACTGTGGCACTTGTTAATAGGTTAGTTCCGGAAAATGCATAAAAGTGCCACTAAGTGTAACGAAACAATAGGCAAATGGTGTAAAAACAAGCATGGAGCATCAAAAATTATAGATACGTTGGAGACGTATCAGCATCCCCAAGCTTAACTCCTGCTCGTCCTCGAGTAGGTAAATGATAACAAAAGAAATAATTTTTGAGGTGACATGCACCTACACAACCTTGATCATATATGTAAGCATTTGTGAGTTAGGATCATAAGAACTTAAAACATGGGCATGAAAGATATAATCTTGACAATAAGAACTTAGCAACCATGTTGTAAACATGAAAATGAACACAAACAAAAGATCATGAAAATGAAACAATGAAAGTCAAACGTGTGTTCAAATCATAAGGAAAAACATACAAAAGGTTTTCAGCTTGTCCTTCAAAGAGAGCAAAACATAAATGCATAGGACACCTTCAAGTTTAAGAGGGCGACTAGATACAAATAATTTAAGAACAAGTGAAACCAACAATATGAATCAATCAATGAACTTTGTGACAATGCATATTACACTAAGAATGACAACTATGCTCTCTTAATGGTGCATAAAGATAGAAGGTGGTGACTCAACATAAAAGTAGAAGAAAGGCCATTCGCAGAGGGAAGCAGTGATTAAACATGTGCTAGAGCTTTTCATTTGTAAAACAGAGAGATAAAAATTGGTTTTGAGAGGTGGTTGTCTTTGTCAACGACTGGCAATGGGGTTCTTACTATCTTCCATACAAAAATGAAGCAAGTTTTTGAGAGAGAGATTGGCACTTTTGTGCTCTTTTATAAAGCTTGGCACTCCTCCCCACCTTTTTTCCTTTCACAAACCATGGCTAACCGATTCCATCGGGTGCCCACCAACATTCACATTCCATGGAGGAGTGCATTTTTTCTTTTCTTTCTTTTTTCCCTTTTTTTCTTTTTGGAATAAACAATATAGAAGATAGCAAATCCGACCACTACGTCCCCATGAGCTGAAAACAGTGTCACAAAACGAGAAGTGTTTTGAAGGTTTTTGGAAGGTAGCACATGAAAATTTACTTGGAATGGCTTGCAAATACCATGCATAGGAATTTATAGTGGACACAATGGCAAACTTGGTTTTTAGGAGTTGGATGCACGAGTAGAGCTCATATTCAGTACAAAATAAGGGCTAGCAAAAGACTGGGAGCGACCAACTAAGAGAGCAATAATGGCCATAATCATGCAAAGCGACATTAAAAGAAGCATAAGATGGCATCAAAAGTCAAAAACTAAATGATCATAGAGGCTATTGGTGACTTTGTAAGAGTCTAACATGTGTGAGCATGCGCCAAGTCAACCCAAATAAAGCATCAAGGAGAAAACCAAAATAATGCTTCCATACAATAAAAACAACGCATGATTTTTTCAAAGGCTCATTAAGCAATCTCAGTTATTTGAGACAAGTCATGCTACAGCAAAACCACTAAGCATACTATCAAAAAGACATCAAGCATGACATGAAAAAGCCTAAGCCGCAGTCTACACAAGCTCCTTCTTGTACCACTATTTTGCACAAAACTTTTTCTCTTTTCCAACACCATTTGAAATTTTTAAAGACACCTCTTTTGATGAAAACCAATAAAGATCAGAGGCAAAAATACACCTTGATGAAAAGATATGACAAGATCTGAACGCAAATCAAGGTGAAAACGAAAACCAAAAGCAGTAGCGGAAAAAGAAGAACACTCATTGAAACGATAAGAATGAAAACTAGAGTGTTCTTGGCAAATGAAAAGCGAGTTCATCTCCTCCAAAAGAAACATGATGTGATCTAACCATTTATTGCAGCAAACAAAACAAACTAACTAAGAAAACTAAAACAACTGACGCTCCAAGAAAAACACATAGTGCATGAAGCAATAAAAATATAGTGTATTGAAAGGTGACCTAATTTTTGCCGATGAAGAAGGGGTGCCTCGGGGGCATCCCCAAGCTTTGACGCTTGTACTTCTTGGATATTTCTTGGGGTGATGCATGGGCATCCCCAAGCTTGAGCTTTTATCCATTCTTCAACTCATCTCATCATTCTCCAATCCCTACACTTGAAAACTTCCTTCATACAAAACTAAACACAAATCTCTTAGCAACATTAGTGTAAGCATAACATAGAATCAACCCTTTTTGCTTCAGGTTTCAACCTAAAACCACCACATATATAGTAGATACTACTGTAGCAACCTCCCCAAAAGTTCCATGATCAAAAGAACTCAAAAGAAAGCGATAAAGTGGCAAACACAAATATTGGCAGAAATCTGTCAAAACAGAACAGCTGATAAAAGTCGAATTTTTTAGGGGTTTTTTGTTGCTCAAATCAAAAAGTGTTCAACTAATGAAAGTTTGGATATAACCTGGGGCATATGCACAAGAAATCACAGGTCCAAAAGATATACAGAGAATTTATACGAATTTTCACGGTGCAGCACTGAAAATAGTTTCAGGACAGCAACATCCCCAAATCTTTACCTCACTCGAATTAGAGGCTTCTCTTGGCACAAAAACGAAATAAACAAGATAAGGAGCGGTCATTACAGTAGTAATGACTTCCAAGACTCAAATAAAAGAAAAATTACTGAAAATAAAACAATGGGTTATCTCCCAAGAGTGCTTTTCTTTAACGCCTTTGAGCTAGGCGCAGTAATTTGCAAAGATGCTCATGTGGGCGCCATATACGAGCTTGAGGCAAAGGCGCCATATACGAGCTTGAGGCAAAGGCGCCATATAGTAACTTAAAGCAATAGAGAGCATCAAAAAGCAAGTGTGAAAGACATTTATATCTAAACCACTTCCTATGCATAGGAATCTTGTAAGAAAATAGATCAACGAGGCACATAGTAGCAAGCATGGATAGATAAAACAAGTGCCACTTGAAGATTTGCAACATAAAGAGGGGAAACTTAATATTGTTGAGATCCATCAAACCATGTTTTCCTCTCTCATAATAACTTTCAGTAGCATCATGAATAGAATTAACAATATAATTATCACATAAAGCATCCCTATCATGAGCCACATGCATAAAAGAATTAACATTCACCACAGGAACAATAGTAGTAGGAGCAGATTTAACACAATAATTATTCTCATCACCATAATCATCATAAATAGGAGGCATATTGTAATCATAACTAATTTTATCCTCAATAGTAGGTGAACTGACAATATTATACTCATCATCATAACCATCATAAACTAGAGGTTTAGTATCATCACAAGCTAAAGAACAGCTATTTCGCAAAGCATACTCTTCAAACATATCATCATAAGAAGGAACATCACATATGGGAGATAAAATATCATCAGAGCAAACTTTCTCCACTAAAGCTGGGGGACTAAAAATATCATACTTAACAAAACCAGCTTCCCCAAGCTTAGACTTTTCTATAGCATTAGCAACAACAGTGTTCAAAGCATTCATACTAATAACACTATTAGCATGCAAATTAAGCTCCAAAGGTTTTTCAATTTTCTCTTCAAACACTTCATATCTAAACTCAGGAAAAAGACTACAGAACTCTTTGTTTTCCATTAAGCCTAACTAGTGAAAATAAAAACAAGAAACAAAAAGATGTAACTGCAGAATCTAAAGGAAATAACTCCGAGCACTCACACAGGAGGATGCGAGTACCTTTTAGCTTACCTCCCTGGCAACGGCGCCAGAAAAGAGCTTGATGTCTACGCACTTCTATTCTTGTAGACACTTGTTGGGCCTCCAAGTGCAGAGGTTTGTAGAACAGCAGCAAGTTTCCCTTAAGTGGATCACCCAAGGTTTATCGAACTCAGGGAGGTTAGAGGTCAAAGCTATCCCTCTCAAGCAACCCTGCAATTACGATACAGAAAGTCTCTTGTGTCCCCAACACACCCAATACACTTGTCAGATGTATAGGTGCACTAGTTCGGCGAAGAGATAGTGAAATACAAGTGGTATAGATGATTATAAGTAGCAAACGTGATGTGGAATAAATATCGCTGCGAGCAAACAAGTAACAAAATAGCAAGTAAACGGTGTGCAATGCTTGGAAACAAGGCCTAGGGATCATACTTTCACTAGTGGACACACTCCCAACAATATAACATGATTGAACAAATAAACAACTTCTCTCCACTATGGTACTCTGAATTACTCTCCTATTGAATAACACTAATCATTGCGTCGTGGCTATAGAAGCACCCCTTAAAGTTCATCAAGTACTTGACAAACACCACTCATAGAGAGATCCAAATCAGATCACAATTCAAGATAGATATCATTGCAACTTAAACCAAGTACTAACACGGTGCACACACTGTCAACATTACACCATGAAAGGAGGAATAGATCACTTCAATACTATCATAGTAATAATTACTCTCATAATCCACAAGAGATCACGATCGTAGCCTAAACCAAGTACCACCACGATGCACGCACTATCACCGTTACACCATGGCAGGAGGAATAGATTACTTTAATAATCACCACTAGAGTACACTATAATAATTAAGCATAGGAGTATCATAATATCTGAATAATAACATCTACTTGTTCAACATGATACAAAGCTCATGATCACATAAAGATCACATCATGGGAGAGAGAGGTGAACCACATAGCTAACGGTAGAGCCCTTAGCCCCGGGGATGAACTACTCCCTCCTCATCATAGGAGACAGCAAGGTTGATGGAGATGGCGGTGAGGTCGATGGAGACGGCGGAGACGGCGATGGAGACCGATGGAGATGGCTCCGGGGGCACTTCCCCGTCCCGGCAGGGTGCCAGAACAGAGACTTCTATCCCCCGAAATTCGTCGGCGATGGTGGCAGAGCTGCGGAACTCTTTCTGGAAAATTGCCAAATCCCCTAGGGTTTTTCATCCCGAGGCTTTATATAGGCGAAGGGGCGTCGTGAGGGGAGGAGCCAGGCGCCCTCACACATGGCTGGCGCGGCCAGGGGCCTGGCCGCGCCACCCATGCATGTGGGGCCCTGGTGGCCCCCCCTCCGACTCTTCTTCAGATCTCTGGAAGCTTTCGGGTAAAATAAGACTTCAGGATGAGGTTTTGTCCAATTCCGAGAATATTTCCTGTGTATCACTTCTGAAACACAAAAATAGCAGAAAATAGGAAACTCGCACTGTGGCACTTGTTAATAGGTTAGTTCCGGAAAATGCATAAAAGTGCCACTAAGTGTAACGAAACAATAGGCAAATGGTGTAAAAACAAGTATGGAGCATCAAAAATTATAGATACGTTGGAGACGTATCAAGGGGTGGTGGTTTCTGTACTTCAAAACTTTGTTGAGTTGTGCCCAGAACTACATACCAGCCAGTATGTAGTGTATGGGGGTTGTCTTGACCCTTGAAAAATAAAATTTTGAAAGAAAGTTTTGAAAAGAATTTTTTTTAGGATAAAATTGGCTTTATGCAAATCAGCCTATGAGATCCACCAGCCAAATGTCATGTAGTATAGTATTTCCACAAAAATGCCACCAAATATGTGTCATTTGCCAGTACATCATTGTACTGACCCCTCTGGGGCTGCATATTCAATGCGCAGGTTTGTTGTCGGGTAAGGAACCAGGAGTAGGATCTCGAGCTTATATTCCAACACGTCTGCCTGTGGCACTTGATGAAGATGGAAGCTCACTGCAACTATGCTTTATGCTGTGTACTCGTAAGGTTGAAGACCTATGTAACTGGATTTACATTATAATATTGATGCTATTGTAATGATTACTTATTTTGTACTGTGGTGCTATCTACTGATCTAGGGAATGGCACAGATACATAGGAGTTCTACCTTTAGTAAAAAGCGGGGCGTTACAGAATGGTATCAGAGCATAGTGTTGCCTGTAGGATCGAGACCCTAGGTTTGGAATAGACTAGGAAGCCCTAGGATTCTTTCCTCTCTCTTCAGAAAGAAAATCAATTCAGTTTTCTAAATGAGATCAATCTATATACTTTTAGTTAGAAATTTTCTTGTAAGACTTACCCCAATTCATTTGTTTTACACAACTTCTCTTTCTATTTAAATGACGAACCCCACTGGTCCTTTCTTGATGGATTCGATGTCACCTACTATAGAACCAGTGATGATCATGACCCTGGAGTGTGAAACTGAGTTTCCTAAAGCATTGAAGAACCTCATGTTAAGTATGAGAATGCAAGGAGAAGCTGTTTACAAAGGATTTCCCGTGATGGATGAAAGTGAAGAATATTGGTGGGTGCAGCTTCATTTATACAAGAATAAAGAAGATGACCACAAGAAGATGGGACCTTGGATGTTCACCAACTCTGAGATGTATCCATCATTCCTTGACTCAGCAAGATGTGCTGCTTGGTCAGCTATAAAGGAACTTGGAGAAAGACTCAAGTAGAGACTTCATAATACTCAGCAAGACCTCAAAGAAGAAAAGGAAGATACTACTGCATTGAAGGAAACCATAAACCAACTTCAAGGTGACATGGAAAAGTTGGTATCTGAACTTGGTGTTCAAGGAGACCTCATCAAAACCAAGGACAAACAAATTCCCAATCTACTGAAGCAGCTGGACCAGAACAATGGATCTGCTTAGAAGAGTACCAAGAAGCCTTAGTTGGACCTCCATTTAGGAAATTTTAATAAGCAACGATGTGTAATAAACGTTATGGTCATACCGACTTGTGGATGATCGTACCTTCCCGTTTGTTTGAAAACTAGTTTGCTTGTTGTGATGAATGTTTGTTAGATGTTGTTTGTAAGATAAATTGTTTTGAACTGCTGTGTTTGGGTAGGAATCTTCTTTAGATCCCTTCTATCTAATTCTCATCTATGCTAAGACCCAAACTTGTCCCAAAACCCAAACCAAAGTTTTCTCAACGACAGAACAACTACAATAACCCTTAGTTAGAGATAAGGATACAGAGTACAACAACAAGAGGTAGTATTTCAAGTACAAGAGACTGGAACATTTCGCAAAAGGGTGCACAAAGGATGATACCCCAAGACTCCAGTAAGCTAGGATGGCTGAAAGATACCTCACAAACAATAAGAAGACACCCCAAGGTGTAGCTAATGTGGAAGTAATAATATTCAACCACCTCATGTGGAAAGAGCAAACAGAGCAATGGAAAGAGCAAACAGAGCAATGGAAAGAGCAAACAGAGCAATGGAAAGGGCAAACAGAGCAATGGAAAGAGCAAACAGAGCTATGGAAAGGATTTTAATTCCTCTTAAATGGCAAACCAAAGGATCTACAACTTAAGGATTGTTGCCATGAGTTGCATAGCAAACCTCTAGCTAGGAACGATAGATAATATTTCCAAAATTCAAAATAGAATTTGGGAACTTGGTTCCAATTTCAACAAAACTTTTGTTTAAAAGCTAGTGAGGTTGACCAAGAGTTAGAATGCGAGATGCACCAAACCAAATACAAGGTAATGATTGGGTGCGACATGGATTGGCCCCCATGACGACTACTCATATTGTTCGCTCTTGTTATGAGGAATGGTGAATCTAGAGAGACATACCTACATGAGAGATGATGTCGTTAAACCATAACCTTAGGAAGATAATATGTTACACCCTTATAGTAAGCCAGTGTGGCCAAAACGTAGGAATACGGTGAGAACTTGGATTTTTGAATGGCTCCATGAATCGGAAACGTTTTGCTCAGTGGGCTTTGAATACGAAGACTGTTCAGTTTCGGCTGTTGCCTGTTCGATTCACCTTCCCGACCCTTCATTTCGACTCCCTACGTGTCTTGTTTGGCCACCTCCCTGAGCCTATAAAAGAGAAGTCACTCCTCTCCAGAGAGTCACAACAGAGACAACCACCACTACCTATGAGATTTCCTCCTGATTCCAAAGCTTTACGCCACCGAAGTCTACCCCATCCCGACCTGCGACGTTATGAAGCAACTCTCCAAATCCTTGAAACTACTTTCTTGCCCATGAGAGCTTCGTTAGATCCCTTATTCTTGCAAAGGAGTTCATCTTCGAGATATGATCAAGTTGTCCCGCGTCTTCCAATGACTATGAAGATGGTTGCGAAAGGAATTCTTAAGGACCATCTGGTACTAGTGGCAGATAGCATGTTTAGCACCGGTATCAAGAATAGATTCAACAATGCTTGTTATAAGGCGACATTTCATCCCTTAAAGGTGCAAGTACCTCTTACAGAGTCCACCTTGTTTACCCCTAAGAAATACATGAGAAGCCTGCAAGAAGATGCCATCCTAATTCATTGGGATGTGTGGTCTCATCATGTTCATGGGGCAAGCATGCAGTACTTGGCACTGAGTCAACTTTTGAGATTCTGTAACAGAAATCAGCTGAAAAGCAACAAGGAGTATGGTGATAGCTTGTATGTTGTCTTGGCCTTGGTGAGGACCGACCAAGAAAAGGCTAGATACACATTCTTAGATGATGTGGACTACCTTATTGAAGACAACGCGATGGATGATATTTGCTTATCACCAGAATTGGATGGAACCCTTGGTATGCCCACTTTTGGAACATAGTTGTGAACATCAAGTCATTGAAAAGGGCGGATCAGGGAAAATGGCACAACAGTGAATGCAAGCTGGGAACAAAATGCAAGTGCCTAAGGAAGCATCAAGATACCACCAAGAGGAATTTTCTTTTAAGGGTGGTAGCACCCTAGTTCCATTGGAATCAATAAACTTTTAGCCTTTCTCCAATCTCGAGGATGAGATTTCTTTTAAGGGTGGTAGTCTGTAACATCCCAAGATTTTATCAAATTTTGGGGGAAATTTTTTGCTTTTGTTTTGCTTGAGATGTTTGGAAATTCACAGGGATTTAAAAACTTTTTGAATCTATTTGAAAGCTTTATTAGAAAAATATTTTAAACTTTCTATTATTTTCTTAAGGAACCTCTTTGAGAAAAACCTAAAATCAAAATATTATTTTCTTGCTTTTAATCAGCCTTATGCAAGCTTGCTTACAAAAGATAGTTTTACAAAATTTGCCTTATTCAATATGGGTTGCTTTTTCAAACCATAATTGAGTGTGTTCCTCAATCATTATTTTATAAACTATTATTTTACTATTTTAGAAAGAATCGAGTTCAAACTCTATTTCTATTATTTTATGCAAGCAAAGCCATTAGGCTCAATTAAGATCTTTTATTTAAAATCTTGTTTTGGTTCTGAAAACATGTTTGTTACTATTCTGGATTGTTGTTTTGAATTTTAGAAACTTTACAAAGTTGGTTTGAAGCAATTTGAACCAAATTTGCAAAAGTTATGAAGGAAATAAGAAAAACAGAAAAAGAAAAGAAGAAAATAAAATAAAAATAGAAAATGGCCCCGGGGAACCATTTTGGCCCAGGTCTGGAGGAAGCCCACGGCCCACCCGGGATTAAAACCCGAAGCGGTATCCTCCCCCTCTCTTCTGCACGCTGATAGGTGGGACCTACCTGTCAGCTCCACCTTCCACCTCCAGCCGTTTCTTCCGCCGGTGACCGAGCCTGAGCCGTTACTCCCTCCCCTCTTCATTTCCCTTTATGGCCTGCCTTAATCGACGCCTAGCCACAGCTATAAAGACCCCTCGCGCTCCTCCTCCATCTCCCTTTCGTCCTCCTGCAGGAGACTCCACCAAGACGGAGAAATTTCTCGTCAGAGCTCCGCACGCCTGCGGGCATCTCCACACCGATTCGGCGCCCACGGTGAGCCAACCTCTTCCCTCTTGCCTCCTACCTTCCTCCCTCGACCCGGAGCTTCACCTTGACCCCTCTTCCTCGTCTTATCTGTAGTGGATCGACGCGCCCGACCAGCGGCCGAAGCACACCGCCGCCCATAGCCGCTCCAGCCACCTCCCCCTCCCTCTTCTGGAAGCAATCGAGTGCGCCATCACCACCATCGAGACCCCCGTGCCCTCCTGTACCTCGTCCTACCATCGTCGTCATCTGGAAACCACTGGAAGCTCACCAGAGTTTGACCTCTATGCGCCCTCACCGGAAATTTCGTCGGAAACCTAACCCTAGTCACGTGAGCTCTCTTCTTATAAATCCTGCCCGTCCGATGTTGATCCGATGGCCCGATTGATTCACTTAAGTGAACAGGTATGGAGCCATCTGATTCGTCCAATCAACATAAGATCCTACGGTCCACAGAGCTGATCCAAACGAACTGGTACGCTCCAGTAAGAACTTGTCACGTGGCCCTGTTCCGAATCAAAATCAATTTCAAATAGAAATTTGAATCAGAATCTAATCCAATCTTGCAAAATTCATATCTTTTGATCTGTAAGTCCAAAATTAACAAATGATATATCGTTGGAAACCTTAGAACATCTAGAATCCAGTAGTGCAATAAAACTCCATATTTTATGGGTTCAATTTGAAACTATTTTCAAATTGGAATCAAACCTTCTATTAGCTTGTTAAATTCATATCTTTTGTTCTGTTAATCCAAAAATTACAAATTTGTAGCCTCTGGAATCCTCTCAACTTGTAGAACATCACAGGATCAAGAAAATCCAACTTTGATACGTGCACACACTTTGTGCATTCAAATCTATCCAAATCACTAATTTGACCATATCTTGAGTTCTAAAATTTATTTTAGAACGATTCCAATTGCAGTGACTTTGTCTTACTGCAAGCTATCCAGTAGCATCACCTCCTAATTTTATTGAGACACTTCACTATTATTCAAATTCTAATATGAGGATTTGAGTAATTTCCATTATAAGAATAAATCTATTTCTGTTCAGTAATGTTTCCTTCTACCATAGCAAATCTTATATTCATACCTAGTCATCAATGTTATCTAATCAACATCTTGATCAAGATCATATTCACTTAGACCTATCTAGCTTAGTACCCACTTATTCAAATTACAAATGTGTCATTTGAGTAAAGTGTGATACTTTCAATCTTAGTTTCTACCTTTGCTACTATGGTATTGATCAAATCAACATCATAGTACTTAACCCAATCCCATTTACTCATTAGGAACCTTAAGCCATGTTTTGAAACATCATCTATACATATCCTTTACCTATAGCCATTTATTCATGTCTACACAATCTTAGCCTTGCATTGAACTATTCAATTTGCATTTGAGTTAATTGAGTACTTCAATGTTATAAGAATCCTAGCCTAAGCTTAAGTGTAATATATATTATTTAAGAATAATTGTTGTTACACTTATTCAATAGTATTGCTATTGCACTATTTTGTCTCTTATGTGATTTACCCACACGAAATAATCCAAGATTCAATATGCTTAAATAAAGCATAAAGATCTCACTCATTATATTTTGTCTAATTCATATGTACTCAAATTGCAATTGTGCTACTTGAGTAGAATATGAATTCATCTCAAACTTAGGTTCTATTAATTCGGAGTTGTTATAAATCGTACCATAGTATGTGTTATACACCATGTTGATCAATGAACCAATTGAGCCATGTCCACAAGTATCAATCATTCATACCCAATCCAATGCCTACTTAGTTTTGTTCACATGTATCGAACTATTCAACTTGCAAATATGCTAATTGAGTAGTTCAAGCATTCTTAAAACCTAGCCTAGTTCCTAAGTGCAATAGATGCTATTTAAGAGTAATTGTTGTCACATTTACTCAATAGTGTTGTAGTTGCACAAATTGACTCTTGTGTAATTTAATTCACATGAGCTATTCCTAAAACTCTTATATGCTTTAATAAAGCACAAAAACCTCATCAATTATATTATGTCTAGTCCAATTCTCTCTCAAATCATATTGATCTTCCCCAACTAAGATCTCAAATTCATATCTCCCAAATCATGACCCTTTACCATATCCTTCTTATCATAACATCTCCATAAAGCTAAATTGTTAAACAAACACTTTTCAATTGTTTGTCTTACTTGTTTGTGTTTGAATGGATTGTTTATGTACTGCTATTTCTGTATTATAGTTCGTGTGAAGAGCTATGTGCTTAGTTGAGAGAAGTGAAACGTCGTGATCTTCAAAAAAAAGGTAAGTGACACACATATTTCCTACCTATTTTTACTACTGCATTAGTGTGTTTCAGTAGTATGCATGATAGGTGATTTGTTCAACTGTTTTATCAAATGCTTAGATCCTAGTAGTGTGTAGCTATCCCTCAAACCCCACCTGATAGGATGCTAAATACTTTGAAAAATATTGATGACATGCTATGATCTCTTGATAAAAGTGTTTTGTGAACAAATTAAGAATTTCAACTAAAATGAAACACCTGGGTGGATAGGTTTGATGATGGAGGCGATGTTGAGTGGCGACCTGGGGCTACACGTTGTGTAGTTGCTGCCTGGGCGTTCTGTAACGCCCTGCCTTTTGCTAAAGGAAGAACTCCTGTATATCTGTGCCATTCCCTGGATCAGTAGATAGCACCACAGTACAAAATAAGTAATCATTGCAATAGCATTAATATTACAACGTAAATCCAGTTACATAGGTCTTTAACCTTACGAGTACACAACATAAAGCATAGTTGCAGTGAGCTTCCATCTTCATCAAGTGCCACAGGCAGACGTGTTGGAATGTAAGCTCGAGATCCTACTCCTGGTTCCTTACTCGAAATAAAACCTGTACGTTTGAATATGCAGCCCCAGAGGGGTCAGTACAATGATGTACTGGCAAATGACACATATTTGGTGGCATTTTTGTGGAAAGAACTAGCTACATGATATTTGGCTGGTGGATCTCAAAGGCTGATTTGCATAAAGCCAATTTTGTCCTATAATCCGTTTTAAAACTTTCTTTCAACAAATTTTACTTCTCAAGGGTTAAGACAACCCCCATACACTACATACTGGCCGGTATGTAGTTCTGGGCGAAACTCAACAAAGTTCGGAACCTCAGGCACCACCACCCCTTGGAGTGTATGGTCCTTAGTTCCTGCCTAAGGGTTTCTAGACAAATTTTAATAATTCAGAATCGGTGATGAGATTCTTCCGTACATTCCATGTCTAGAGACTCAATTGTCCATAACCGAGGACACGGCTAATCGATTAGTTTTACACACCTTGCAAGGGTTGTGCACTTTCACCTTACGATTCATTTTATGCCCATACATAAAATGAAACGAGACCTTTTAGAGGAGAGGGCAACTAACTGGCAAGATCCGCTCCCAACCTATAATTCATCTACCACCATCTTCTTGCACACAAGTTGCACTCCCACATCTAATCAGTCAAGACATAGCCCATAATGTCATAAGGCTGCACTGGAAGTACACTAAGCATGGAAGACATAGTCATCTCTTTGTTCCTGGGTGGCCATCCCGAGCGGTATTCTGTTCCCACATCCTCTTACGAGGCATGCGTCCCAGAACCCACCTACCTCGCCTCCTCTTATCAAACCATTCCACCCAGGTGTTTGATTTTAGTTGAAGTTCTTAACTTGTTCACAAAACACTTTTCAAGTGATCTTAGCATGGCATCACTATTTTTCAAAGTATTTAGCATCCTTGATGTCTACGCACTTCTATTCTTGTAGACACTTATTGGGCCTCCAAGTGCAGAGGTTTGTAGAACAGCAGCAAGTTTCCCTTAAGTGGATCACCCAAGGTTTATCGAACCCAGGGAGGTTAGAGGTCAAAGCTATCCCTCTCAAGCAACCCTGCAATTACGATACAGAAAGTCTCTTGTGTCCCCAACACACCCAATACACTTGTCAGATGTATAGGTGCACTAGTTCGGCGAAGAGATAGTGAAATACAAGTGGTATGGATAATTATAAGTAGCAAACGTGATGTGAAATAAATATCGCTGCAAGCAAACAAGTAACAAAACAGGAAGTAAACGGTATGCAATGCTTGGAAACAAGGCCTAGGGATCATACTTTCACTAGTGGACACACTCCCAACAATATAACATGACTGAACAAATAACTTCTCTTTGCTAAGGTACTCTGAATTACTCTCCTATTGAATAACACTAATCATTGCGTAGTGGCTACAGAAGCACCCCTTAAAGTTCATCAAGTACTTGACAAACACCACTCATAGCGATACCCAAATCAGATCACAACTCAAGATAGAAATCATTGCAACTTAAACCAAGTACTAACACGGTGCACACACTGTCAACATTACACCATGAAAGGAGGAATAGATCACTCAAACTATCATAGCAATAATTATTCTCATAATCCACAAGAGATCACAATCATAGCCTAAACCAAGTACCACCATGATGCACGCACTGTCACCGTTACACCATAGCAGGAGGAATAGATTACTTTAATAACATTGCTAGAGTACACAAAATATCTGAATAATAACATGTACTTGTTCAACATGATACAAAGCTCACGATCACATAAAGATCACATCATGGGAGAGAGAGGTGAACCACATAGCTACCGGTAGAGCCCTTAGCCCCGGGGATGAACTACTCCCTCCTCATCATAGGAGACAGCAAGGTTGATGTAGATGGTGGTGAGGTCGATGGAGACGGCAGGGACGGCGATGGAGACCGATGGAGATGGCTCCGGGGGCACTTCCCCGTCCCGGCAGGGTGCCGGAACAGAGACTTCTGTCCCCCAAAATTCGTCGACGATGGCGGCGGAGCTGCGGAACTGGTTCTAGAAAATTGCCGACTCCCCTAGGGTTTTCCGTCCCGAGGCTTCTTATAGGCTTAGGGGCGTCGTCAGAGGAGGGCCAGGGCCTCCTCACACATGGCTGGCGCGGCCAGGGGCCTGGCCGCGCCACCTGTGTGTGTGGGGCCCCTGTGGCCCACCTCCTACTTCTCTTCGGATCTCTGGAAGCTTCCGGGAAAAATAAGACTTCAGGAACTTGTTTCGTCCAATTCCGAGAATATTTCCTGTGTATCACTTCTGAAACAGAAAAACAGCAGAAAACAGGAAACTGGCACTGTGGCACTTCGTTAATAGGTTAGTTCCAGAAAATGTATAAAAGTACCACTAAGTGTAACGAAACAATAGGCAAATGGTGTAAAAACAAGAATGGAGCATAAAAAATTATAGATACGTTTGAGACGTATCAAGCATCCCCAAGCTTAACTCCTGCTCGTCCTCGAGTAGGTAAGTGATAACAAAGAATAATTTTTGAGGTGACATGCACCTACACAATCTTGATCATATATGCAAGCATTGGTGAGCTGGGATCTATAGAACTTAAAACATGGGCATGAAAGATATAATCATGACAATAAGAAACTTAGCAACCATGTTGTAAACATGCAAATGAACACAAACAAAAGATCATGATAATGAAACAATGAAAGTCAAACATGTGTTCAAATCATAAGGAAAAACATACAAATGGTTTTTAGCTTGTCCTTCAAAGAGAGCAAAACATAAATGCATAGGACACCTCAAAGTTTAAGAGGGCGACTAGATACAAATAATTTAAGAACAAGTGAAACCAACAATATGAATCAATCAATGAACTTTGGGACAATGCATATTACACTAAGAATGACAACTATGCTCTCTTAATGGTGCATAAAGAAAGAAGGTGGTGACTCAACATAAAAGTAAAAAAGAAAGGCCCTTCACAGAGGGAAGCAGTGATTAAACATGTGCTAGAGCTTTTCATTTGTAAAACAGAGAGATAAAAATTGGTTTTGAGAGGTAATTGTCTTTGTCAACGACTGGCAATGGGGTTCTTACTATCTTCCATACAAAAATGAAGCAAGTTTTTGAGAGAGAGAGATTGGCACTTTTGTTCTCTTTTATAAAGCTTGGCACTCCTCCCCACCTTTTTTTCTTTCACAAACCATGGCTAACCGATTCCATCGGGTGCCCACCAACATTCACTTTCCATGGAGGAGTGCCTTTTTTCTTTCTTTTTCTCTTTTTTTTCTTTTTGGAATAAGCAATATGGAAGATAGCAAATCCGACCACTACGTCCCCATGAGCTGAAAACAGTGTCACAAAACGAGAAGTATTTTGAACGTTTTTGAAAGGTAGCACACGAAAATTTTACTTTGGAATGGCTTACAAATACCATGCATAGGAATTTATAGTGGACACAATGGCAAACTTGGTTTTTAGGAGTTGGATGCACGAGTAGAGCTCATACTCAGTACAAGGCGAGGGCTAGCAAAAGACTGGGAGCGACCAACTAAGAGAGCAATAATGGCCATAATCATGCATGCAAAGCGACAAAGCGACATTAAAAGAAGCATACGATGGCATCAAAAGTCAAAAACTAAATGATCATGAAGGCTAATGGCGACTTTGTAAGAGTCTAACATGTGTGAGCATGCGCCAAGTCAACCCAAATAAAGCATCAAGGAGAAAACCAAAATAATGCTTCCATACAATAAAAACAACGCATGATTTTTTTCAAAGGCTCATTAAGCAATCTCAGTTATTTGAGACAAGTCATGCTAGAGCAAAAACACTAAGCATACTATCAAAAAGACATCAAGCATGACATGAAAAAGCCTAAGCCGCAGTCTACACAAGCTCCTTCTTGTACCACTATTTTGCACAAAGCTTTTTCTCTTTTCCAACACCATTTGAAATTTTTATAAACACCTCTTTTGATGAAAACCAATAAAGATCAGAGGCAAAAATACACCTTGATGAAAAGATATGACAAGATCTGAACGCAAATCAAGGCGAAAACGAAAACCAAAAGCAGTAGCAGAAAAAGAAGAACACTCGGTGAACGATAAGAGTGAAAAACTGAGTGTTCTTAGCAAATGAAAACGAGTTCATCTCCTCCAAAAGAAACATGACGTGATCTAACCATTTATTGCAGCAAACAAACAAACCTAACCAACTAAGAAAACTAAAACAACTGACGCTCCAAGAAAAACACATAGTGCATGAAGCAATAAAAATATAGTGTTTTGAAAGGTGACCTGATTTTTGCCGATGAAGAAGGGGTGCCTCGGGGGCATCCCCAAGCTTTGACGCTTGTACTTCTTGGATATTTCTTGGGGTGATGCATGGGCATCCCCAAGCTTGAGCTTTTGTCCATTCTTCAACTCATCTCATCATTCTCCAATCCCTACACTTGAAAACTTCCTTCATACAAAACTAAACACAATTCTATTAGCAACATTAGTGTAAGCATAAAATATATTCAACCTATTTTAGCTTCAGGTTTCAACCCAAAACCACCACATATAAAGTATATACTACTGTAGCAACTTCCACAAGAGTTCCATGATCAAAAGAACTCAAAAGAAAGCGATAAAGTGGCAAACACAAATATTGGCAGAAATCTGTCAAAACTGAACAGCTGACAAAGGTCGAATTTTTGAGGGATTTTCTGTTGCTCAAATCAAAAAGTGTTCAACTAAGAAAAGTTTGGATATAACCTGGGTCATATGCACAAGAAATCGCAGGTCCAAAAGATAAACAGAGAATTTTCACGAATTTTTACGGTGTAGCACCGAAAACAGTTTCAGGACAGCAACATCCCCAAATCTTTACCTCACTCAAATTAGAGGCTTCTCTTGGCACAAAAACGAAATAAACAAGATAAGGAGCGGTTATTACAGTAGTAATAATTTCCAAGACTCAAATAAAAGAAAAAGTACTGAAAAATAAATAATGGGTTATCTCCCAAGAGTGCTTTTCTTTAACGCCTTTGAGCTAGGCGCAGTAATTTGCAAAGATGCTCATGTGGGCGCCATATAAGAGCTTGAGGCAAAGGCGCCATATAGGAACTTAAAGCAATAGAGAGCATCAAAAAGCAAGTATGGAACACATTTAAATCTAAACCACTTTCTATGAAAAATAGTCTTGTAAAGAGACAAGTCATAAAAGCGCAAAGCAAAAAGCATAGGAAGGCAAAACAAGTACAACTTCAAGAATTGCAACATAAAGAGGGGAAACTCAATATTGTTGAGATCCATCAAACCATGTTTCCCTCTCACATAATAACTTTCAGTAGCATCATGAATAGAACTAACAATATAACTATCACATAAAGCATCCCTATCATGAGCTACATGCATAAAAAAATTAATACTCACCACAGGAACAATAGTAATAGGAGCAGATTCACTAGAATAATTATTCTCATCACCATAATCATCATAAATAGGAGGCATATTGTAATCATAACTAATTTTATCCTCAATAGTAGGTGAACTGAAAATATTATACTCATCATCATAGCCATCATAAACTAGAGGTTTAGTATCATCACAAGCTAGAGAGCAACTATTTCTCAAAGCATACTCATCAAACATATCATCATAGCAAACTTTCTCCACTAAAGCTGGGGAACTAAAAATATCATACTCAACAAAACCAGCTTCCCCAAGCTTAGACTTTTCTATAGCATTAGCAATAACGGTATTCAAAGCATTCATACTAACAACACTATTAGCATGCAAATTAAGCTCCAAAGGTTTTTCAATTTTCTCTTCGAACACTTCATATCTAAACTCAGGAAAAAGACTACAGAACTCTTTGTTTTCCATTAAGCCTAACTAGTGAAAATAAAAACAAGAAACAAAAAGATGTAATTGCAGAATCTAAAGGAAATAACTCCGAGCACTCACACAGGAGGATGCGAGTACCTTTTACCTTACCTCCCCGGCAACGGCGCCAGAAAAGAGCTTGATGTCTACGCACTTCTATTCTTGTAGACACTTGTTGGGCCTCCAAGTGCAGAGGTTTGTAGAACAGCAGCAAGTTTCCCTTAAGTGGATCACCCAAGGTTTATCGAACTCAGGGAGGTTAGAGGTCAAAGCTATCCCTCTCAAGCAACCCTGCAATTACGATACAGAAAGTCTCTTGTGTCCCCAACACACCCAATACACTTGTCAGATGTATAGGTGCACTAGTTCGGCGAAGAGATAGTGAAATACAAGTGGTATGGATAATTATAAGTAGCAAACGTGATGTGAAATAAATATCGCTGCGAGCAAACAAGTAACAAAACAGGAAGTAAACGGTATGCAATGCTTGGAAACAAGGCCTAGGGATCATACTTTCACTAGTGGACACACTCCCAACAATATAACATGACTGAACAAATAACTTCTCTTTGCTAAGGTACTCTGAATTACTCTCCTATTGAATAACACTAATCATTGCGTAGTGGCTACAGAAGCACCCCTTAAAGTTCATCAAGTACTTGACAAACACCACTCATAGCGATACCCAAATCAGATCACAACTCAAGATAGAAATCATTGCAACTTAAACCAAGTACTAACACGGTGCACACACTGTCAACATTACACCATGAAAGGAGGAATAGATCACTCAAACTATCATAGCAATAATTATTCTCATAATCCACAAGAGATCACAATCATAGCCTAAACCAAGTACCACCATGATGCACGCACTGTCACCGTTACACCATAGCAGGAGGAATAGATTACTTTAATAACATTGCTAGAGTACACAAAATATCTGAATAATAACATGTACTTGTTCAACATGATACAAATCTCACGATCACATAAAGATCACATCATGGGAGAGAGAGGTGAACCACATAGCTACCGGTAGAGCCCTTAGCCCTGGGGATGAACTACTCCCTCCTCATCATAGGAGACAGCAAGGTTGATGGAGATGGCGGTGAGGTCGATGGAGACGGCACGGACGGCGATGGAGACCGATGGAGATGGCTTCGGGGGCACTTCCCCGTCCCGGCAGGGTGCCGGAACAGAGACTTCTGTCCCCCAAAATTCGTCGACGACGGCGGCGGAGCTGCGGAACTGGTTCTAGAAAATTGCCGACTCCCCTAGGGTTTTCCATCCCGAGGCTTCTTATAGGCGAAGGGGCGTCGTCAGAGGAGGGCCAGGGCCTCCTCACACATGGCTGGCACGGCCAGGGCCCTGGCCGCGCCACCTGTGTGTGTGGGGCCCCTGTGGCCCACCTCCTACTCCTCTTCGGATCTCTGGAAGCTTCCGGGAAAAATAAGACTTCAGGAACTTGTTTCGTCCAATTCCGAGAATATTTCCTGTGTATCACTTCTGAAACAGAAAAACAGCAGAAAACAGGAAACTGGCACTGTGGCACTTCGTTAATAGGTTAGTTCCGGAAAATGTATAAAAGTACCACTAAGTGTAACGAAACAATAGGCAAATGGTGTAAAAACAAGCATGGAGCATCAAAAATTATAGATACGTTTGAGACGTATCAATCCTAACAGGTGGGGTTTGAGGGATTTCTACACACTACTAGGTTCTAAGCATTTGATAAAACAGTTGAGTAAATCACCTATCATGCATACTACAAGAGGTGAATATACTAATGCATAAGTAAAATGGGTAAAGGGACATGTGTGTCACTTGCCTTTTTGAAGAATACGATCTTTCCACTTCTCTCAACTAAGCACGTAGCTCTTCGTAAAAACTATAGCACAAGAAATAGCATACCATAAACAATCCATACAAACACAATCAAACAAATCAAACAATTGAAAGCGTTTGTTTAACAATTTAGATTTATTGAGATGTTATGACAAGAAAGATATGGTAAAGGATCATGATTTGGGAGGTACGAATTTGAGAGCTTAGTTGGGGAGGATCAATATGATTTGAGAGAGAATTGGGCTAGGCAAGATGTAAGTGATAAAGTCTTTATGCTTTATCAAAGCATATAAGAGTTTTAGGAATAGCTCATGTGTAATAAATTACACAAGAGTCAGTTCGTGCAATTACAATACTATTGAGTAAAGGTGACAACAATTACTCTTAAATAGTATATATTGCACTTAGGAACTAGGCTAGGTTTTAAGAATGCTTGAACAACTCTATTAGCACATTTGCAAGTTGAATAGTTCAATACATGTGAACCAAAACTAGGTAGGCATGGGATTGGGTATGAATGATTGATATTTGAGGATATGGCTCAAATGGTTCATTGATCAACATGGTGTATAACACATACTATGGTATGGGCTATAACAACTTCACATTAATAGAACCTAAGTTTGAGATGAATTCATATTCTACTCAAGTAGCACAATTGCAATTTGAATATATATAAATTAGACAAAATATGATGAGTGAGATCTTTATGCTTTATCAAAGCATATTGAATCTTGGAATATCTCATGTGGGTAAATCACATAAGAGACAAAATAGTGCAATAGCAATACTATTGAATAAGTGTGACAACAATTATTCTTAAATAGTATATATTACACTTAAGCTTAGGCTAGGATTTTTATAACATTGAAGTACTTAATTAACTCAAATGCGAATTGAATAGTTCAATGCAAGGCTAAGATTGAGTAGACATGGGTAAATGGCTATAGGTAATGGATATTGTATAGATGATGTCTGAAACATGGCTTAGTGTTCCTAATGAGTAAATGGGATTGGGTTGAGTACTATGATGTGGATTTGATCAATACCATAGTAGCAAGGGTAGAAACTAAGATAGAAAGTATCACACTTTACTCAAATGACACATTTGTAATTTGAATAAGTGGGTACTAGGCAAGATAGGTCTAAGTAGATATGATCTTGATCAAGATGTTGTTTAGATAACATTGATGACTAGGTATGATCATAAGATTCAATTTTATAGAAGGAATCATTAATAGAAATAGAAATAGAATTTATCTATATAGGAACTACTCAAATTCTCATATTAGAATTTGAATAAATGTGAAGTGGTTCAAGAAATTATGGGAGTGATGCTACTGGATAGCTTGCAGTAAAACAAAGTCACTGCAATTGGAATCACTCAGAATTAAGTTATGGAATTCAAATTATGTTCAAATTAGTGATTTGAATAGATTTGAATGCACAAAGTGTGTGCACATATCAACTTTGAAATTTATTGGTCCTAAAGTGTTCTACATGTTCCAAGGAATCCAGAGACTACAAATTTGTAAATTTTAGGTTAACAGAACTAAAGATATGAATTAAACAAGCTAACAGAAGGTTTGATTCCAATTTGAAAATAGTTTCAAATTGAACCCATAAAATATAATATTTTATCATACTGATGGATTCTACACTTCCTAAGGATTCCAACGGTATATTATTTGTTATTTTTGGACCTACAGATCAAAAGATATGATTTTCTGAAGATCTAGATCAAATCTGATTTCAATTTCTAATTTGAATCTGCTTTAATCCGAGAGTCGCCACGCGGCGTGTTCTGGTTGGTGGATACCACTTCGGCCGGATCGGCATCGTGGATCGTCGGATTCAAGTGGATCTGGACATACAGGATTTGCCCGTACCCCTTCACTTAAGTGATCTGTTAGGATCACTAGATCTTGATCCAACGGTGCAAAAGAAAGGAGAGGGGAGAGGCTCACCTCGGCTAGGTTTCCGGCGAGGAAATCCAACGATGCGGCCAGACGTCAAGCTCCGGTGAGCTTCCGGCGAGTTCTGGATGGCGGCGATGCCACGACGATGATCAGGGAGACACGGCGAGCTCGAAAACTTGGTCGGTGTCGTCGATTGCTTGCGGAATAGGAGGAGGGCGCCGGCTGGAGATGCGCGGGGCGACTATGTGCTTCGAGAGAGGTCGTGGGCTTTGATTCCCTGCGTTCCTGGCCGATTTGGTGGCATCAGCATGTGCGCCCGAGGATAGGAAGATGATTAGGGTCCAGAGGGGGTGGCGGAGTACCTCACAGTCGTCGGAATCGACGGAAAGGAGCGGCAGTATTAGCGGACTCCGGCGAGCTATCCTGAGGCAGCCTGGCGGCGATTCTGCGAGAGATCAGAGGGGAAAGAGAGATGGGGTCGAGGCCTTCTTATAGCCGTGGCGCGGGGAAGAAACGGCAGGGGAATTAATCGAATTGAAGAGGGGGAGTAATCGGCCTGGAGGCTTCGTCGTCGGCGTGCGTTTCGGCTGGAGGAAGGAGACGCTGACGTGGCTTGATGCATGGGACCCACGAGTCAGTGAGAGAGGAGGGGGAGAGGCTGTACCGATTCGGGTTAGGTTAGTTGGGCTATGGGCTGGATTCTAGCCTGGGCCGAAACGGTACCCCCTGGCCCCTTTTCATATTTTTCTTTCTTTCTTCTTTTTCTTTTTCTGTTTTCTTATTTCCTTTCTAGAATTTGCATATTGAATCCAAATAGAGCCAAACCAATTTCTAATCTTTTCTAAAATTCAAATAAACAATACAAAACAGTAAGAGCTAAGTTTTCAGAATAAAACATGATTTTCCAAATAAAACTCTATATCTTAGCCAAAGGGCTTATTTGCATGAACCAAAGTAGAAATAGGATTTTAAAATAATCCTTTTAAATTCAGAGAATAAAGTTTACAAAAATAGTTTTTGAAATATATTTTTCAAACATTCCTTTGGCATATAAAACTTAATAAATCATTTTGTAGGACATTTCTTTTGCAAGCTTACATAGGTTTGAATAAAGGATGGAAAATAGTATTTTGATACTTGATCTTTCTCAAAGAAGTTCTTCACGAAAATAATAGAAAGTTTAAAATAGTTTTCTAATAAAGCTTTCAAATAGACTCAAAAGTTTTAAATCCCTATGAATTTCCAATCATCTCAAGCAAAACAAAAGCGAAAATTTTCCCCCAAAATTTGATAAAATCTTGGGATGTTACAGACTACCACCCTTAAAAGAAATCTCGTCCTCGAGATTGGAGAAGGCTAAAAGAAAATAGGTATTAGGTTATTTGGGTTTAGGTATCTGGGTAGCTACCACCCTTAAAAGAAAATTCCTCATGGTGGTATCTTGATGCTTCCTTGGGCACTTGCATTTTGTTCCCAGCTTGAATTCACTGTTGTGCCTTTTTTTTTGCTCTTTTCAGAACTATTGATGATCAATACTATGTTCAAAAGTGGGCACACCAAGGGTTCCATCCAATTCTGGTGATAAGCAGATATCATCCATCGCGTTGTCTTCAACAAGGTAGTCCACATCTTCATTTACAATCGGTGGGTGTCTATTCACAAATCCGGGCACCAACCTTCCTTATGGGGTTGCTTGAGGTAACCTTACTCTATTGTAGAGCTTTCTATCCAACGGGGTAGTTGTTGAACTACTTTGGACACTGAGGAGTCACTCTTTGGTTCAATCAGAGGACCAAGCTGAGTTGTCTCCTCTTTGGGTCATTCAGAAGACCAAGCTGAGAGGGTATACTCTCATCATCTCAACTTTCTTATCATCATCCTTAGAGGTTCTTCATCTTATGATTGCTTCCTTATACCATTCTGCTCTTCAATTTTCCATGATACCATTCTGTTCTGGTAACCTTCCTGGTTGTTGCACATCTTTCAAGAATGTGTATCTAGCCTTTTCTTGGTTTGTCCTCACCAAGGCCAAGAAATCATATAGATCATTGTCAAACTCCTTGTTGCTTTTTAGCTGATTTTCGTTGCAGAATCTCAAAAGATGACTCAGTGTCAAGTGCTGCATGCTTGCCCCACGAACATGATGAGACCACACATCCCAATGAATTAGGATGGCATCTCTCTGTTGTCTTCTCATGCATTTCATAGGGGTAAACAAGGTGGATTCTGTAAGAGGTACTTACACCTTCAAGGGACGGAAGGTCGCCTTATAACCAGCATTGTTGAATCTTTTCTTGATACCGGTGCAAGTCGTGCTACTTGCCACAGGTACCAGATGGTCCTTAAGAATTCCTTTAGCAACCGTCTTCATAGTTGTTGAAAGGCGCTGAACAACTTGATCATATCTCGAAGATGAACTCCTTCTCTGGGAATAGGGATCTAACGAAGCTCTCATGGGCAGAAAAATAGTTCCATGGATTTGGAGAGTGGCTTCATAACATCGCAGATCGGGATGGGGTACACTTCGGCGGCGTAAAGCTTTGGAATCAGGAGGCAATCTCATAGGTAGTGGTGGTTGTCTTTGTTGTGACTCTCTGGAGAGGAGCGACCTCTCTTTTATAGGCTCAGGAAGGTAGTCGAACAAGCCACGTGGGAAGTCAAAACGAAGAGTCGGGAAGGTAAATCGAACAGGCAGTAGCCGAAACTGAACAGTCTTCGTATTCAAAGCCCACTAAGCAACACGTTTTTGATTCGTGTAGCCGTTCAATAAACCAAATCCTCACCGTATTCCTACGTTTTGGCCACTGGCTCACTATAAGGGATGTAACATATTATCCTCCCAAGGTTAAGGTTTAACATCGTCGTCTCTCATGTAGGTATGTCTCTCTAGATTCACCATTCCTCACACAAGAGCGAACAATATGAGTAGTCGTCATGGGCGCGAATCCATGTCGCACTCAATCATTTCCTTGTATTTGGTTTGGTGCATCTCGCATTCTAACTCTTGGTCAACCTCACTAGCTTTTAAACAAAAGTTTTGTTGAACTTGGAACCAAGTTCCCAAATTCTATTTTGAATTTGAAAAACAAAATCTATCGTTCCTAGCTAGAGGTTTTCAATAAGGCTCACGGCAATAATCCTTAAGTTGCAGATCCTTTGGTTTGCCATTCAAGAGGGAATAAAATCCTTTCCATTGCTCTGTTTGCTCTTTCCATTGCTCTTTTTGCTCCTTCCATCTTTCAAGAGGTGGTTGAATAGTATTACTTCCACAATAGTTACACCTTGGGGTGTCTTCTTATTGTTTGCATGGTATCCTTCAGTCATCCTAGCTTACTGGAGTCTTGGGGTATTATTCTTTGTGCACCCTCTGGCGTAATGTTCCAGTCTCTCGTACTTGAAACACTACCTCTTGCTATTGTACTCTGTATCCTTATCTCCAACTGAGGGTCATTGTAGTTGTTCTGTCGTGGAGATAAACTTGATTGGGTTTTCGGACAAGTTTAGGTCTTAGCATAGATGAGAATTAGATAGAAGGGATCTAAAGAAGAAAATCTTACCCAAAACAAAACAGATCAAAACAATTCATCTTACAAGTAATATCTAGCAAACATTCATCATAACAAGCAAACTAGTTTTCAAACAAACGGGAAGGTACGATCATCCACAAGTCGGTATGACCATAACGTTTATTACACGTCGTTGCTTATTAAGATTTCCTAAATGGAGGTCCAACTAAGGCTTCTTGGTACTCTTCTAAGCAGATCCATTGTTCTGGTCCAGCTGCTTTAGTAGATTGGCAATCTGTTCATCCTTGGTTTTGATGAGGTCTCCTTGATCGCTAAGTTCAGATTCCAACTTTTCCATGTCACCTTGAAGTTGACTTATGGTTGTCTTCAATGCAGTAGTGTCTTCCTTTTCTTCCTTGAGGTCTTGCTGGGTATTGTGAAGTCTCCATTTGAGTCTTTCTCCAAGCTCCTTTATTGCTGACCAAGCAGCACATCTTGCTGAGTCAAGGAATGATGGATATATCTCGGAGTTGGTAAACATCCAAAGTCCCATCTCCTTGTGGTCATCTTCCTTATTCTTGCATAAATGAAGCTGCACCCACCAATATTCTTCACCTTCATCCATCATGGGAAATCCTTTGTAAACAGCTTCTCCTTGCATTCCCATACTTAACATGAGGTTCTTCAAGGCTTTGGGAAACTTAGTCTCACACTTCAGGGTCATGATCATCACTGGGCCTTTCTTCAGTGATTCAATGAGGCTGGTCATCTAAATTAGAAAGAAGAGTAGTGTAAAACAAATGAATGGGGTAAGTCTTTACAAGAAAATTTCAAACTAAGAGTATATAGATTGATCTCATTTAGGAAACTGAATTGATTTTCTTTTTGAAGAGAGAGGAAAAAATCCTAGGGCGTTCTGTAACGCCCTGCCTTTTGCTAAAGGCAGAACTCCTGTGTATTTGTGCCATTCCCTGGATCAGTAGATAGCACCACAGTACAAAATAAGTAATCATTGCAATAGCATTAATATTACAACGTAAATCCAGTTACATAGGTCTTTAACCTTACGAGTACACAACATAAAGCATAGTTGCAGTGAGCTTCCATCTTCATCAAGTGCCACAGGCAGACGTGTTGGAATGTAAGCTCGAGATCCTACTCCTGGTTTCTTACTCGAAATAAAACCTGCATGTTTGAATATGCAGCCCCAGAGGGGTCAGTACAATGATGTACTGGCAAATGACACATATTTGGTGGCATTTTTGTGGAAAGAACTAGCTACATGATATTTGGCTGGTGGATCTCAAAGGCTGATTTGCATAAAGCCAATTTTGTCCTATAATCCGTTTTAAAACTTTCTTTCAACAAATTTTACTTCTCAAGGGTCAAGACAACCCCCATACACTACATACTGGCCGGTATGTAGTTCTGGGCGAAACTCAACAAAGTTCGGAACCTCAGGCACCACCACCCCTCGGAGTGTATGGTCCTTAGTTCCTGCCTAAGGGTTTCTAGACAAATTTTAATAATTCAGAATCAGTGATGAGATTCTTCCGTACATTCCATGTCTAGAGACTCAATTGTCCATAACCGAGGACACGGCTAATCGATTAGTTTTACACACCTTGCAAGGGTTGTGCACTTTCACCTTACGATTCATTTTATGCCCATACATAAAATGAAACATGACCTTTTAGAGGAGAGGGCAACTAACTGGCAAGATCCACTCCCAACCTATAATTCATCTACCACCATCTTCTTGCACACAAGTTGCACTCCCACATCTAATCAGTCAAGACAGAGCCCATAATGTTATAAGGCTGCACTGGAAGTACACTAAGCATGGAAGACATAGTCATCTCTTTGTTCCTGGGTGGCCATCCCGAGCGGTATTCTGTTCCCACATCCTCTTACAAGGCATGCATCCCAGAACCCACCTACCTCGCCTCCTCTTATCAAACCATTCCACCCAGGTGTTTGATTTTAGTTGAAGTTCTTAACTTGTTCACAAAACACTTTTCAAGTGATCTTAGCATGGCATCACTATTTTTCAAAGTATTTAGCATCCTAACAGGTGGGGTTTGAGGGATTGCTACACACTACTAGGTTCTAAGCATTTGATAAAACAGTTGAGTAAATCACCTATCATGCATACTACAAGAGGTGAATATACTAATGCATAAGTAAAATGGGTAAAGGGACATGTGTGTCACTTGCCTTTTTGAAGAATACGATCTTTCCACTTCTCTCAACTAAGCACGTAGCTCTTCGTAAAAACTATAGCACAAGAAATAGCATACCATAAACAATCCATACAAACACAATCAAACAAATCAAACAATTGAAAGCGTTTGTTTAACAATTTAGATTTATTGAGATGTTATGACAAGAAAGATATGGTAAAGGATCATGATTTGGGAGGTACGAATTTGAGAGCTTAGTTGGGGAGGATCAATATGATTTGAGAGAGAATTGGGCTAGGCAAGATGTAAGTGATAAAGTCTTTATGCTTTATCAAAGCATATAAGAGTTTTAGGAATAGCTCATGTGTAATAAATTACACAAGAGTCAGTTCATGCAATTACAATACTATTGAGTAAAGGTGACAACAATTACTCTTAAATAGTATATATTGCACTTAGGAACTAGGCTAGGTTTTAAGAATGCTTGAACAACTCTATTAGCACATTTGCAAGTTGAATAGTTCAATACATGTGAACCAAAACTAGGTAGGCATGGGATTGGGTATGAATGATTGATATTTGAGGACATGGCTCAAATGGTTCATTGATCAACATGGTGTATAACACATACTATGGTATGGGCTATAACAACTTCACATTAATAGAACCTAAGTTTGAGATGAATTCATATTCTACTCAAGTAGCACAATTGCAATTTGAATATATATAAATTAGACAAAATATGATGAGTGAGATCTTTATGCTTTATCAAAGCATATTGAATCTTGGAATATCTCATGTGGGTAAATCACATAAGAGACAAAATAGTGCAATAGCAATACTATTGAATAAGTGTGACAACAATTATTCTTAAATAGTATATATTACACTTAAGCTTAGGCTAGGATTTTTATAACATTGAAGTACTCAATTAACTCAAATGCGAATTGAATAGTTCAATGCAAGGCTAAGATTGAGTAGACATGGGTAAATGGCTATAGGTAATGGATATTGTATAGATGATGTCTGAAACATGGCTTAGTGTTCCTAATGAGTAAATGGGATTGGGTTGAGTACTATGATGTGGATTTGATCAATACCATAGTAGCAAGGGTAGAAACTAAGATAGAAAGTATCACACTTTACTCAAATGACACATTTGTAATTTGAATAAGTGGGTACTAGGCAAGATAGGTCTAAGTAGATATGATCTTAATCAAGATGTTGTTTAGATAACATTGATGACTAGGTATGATCATAAGATTCAATTTTATAGAAGGAATCATTAATAGAAATAGAAATAGAATTTATCTATATAGGAACTAATCAAATTCACATATTAGAATTTTAATAAATGTGAAGTGGTTCAAGAAATTATGGGAGTGATGCTACTGGATAGCTTGCAGTAAAACAAAGTCACTGCAATTGGAATCACTCAGAATTAAGTTATGGAATTCAAATTATGTTCAAATTAGTGATTTGAATAGATTTGAATGCACAAAGTGTGTGCACGTATCAACTTTGAAATTTATTGGTCCTAAAGTGTTCTACATGTTCCAAGGAATCCAGAGACTACAAATTTGTAAATTTTAGGTTAACAGAACTAAAGATATGAATTAAACAAGCTAACAGAAGGTTTGATTCCAATTTGAAAATAGTTTCAAATTGAACCCATAAAATATAATATTTTATGATACTGATCGACTCTACACTTCCTAAGGATTCCAACGGTATATTATTTGTTATTTTTGGACCTACAGATCAAAAGATATGATTTTCTGAAGATCTAGATCAAATCTGATTTCAATTTCTAATTTGAATCTGCTTTAATCCGAGAGTCGCCACACGGCGTGTTCTGGTTGGTGGATACCGCTTCGGCCGGATCGGCATCGTGGATCGTCGGATTCAAGTGGATCTGGACATACATGATTTGCCCGTACCCCTTCACTTAAGTGATCTGTTAGGATCACTGGATCTTGATCCAACGGTGCAAAAGAAAGGAGAGGGGAGAGGCTCACCTCGGCTAGGTTTCCGGCGAGGAAATCCGGCGATGCGGCCAGACGTCGAGCTCCGGTGAGCTTCCGGCGAGTTCTGGACGGCGGCGATGCCACGACGATGATCAGGGAGACACGGCGAGCTCGAAAACTTGGTCGGCGTCGTCGATTGCTTGCGGAATAGGAGGAGGGCGCCGGCTGGAGATGCGCGGGGCGACGATGTGCTTCGGGAGAGGTCGTGGGCTTCGATTCCCTACGTTCCTGGCCGATTTGGTGGCATCAGCATGTGCGCCCGAGGATAGGAAGATGATTAGGGTCCAGAGGGGGTGGCGGAGTACCTCACAGTCGTCGGAATCGACGGAAAGGAGCGGCAGTATTAGCGGACTCCGGCGAGCTATCCTGAGGCAGCCTGGCGGCAATTCTGCGGGAGATCAGAGGGGAAAGAGAGATGGGGTCGAGGCCTTCTTATAGCCGTGGCGCGGGGAAGAAACGGCAGGGGAATTAATCGAATTGAAGAGGGGGAGTAATGGGCCTGGAGGCTTGGTCGTCGGCGTGCGTTTCGGCTGGAGGAAGGAGACGCTGACGTGGCCTGACGCGTGGGACCCACGAGTCAGTGAGAGAGGAGGGGGAGAGGCTGTACCGATTTGGGTTAGGTTAGTTGGGCTATGGGCTGGATTCTAGCCTGGGCCGAAACGGTACCCCTGGCCCCTTTTCATATTTTTCTTTCTTTCTTCTTTTTCTTTTTCTGTTTTCTTATTTCCTTTCTAGAATTTGCATATTGAATCCAAATAGAGCCAAACCGATTTCTAATCTTTTCTAAAATTCAAATAAACAATACAAAACAGTAAGAGATAAGTTTTCAGAATAAAACATGATTTTCCAAATAAAACTCTATATCTTAGCCAAAGGGCTTATTTGCATGAACCAAAGTAGAAATAGGATTTTAAAATAATCCTTTTAAATTCAGAGAATAAATTTTACAAAAATAGTTTTTGAAATATATTTTTCAAACATTCCTTTGGCATATAAAACTTAATAAATCATTTTGTAGGACATTTTTTTTGCAAGCTTACATAGGTTTGAATAAAGGATGGAAAATAGTATTTTGATACTTGATCTTTCTCAAAGAAGTTCTTCAAGAAAATAATAGAAAGTTTAAAATAGTTTTCTAATAAAGCTTTCAAATAGACTCAAAAGTTTTAAATCCCTATGAATTTCCAATCATCTCAAGCAAAACAAAAGCGAAAATTTTCCCCCAAAATTTGATAAAATCTTGGGATGTTACACGTTCACTTGTGGTTTGCCACCTAGAAACAAAGAGGTTAACATGTCTTCCATACTTAGAGTGCTTCCAGTGCAGCCTTATGACATTATGGGCTCTGTCTTGACTGATTAGATGTGGGAGTGCAAATTGTGTGCAAAGCAGGGGCTGGTAGTTGAATTGTAGGTTGGGGACGGAGCTTGCCGGTTATTTGCCCTCTCCTTCTAAAAGGTCTCGTTTCATTTTATGTATGGGCATAAAATGAATCGTAAGGTGAAAGTGCACAACCCTTGCAAGGTGTCAAAACTAATCGATTAGCCGAGTCCTCAGAATGGATAATTGAGTCTCTAGACATGGAATGTACGGAAGAATCTCATCACCATTTTTGAATGCTTTAAAACTTGTCTAGCAACAATCAGGAGAAGGATCAGGGCCATGCACTCCGAGGGGTGGTGGTTTCTGTACTTCAAAACTTTGTTGAGTTGCGCCCAGAACTACATACCGGCCAGTATGTAGTGTATGGGGGTTGTCTTGACCCTTAAAAAATAAATTTTTGAAAAGAATTTTTTTTAGGATAAAATTGGCTTTATGCAAATCAGCCTATGAGATCCACCAGCCAAATGTCATGTAGTATAGTCTTTCCACAAAAATGCCACCAAATATGTGTCATTTGCCAGTACATCATTGTACTGACCCCTCTGGGGCTGCATATTCAACGCGCAGGTTTTGTTGTCGGGTAAGGAACCAGGAGTAGGATCTCGAGCTTACATTCCAACACGTCTGTCTGTGGCACTTGATGAAGATGGAAGCTCACTGCAACTATGCTTTATGCTGTGTACTCGTAAGGTTGAAGACCTATGTAACTGGATTTACATTATAATATTGATGCTATTGCAATGATTACTTATTTTGTACTGTGGTGCTATCTACTGATCCAGGGAATGGCACAGATACACAGGAGTTCTACCTTTAGTAAAAGGCAGGGCGTTACAATTTGAGTAATTACCTTCATAGGTTAATTATAATTCTTTTCAGCTTATTTCATTTGTACAATAGTAAATCCTATGATCATACCTATTCACCCACATCATCTTGACACCACCTTGACACATATCATATCTATCTAAATCATGTTTGTCTAGTCCACACCAATTCAAATTACAATTATGGTATTTGAGTAAAGTGTGTTGTATCTCAATCATAGACTTTACTTTTAGGGATTTCTATTTTCGTGCCCTCAGGTCCTTACTTGTACTCAGTTTTCCCCAGCTCGTTAGTTTTTCCTCAGTTTCCCCAAGCCATTGTCTAAAACCCTCAGAAGGAGCTCAGACGGGACGATTCCCGTTTAGTTGACCATTTCCGTGCTGACGTATGGGGCCACGTCGTGTGGGGCCGTGTTGCATGGGGCTGGTAGAAAGGGACAGCGTGGGATAGGACGAGACCGCGTTTGGTTGTACATGAGAGCTCGGTTCTGTCTCTCTCGGGCCAAATTGGCATTGCCTTTTCAGAGCGCCTTTTCAGAGCGCCTTTTCAGAGCGCCTTTTTCCCCTCTCTCTCTGTAACAATTCTCTCTCTTTCCACCAAATTAGTATCAAATCTAGAGAAGCTTCTATTTCTGTCTTTCTTCAATGATTGTTGCCTTTTGGCCCTCATTTTTTGCCCAATATGGTAACAAATCTAGAAGCTAGTATAGGATAAATTCACAGCAGCATAATAAATCCAGAAAACTAAGTATAATACATAAACATTATACAGTAGCCAAAAGCAGCCAATAACAATGTTCTTCATTCTTCATCATATATTTCGTCATCACTACAATTAATGAGATGAAGGAAATATTCACTGAACTCCCTCCATCTGTAGTGTGCAGCCAATACATCCTCCAAACGGTATGGCCTTTGTTCATTTTTTGGACCATATCCTATTCTATCCGCACGTCGTGGCCACTCATCCCAGGCCTTTCTATCATCGTCATACTCTCTGATATAACCCAAATCCATATAGTAGATGCAGCCAGGTCGAACTGTCGGGTGCACTCTGGTGTCGATAGAGATACACCGGATAAAATTGACGAAGAGGGCACGACTGCCAATGTTACTGACGGCATGGAGAGAGCGGCTCTCAGTGTCCACATGGTACACCAATGGTTTACCTTCCTCCAAATGCATGTTGTCATCAGTGCTGCCGCCCAACAACACAAGCAGCAGATCACCATCCGACTCCACAAGGTAGAACTTGGAATCATAATTATTTCCAAGTTCTGGAAATGAAAATAGTGTCTTCATGCTGACAGTGCTTGCGCACTGCTCCAACTGGACATTGTTGGCGCACACTATTCTTCCGAACTCATTCACAGCTATTGCATATAATTCGCCATTGAACGGGGTAATGTAACGCAGAGAATGGTCCTCGATCGTAAATCTTCCTTCTCCCCAATCATCTACATCTATATCCTTAGTTGGAGAGCTCTTATCAACCCAAGCAATTTCATTGCGGTAACCTGTGCAAATGAAGACCATAGTCGGAGACTTCATTACAGCGACTGACTTCACAATCATAGATGGCATCTGCGTCTCAAATGTAGCATTCAATGTCTTTGTGAGTGGGTTCAGAAGCTGTATCTGGTGCGGCTGGTTCCTCTGGGCAAGCACAATGACGCCATGATAAAAGCCGACGAAGTAGTATCTAAAAGCAAGTTGATGAAGATAACATTCAACACTAAGATGTTTACGATTGAAAATAAAAATAGATTAACTCTATAGATATGGAGGAATTTGAACCTTGCATGAACTTCCGTTAGATCGATGGTGACGTAGCGGGATATGCGGAGGTTGAGGAAGGAGAACTCAGCAGCGCGTGGAAGGGCGTGTTCTACCACGATCCATTCATGCAGGTGCACGTCGGGCTGAGGTAGTTCTGAACGCCAATTTGTACAAACTTGCCTCAAAGCACCGTAGGTGTCCACGTACTCCTCATTCGCCAGTAAGCAGTCGCCGATCTTGTGAAGTGGTCTGTCACCCTTAAGAGAGGCCCAGTTCACGGAGGCGCCGTGCTTGGATGCGCCGCCCTCGGATGCGACGGGCTCGGCGGCGACAGGCTCGGATGCGACAGGCTCAGAGGCGATGGGCTCGGAGGCGATGGGCTCGGAGGCGACGGGCTCGGGGGCGACGGCCGCCGGCGCATTCTTCTTCTCCATCGCCGGAAGGAGAGCGCACGTAGGGCAGTTGGGGTTTTTTGTATTTGGAGAAGGTGATGGGACGTGAGAGGCGTGGTTGCGTGCGTGAGTTATAATGAGACTGTGTGCAGAGGGAGGGAGAGAGGGGCTCTGTACTGGCAAAGTGACGGTTCATCTCAGCAGTTGACATTTGGTCTCAACACGCGCACTGCGCGGCTAACCGCTGCTCACCGCGACATGCGTCCGTGGGACTGCACGTCAGCACCGTTACGTGTACTCAGTTCTACCCTTGAGTCTTACACTGGAAAAATATCTGTACTCAGTTTTCCCCTCGAGTACTAATACTGGCTAGTGCAATATACTCAGTTTTACCCTCAAGTGGCTGGTCAACAGAGAGTCAACAAATGGGATTAAGCTATCTAATTGAGTCATTTCATGCGCAAAAAAATTCAAAAAAATAAAATCATAGTGCCTCCTACTCATGGAGTCTTGTTATGTGACCTGCCACGTAGACAATCATATATAAATCAAGTTTTAACACAAATGGTCACTTCTGAAATCACTAGTAGGTATGAAGGTTCATGGCTTTCCACTCAAACCCCTTCTCAAAACATCTATACCCAAAACATAGTTTGTCTGAATGAGGCCATAATTTTTACACTCATGTATATTTGAATTGCTAATACTTTGAGGTAGGCCAACCTGGGTTTCATTGTATAAAACATGTGTTTTTCTTTTTCTAAATCTCTTATTTGAATTCCTTAGCCTATTTACTATTTACTTGCCCTTGTATCCTTGATACTACTCAGTTTTACCCTCTTCCTTCTCACAGAAGCCCAAACTTGGCCTGATTGGTCGAGCTGTTGTCACATGGATCGTGCCCACCTACCGTCGATCCTATGATCTAATGAGCAGGATCGTGCCACCCTCTCTCTATCTGTCGGTGGCAAACTACTACCCCTCTATGTATGCTAAATAACGAGTTTGCCACTAGATTCAACAAGTTTGGTAATCACGAATTTCTTGTACGCATTACTTTTTACTGTAAAATGATAAACTATCACGCATTTCCATTTCTTTTAGGCATTACTTTTCACGGTGAAATGATAAACTATCACGAATTTCCTTTAGGCATTACTTTTCACGGTGAAATGATAAACTATCACGAATTTCCTTTAGGCATTACTTTTCATGGTAAAATAATAAACTATCATGAATTTCCATTTCTTTTATGCACTACTTTTTTGTTGAGATATAAACACCCACAACGGTCATCTCCTCCTTAATTTATTGTGTAAACCCCACAACGGTTATCTCTCCCTTATAAACCCCCACAATGGCCATCCCTCATGTCAATAGGTTCTACCTCTCTCTTCTTCGTTTCTGCCTCTCTCTTCTTCGTTCACATACACTTGATCCATTGCCATGGCTTCCACATCTCGGACACTGACCGAAAGGGGAAGGGGAAGGGGAAAGGGTGGCCTAGGTGGTGGATCATCATCATTGCCACCACCACCGTCAACACTGCCATTGATCATAGAGGAGTTCTTAATTGTCATCTATGAAGACCCTTTGGCCAAGAAGGTACGTATGCATTCCCACATATATGATGCATGTGATTAATTATGTGCATGTTCCAAAAAGCCTTTAATTTCAAATGATTGGCGCTCGATCTCTTTGCAGGCACTCCCACAAAAGTTTGCGGACTATCTTGATGGCCAGGAGCCCGCAAAGGTGTATCTGCGAGCAGCTGACTGCGGTCCTCGTCTCTGGACCATGGAGGTCCTATTTGATGGACAAGGCCGGATGTACCTCGACAAGGGCTGGGAGAATTTTGCCATCGCGCATGGTGTGGATTTTGGCTACATCCTACACTTCAAATATGAAGGCGATGATGTGCTCATAGTGAAGGTGTTTGACGTAACATTGTGCAGGAAGTACTACTACACGGACGACGAAGATACTGACGATGAAAGCAACGACGACGTGAAGCCATGCATCCATCCCCTTTAGATAAGGGGATTATGACAAAGAATATATATGTAGCTTCGTATGCATCGATTTAGAGATCTAGCTATTTTCTATATATTATGCATGTAAAAATAATAGGGAATCGCAATTTCCACCATGATTCGAGCACCACAGCCTCCAAATGATGCCGATGCCGATATCGGCATGGTCAGAACGGCTATGCATGCTCGCCGCTGCTGCTAGGTCACCGTCGGGATGCACCCTCATTCCCGTCCCCTCATTCGATCACTGACACACCAGAGATACCGCCGAGGCCAATGATGAACGTACATGCTGATGCCAATGCCGAACATGCACGCCGCTGTGAGCACGGCCATGCCGCCCCACTATGTTGGATGCCACAGACCACCGCGAGGTCTTTCCCTTTGCCTCCACACTCCCCTAGCACCCATCTATACACGCCAGAAAGGAGAGACACTAGTTTTCTCTACATTGCTTGCGTTCATGTCCGACACCGTCAGTCAAAGTGTTGAGGTCATCGTTGATGTCCTCGACCATTTCTTCTCTTCTTTGCATGGTTAAACATGTCTAGTTCATATTTATCTAATGCGTCTGGTCTCGCCTCATGCAATTCTTTGTGGACGTTGATCTCATCTCGGCACCCCGCAGGCCACCTCCTCCGTGCCATCGCTGTAGAGCTCCGTTTAAAAATCTAATCCTACCCGTGTATTGCCCCTTGTATCAGCATCATGGCCCCACTTGTCATTCGAAATACCAAAACCCCACTCGTCCCCGTTTTGGTCAAGGATACGGCGATGCTTACGGTCAAAGAAAGATGGATGCTCTGACGTGTCTTTGTGGGCTCTACGTGGCCCCACTAGTCAGCAGTTAACGGTCAAAGGTGTTGAACCGTCGGGCAACCGGCCGTTCTAGCACTTGTGATGGTTTTAGACAAGGGCTTGGACAAAACTGAGGAAAAACTAAGGAGCTGGGGAAAACTGAGTACAACTAAGGACCCGAGGGCACGAAAATAGAAATCCCTTACTTTTACTATTGTGGTGTTATAAACATCACAGCACATGTTCTTAATCCATGTTGTTCAATGAATCCTTGAACCATATTCTCAAATGTCATTCACTCATACCCAATCATTGTTCACTTAATCTTGTACACATGTATTGAACTATTCAATTAGCAAATGAGTTAATTGAGTACTTCAATGCTTCATAGAATCTTTACCCAATGCCTAAGTGCAATGTATACTATTTATGAGTAATTGTTTTCACACTTATTCAATAGTGTTGGTGTTGCACTTTTTGACACTTGTGTGGTTTAATTCACATGATCTATTCGAAGTTCTATTCATGCTTTGGTAAAGCATAAAGACTGCATCAACTATATCTTGCCTAGTTCAATTCTCACCAATCATTTGATCTTGCCACTCAAGCTCTCTAAATCCATATCTCACAATCCACAATTCTTTTGCCATATCTCTCTTATCATAGTGTCTTAATAAATCTAAAATGTAGAACAAACCTTTTTCAATTGTTTGTCATGTTGTTTATGTTTGGATTGTATGGTGTGTTTATTTGTGTGCAATATTTCTTGTTTAGATTGTGAAGAGGAGCTGAACTACAAGTGTGATTGCTGTGAGTGTGCTGGTTGTTTCCAAGGCAAGTGACACACATCCTTCCTACCTATTTTTACTACTGCACTAGTGTTTTCCAGTAGTATGCATGATAGGATGTTTTTAAAGAAGTTTATGAAATGCTTAGAACCTAGTAGTGTGTAGCTATCCATGAACCTCACCTGTTAGGATGATAAATACCTTGAAAAATATTGATGCTATGCTATTGATGAGTTGTTCTAAAATTAAACTACAACTTCAATGAACTACCTGGGTGGATTAGTGTGGCTTTGGGTGTGTTGAGTGGCTGCTTAGGAGTCCCATATCTTGGAAGTGAAAACCATGGTATGTGGTTAGTGGCCTAAGTAGTACACTTGTGGGTTGCCACTCAGGATTAAAGGGATTAATATGTCTTCCGTGTATAGTGTACTTCCAGTGTAGCCTTATGACACTATGGGCTCTGTCTTGATTGACTACGATGTAAGGGTTCAACCAAGAGTACTGACATGAGGTGGTAGTTGATTGATAGGGGGTACGGTCAGACTAGTTTGGTTGAATGCTTCTTCTGAAAGGTCTTGTCTTATTTTATTCTTCGGGGTAAAATAAGTCTTAAGGTGAAAGTGCACAACCCTTGCAAGGTGTAAAAAATCGATTAGCCGTGTCCCCGGTTATGGACAACTTGAGTCTCTAGACATGGAATGTACGGAAGAATCTCATCACCTTTTTGAAATAATTAAAACTTATGTAGAAAGAGGGAATGCCTCAGGGCTACATGCCTGGAAGTGAAAACCATGGTATTGTAGTAACTTAAGGGATTAACCTAGTTTTGTAGAGTGACTACCCGGAGCTACATGCATGGTAGTGAAAACCATGTATGTGGAGGTGACCTAGGAGTTATCTTGACCTTAAAGAAAAATCTAAAGTTTTGAAATGTTTTGATTTGGAAAATATAGGATAAAACTTGCATTATGCAAATTAGTCAAAAGATCCACTAGCCAAATGTCATGTAGTATAGTCTTTCCACAAATGCCACCAAATATATGTCATTTGCCAGTACGTTGTTGTACTGACCCCTTTGGGGCTACATATTCAAACGTGTAGGTTGTTCTGATGAGGAGTAGATGGAGGAGTCTCGAGCCTGCATACCAACATGACTGCCTGTGGCACTTGCTGAAGATGAAGGCTCATTGCAATTTACTTTCCGTTGTGTTAGTTTGTGTTAAACTCTGGTATTCAAGCTAGTCCAAGTGGCTAAGCTATTTTTGTAAGGTTTAAAGACTATTGTATCTGGATTTGCGATGTAATAAATGACACTATTTGCAATGATTACTATATTTTGTACTGTGGTGCTATCTAATGATCCAGGGAGTAGCACATTAACACAGGAGTTCTGCCTTTAGCAGAAGGTAGGGCGCTATAGAATGGTATCAGAGCATAGTGTTGACTGTAGGATCGAGACCCTAGGTTTGGATTAGAAATAGGAAGACCCTAGGATAAAAATCTCTATCTCATCTTGCTTCTATTTAAATTTTAAAAGATTGTTTGCATCTTGAAACTCCTTGTATTCTCTCCTACTTCATTTTCAAAGGATTCCTTTAGATGACCCAACTCTGGAAGCCATCAAGAAAGGACAGAAGATTCCAATGTGCCAGAAGTGTGACATTTATACTCCACATGTTATTCCTTGACTCAACATGAAGAACTATATGGAAGGCCAACGAAGAACTTGGATAAATGATGGTATGAAGACTGCACAGCATCAACGATGCATTGAGGAAGTGGAAATGAGAACAAGGAACAAATGAAGACAATTATAGAATAGACCACCATTACTCCTAGTTTATAGAAACAACGACTTATAGATGCTTCTATGATCATACCAAATTGGTGTATGACCATATTATATTGTTAGCGTGTTTTTCCAAAACTTATCAAAAGGAATTTTCAATGACTGTTTGGTTTATGCTTGTTTGTTGTTGGATTGTTGGATTGTGCATGGGTAGGAAAATTTTCTCCTTTAGTTCTATCTATCTATTACTCACCTGTGCTAAAACCATCTCAGATGCCGCCCCGCCGAGAAAACAACAACGAGAACGGCAACAACACCAACAACCTCTATGAGGTGATCTAACAATTAGCCACATGTCAAGCTCAGCTCATGCAAATGATGACCCAATTCATCCAAGCAAGCGCCAACATCATGAACAACAACAACAACCCACCGCCACCACCTCCACCTCAAGTGGACCGACTAGCTCGTTTCCTGAAGCTCAGACCCAATAAGTTTTCATTTCCCACAGACCCAATAGTGGCCGACGACTGGCTGCGTTCAGTCAGCAAGGACTTGGTTACTTGCGAGTGCACAGATGCTGAAAAGATTAGATTCACTGCCCACCTGCTTGAGGGACCAGTAGCAACGTGGTGGGAAACCTACCAAGTCACTAATCCTATTGAAGGCCTGGACTGGGATTCCTTCAGGGAAGGCTTTTGTCATGCTCATATCTCCACGGGCATTATGAATCTAAAGAAAGATGAGTTCCGCACTCTGAAGCAGGGTGACAGGACACTGAAGGAGTACATGGATGACTTCTGCTTGTTGTCAAGGTACACACCAGAAGACATCGACACTGATGCCAAGAGGAAAGATAAGTTTCTCAGTGGACTCAAAGGGGAACTGAAGATACCCCTGTCAGTAGCTTATGCTCCAAACTACCAGGCTCTGCTAGACCAAGCTATTACTCTGGACAACAACATAAGGAAGGAGGAAAACTATAAAAGTAAGCTCAACAATGGTAAGACCCACACTGGACATTCCCACAAGAGACTCCACTCCAATGGAGGCAATGGAAAGGGTAACTCCAATGGCTATAGGCATAATGGTGGAAACCAGGGAAACCACTCCAACGGTCACCACCATGAAGGCAATGGTCACAAGAATGGAAGCAATGGACATCAGAATGGAGGCAATGGACAACACCGTGCTAAGAAGGATCTGTCGCATATCATCTGCTATAGTTGCAAGAAGCCAGGACATTTTGCTGATATATGCCCAGAGAAGAAACTAGATGCTGCAGCCAAGCTCAATAATGGTCATGTGAACCACATCAATGTGGAAGAAGTGACGGGTACATTTCCACTCAACCCATTTACAGCATTGAATCTTATTTGATAATGGAGCATCGCATTTATTCATATCAAGAGCATTTGTGAGCAAAACATGCATTCCCCACTGAAGCTATAGAAAAAGCAATTACACTCACCACCCCAGCAGAAAGGAGGAAATAAAGACAGGAGACCCCTTAGCTTGGTCTTCTGATTGACCCAAAGAGTGACCCCTCAGTGTCCAAAGTAGTTCAACAACTACCTTGTAGGATAGAAGCCCTACAATGGGACAAGATTTTACCCAAGCAACCCTTGAGGGAGATTGACGTCCAAGTTTGAGAATAGACACCCACCTGCTGGAAATTAAGATAAAGGCTAACTATGGATTCAAAAGATGACCCTGTGCCAAGTCGAAAGATGACCCAGTGCCAAGTCAAACCAAGGTCACCTTTGGAAAGAGTTAACCCTCGTTAATTGGCGTCGACTGTGGGGACCTTGGGCGTTGGAGTCATGAATTTGACGGCTTTTTCGCTTTCAACAAACAGCAACTCAAAGATCGACGAAAACTAGGTCACCTTTGGAGCCAAAGATTTTCAACCGCATCAACCAACCCTTACTCCGGTGTTCACAATCTTGGATCAGGAGATGGATCTGACAATCGGAAGCCTCAACTTTCACGTCGGTTCCCTAGGAACGATTCACCTCTTAGATTCAACAAGATCAGATCCATTGGCAGAAAAAATCACACCCGCGGCAATATTAGAATCATCGATTGGCTCTTCTAGCGAGGTAAACTCGCCAGTCAGCTTCACGTCAATGGACAATATAGAAAATACAATTGAAGAACTCGACGAAATCATGGAGAACCTCGACTTAGGGGAGCCATCAGGAGACTTCATGATCTGCTGCAACAACACCTCAGACAACTCCACAGATACGTGGAAAACGGGATTGGAACTTCATGAGGATGACCAAACAATCTTCTCAAGTTTCAGCAGCAAAATCAATCACCAGCACCAAGTGTTTGCAATCATAGGAGACAATTCAGAAGAATTCGATGATAACAACAATCCAGTACTCAACCTAGCAAATGTAACAAGAGGAGCAAACCATCTGGTAGAAGGAGCTACCGCAAATTCCTTGGAAACCAGAGCAAAAGTTTGACTATCAGCCGATGAGTGGAACATAATTAAAGCAGCAATCGACAACAGCACAGCCATCCCAGTAGACGTAGGCAAAGAGGTACTTTTAGGATACCACTATGCCTTACATCGACAAGCAAGACAGCTTGAAAAAGATAGAAGCGAAATAAGGAAAAGGAGGGAATCAGTGAGCGCATTAAGTAAAGCTATGCACTTAGCGCGCAACAACGCGTCACATACAAACAGCAGAAGGCACAACAGGCATGGCTCTGGAGTCGATAATCTCGAGCACTCAGATAGAAGAAATCTCTCGAGAAACCTCGACTCATCTTTCTTATCAGTCGATAAGCAAGGCAACATCATGCTGAAGACACCCGAAGCAGCACTTGTAGCAACACAAGCATATCTATACACTACGCAGCCAAACCCAAGGGAACCAAGAGAACACATGCATCGGGCAGCACTACAAGGATTAAGATTAGTAGGAAACAAGTTGACATCCAAAGAAGAAGAAACGTGTCACAATGAAGGTACACACAAACCCAGATCACCACGCCATCACAATAGTCCTCGCCATAGAAGCAGGAGTCGACGATCCAGGTCACCGTCACCAAAACACAACAATAGCCCAAGGCACGAAGGAACCTGAAGATCCAAGTCTCCCAAGAAAGCGGACGACTATGAAGACAACGAAAAGGAGATGGAGCTCCATGCTTTACTCGCAGAGTTCGCAGCACTCTCGTACCCAAAGGATTCAAACTACCCCATGATCAGCAGAAATATGATGGATCTCAGTGAAGGGTTTCACAGCATAGTAAATCAAAAATTTCCTACGAATGCAAAAAAGAAAGCCAAGATCTAATCTAGAAGATGTAAACAATGAGAGAGATAGATGAGATCTTCATATCCTTGAAGAAATCGCACAGTAGAAACATTCAATAGAATGTGGATGATGTAGTCGTACTAGCTGTCTCCTCCTCGCGATCCGATCCGATCCAACGCCGCAAGTGGCGACGCCTCCAAGAGATGCACACGTACAACACACCAACAACTCCGCCTTCCCGGTCCAGCGAGATATGGTGGAGTGGTAGATGGGATCAACAGCACGACGGTGTGGTGTCTATGGTGGAGAATATGCGTCGACAGGGCTTCGCCTATTTGCATGGTGGAAGAAGAACGAAAAAAGGAGGCTTCAGAAACCGGACAGTGGCTCCACCAAAACTAGGTCTCACAGACCACCGGCGCCCTAGCCCTTTTATAGGTGGAAGCTGCTAGGTTACTGACATGGGTATGCCCTTCGGGTGCCCACGGATTAGTATACCGGGTCTGGCCCATTATGGAGGTGGACTAGCACAAGGACTCGAAGATTGACTTGGAGACGAAGAAGAAAGATTCTAATCCATATTCGACTAGGACACTTGTAAAACCTTAGCCCGGTTGCATATATAAAGCCAGGCAGGGGCGCCCCTAGAGATATATCTGAGACAAGTTGCATCGAGAACTAGAACATACAAGGTAGATTAGACATAGACTAGATACAAAACTCCGCCTACGGCGGCACCATGTAAATACCATTGTGATCATATACTAGATTGCTAGCAGGATGTAGCGATCCTCCACCGCGGGGACGTGAACCTGGGTACGTCGTGTGCCAATCTCGATCCCGGAATCTCTAGTCGTTGCTTTTCCCCCGATCTAAGTCCTTCATCTAGGACATTTGTCGAGTTAACCCTCATCAATTGGCGCCAACCATAGGGATCGCGGCGACTGGAATTTGTCATCCGGGCGGGATCCGTTTACAAGATTGAAGACATCAAGACTGTTTCCAACAGGTCGCGCACATGAGTTGCAGATCAAGCCGATGAAATCAAGTTTTGTTGGCAAAGAGAAGAAGAGACGCTCTCGCCGAGATCACATCTATAAAGCTGCTGGTCAATGACGAGCACGCAGCGGCGGCGAAGGCAGAAGATCGGAAAAAGTGCGTGCAGAATTGTTTGATTCACGTACGCGTCCTAATTCCTAATTCAACATCAGGCAATCAGGCAATCGACGGATTGAGTCTTCAGCAAAATAAAAATCAAATAAGGCGCTTCAAGGTTTTCAGCTGTGGAAGACTTTTCGTATCTCCAAAGAGCAGTCGATATCGGAGAGCATATATCTCAGACGTTAGCCAAGACCTTCCAAGATAGACTACTTCACCTCAAAATCAAATCAGATTAGTACTCGGAACAAGAGAGCAATATTGGAAGGCAAATTTAAGGAACTACTTGTGTACAGCGACCAAGAAAAAACAAATCAGCCAAAGAACCAAGATCCGAGCACGTACTCCCTTCGTTTAGAAATATAAGATGTTTTAACCTTGTGAAGCTAATGTATCTAGACATGTTTTAGTATATAGATTCGAGCGAATCTGTACACTAAAAGATGTCTAGATACACTCACTTCACAAAGCTAAAACATCTTATATTTCTAAACGAAGGGAGTACGTACGTACGTACAAGATTATTCGAGACATCAAATAAATCATAATAAGTCTGCGCCGACAACTCGGACAAAATATTTCGGACATCTGGAGAAAAATAGCTTGACTACTTCGTCTTCAACATCATCGACTACATCTGCATCAACTGCGGCTTGATACGCTCAGGGGCTCATCATCGCGCACTCGCGCAAACTATCGGCAACGCTCGGGGGCTCGACATCAACTCGCTTCTGAGTGCGGAAATTCATGTTTAAGACCTACGATTTCGTTGACATCGGCAACACGACGATCCCAACAGCACTCGGGGGCTTGACAACAACTTCGCCTCCGATCGTGATTGTGATTCTATGACAACAACTCGACTATGTCATCGTCGACTATGCTGCGCCGACCACGCCACACCCGATAAAATCTAAGTTTTCCTCTTCCAAGAGTCGATTATTATTTACTTTTGCCGCACCCGACACTCGGGGGCTCCACCATGAAAAATCATCTTGCATATCATTGACTTCGAAAAATTGCGAAAGCCCTAGTAGCTGGCGCTCCTTGTTGAATCCTTGACAATTTAGTTTACAGTCGCAGAAGCTTGACTAATGGTTGGCAAGGCACAAACTTTGTGCGTCAGGCTAACGAAAAGGCTTAGCAAGTAAACTACATCTTGAAATTCAAATGCGGCAAACGCATCGAATTACGTCTTATCCTGAGTAGCTGATCGAGCCACGAGTGCATTAGGCTAACGAAATGTAACATCCCAAGATTTTATCAAATTCTAGGGGGAAAATTTTCGCTTTTGTTTTGCTTGAGATGTTTGGAAATTCACAGGGATTCAAAACTTTTGAATATATCTGGAAGCTTTATAAGAAAATTATTTTAAACCTTCTATTATTTTCTTGAAGAACTCCTTTGAGAAAGATCAATTACTAAAATACCTTCTTCCATCCTTTATTCAAACTTATGCAAGCTTGCTTGTAAAGGGGTGGATCCCAAAGGTGTTTGTTAGTAAAGATTGTACTTCAAGAAACTAAGTTTGAAAAGTATTTTCAAAACATTATTTTATAAAGGATTATTTCTTACTTTCAAAAGATTTATCTTCAAATCCTATTTAGTCTTATGCAAGCAAAAACCATTATGCTCAACCTATATTTTCTTTTAAAATTCTTGTTTTGTTTCTGAAAAACTTGTTTCCTATTGATTTAAAACCTTGCTGTGAATTTTACAAAATTTCTGAAAGTGGTTTGAATTGATTTGGAGCATTTTACAAAATCTATGAAAGAAATAGGAAAAACAAAAAAAAAGGAAAAGAAAAATATGAAAATGGACCCGGGGGAAACGTTTCAGCCCAGAACAGAAGTCGGCCCGCGGCCCGTCTTCTTTCCTCCCCGAACCGGTACGCAACCCCTCTCTCCCGCTCGCCGACATGTGGACCCCGCATGTCATCTCCCTCCTCCCGCAATCTCCTCCCCCTCTCTCCGTTTCTGGAAACGGTCACCGGAGTAACACACCCCCGTTGATTTCTCGCGAGTAATGACCATCAAGACCATGCCTATAAGTACCTCGCACCCCCTCTCACTCCCCTCCCCACCTCTCCTCGAATCGGGCCGCCAGGCTGCTCAAATTCCTCGTCGGAGGTCCGCACCTCTGCGGGTATCTCCGGTCGATTTCGACCATTGCCAGTAAGCCCCGCCCTCTCTCTTCTCACCTATCATCTTCCTCTGCTCAGGCGCACCTCCTCACACCCTCAGTTTGTTTTGTACCACAGCAAATCGAGCGCAGCATCGCAACCCGAAGCTCATCGTCTCCCCGCGCACCTCCGGCCATCCTCTGCCTCCTCCCCTGGAAAAGATCGAGGCCGCCGTGGTCACCATTGGGTTCCTCTCGTCGTGGGGAACGTCGTCGTCAACTTCATCTCCTCCGGGAACACCTGCAACGTTGCCGGCGTCCACCTATGGCCGCGTCTCCGGTGACCTCGCCGGAAACCCTAGCCTCACTGTGAGCATCTCCCTCCTCTTCTTCTGTAGCCGTCGGATCTGGACTCTAAGGTTATGATTAGATCACTTATCGAATGGGTACCCTCAGATCTGGTGCGTTCATTCTCCTTTAAATCCTACGGCCCAAATCGCCAATCCAGCCGAACCGGTATCGTCCAATCAGATCACGCCGCGTGTCGGCCTCTGGTTTAAACAGAATTTCGAATTGGAAATTCAAACCAGATTTGATTCCACTCTTGCAAAATTCATATCTTTTGATCTGTAGGTCCAAAAATAGCAAATGTTATACCGTTGGAATCCTTGAAACCTGTAGAATCCAGTAGTGCAATAAAACCCCATATTTCGTGGGTTCAATTTGAAACTAATTTCAAATGGGGACTGAACCTCCTGTTAGTTTATTTATTTCATATCTTTTGAACCAAGTGTCCAAAATTTACAAATTCGTAGTCTCTGGATTCCTTAGAACTTGTAGAACATCATAGGATCAAGAAAATCCAAATTTGATACGTGCACACACTTTGTGCATTCAAATCTATTCAAATCACTAAATTAACCATATCTTGAGTTCTAAAATTTATTTCAGAATGAATCCACTTGCAGTGGCTTTACTTTACTGCAAGCTATCCAGTATTGTTGCATATCATTTTCTTGAACCTTGTCACAATTATTCAAATTCTAATATTTGAATTTGAGTAGTTCCTATATAGATTAATTCTATTTCTATTTCAATCAATGATTCCTTCTACCCTAGTAAACCCTATTTCCATGCCCAGTCACCAATGTGATCTGAACAACATCTTGATCAAGATCATGTCTACTTAGCCCTAACTTGTTTAGTTCATACTTATTCAATTTACCTATGTGTTGTTTGAGTAAAGAGTGATACCTCCAATCTTAGTTCTACCATGCTACTATGGTATTGATCAAATCAACAATCATAGTACCTAACCCAATCCTATTTACTCATCAGGAACCTTAAGCCATGTTTCATACATCACCTATACCTATCCCTTACCTATGGCCAATTATTCATGTCTACTCAATCTTAACCTTGCATTGAACTATTCAATTAACAAATGAGTTAATTGAGTAACTCAATATTTCACTCTTTCTAGCCTAAGCCTAAGTGTGAGGAATACTATTTAAGAATAATTGTTGTTACACTTATTCAATAGTATTGCTATTGCACTATTTTGTCTCTTATGTGATTTAACCATATAAGATTTTCCAAGATTCAATATGCTTTGATAAAGCATAAAGGCTTCACTCAGTATACTATGTCTAATTCATATGTATTCAAACTGCAATTGTGCTACTTGAGTAGAATATGATTTCATACCCAATCCAATGCCTACTAGGTTTTGGTTCACATGTGTTGAACTATTCAACTTGCAAATGTGCCATTGAGTAGTACAAGCATTCTTAAAGTTGCCTAAACCAATTCCCTCTCAAATCATACTGATCCCTCCCCAACTAAGCACTCAAATTCATATCTCATAATTCATGATCTTTCACCATATCTTTCAAATCACAACATCTCAATAAAGCTAAATGGTTAAACGAATACCTTTGATTGCTTAATTTGTTTGTTTGTGTTTGTTTGGAGTGTTTATATTATGTTCCTTCTGTACTATAGCTTGTGCGGAAGACTACGCGCTTAGTTGAGGGAAGAGAAACATCGTGTTCTTCAGAAGGCAAGTGACACACATGTCCCTTACCCATTTTACTTATGCATTAGTATTTTCACCTCTTGTAGTATGCATAATAGGTGTTTTATTTCAACCGTTTTATCAAATGCTTAGATCCTAGTAGTATGTAGCAATCCCTCAAACCCCACCTGTTAGGATGCTAAATACTTTGAAAAATATTGATGCCATGCTTTGATCACTTGCAAAAAGTGTCTTGTGAACAAATTAAGAACTTCAACTAAAATGAAACACCTGGGTGGATTGGTTTGATGATGGAGGCGATGTTGAGTGGCGACCTGGGGCTGCCCAATGTGTAGTTGCTGCCTGGGCATGACCTGGGGCTATGCATTGTGTAGTTGCTGCCTAGGCATTCACTTGTGGTTTGCCACCCAAGAACAAAGAGATGGCTATGTCTTCCATGCTTAGTGTACTTCCAATGCAGCCTTATGACATTATGGGCTCTGTCTTGACTGATTAGATGTGGGAGTGTAACTTGTCGGCAAGAAGTGGTGGTAGTTGAATTATAGGATGGGAGCGGATCTTGCCAGTTAGTTGCCCTCTCCTCTAAAAGGTCTCATTTCATTTTATGTATGGGCATAAAATAAATCGTAAGGTGAAAGTGCACAACCCTTGCAAGGTGTCAAAACTAATCGATTAGCCGTGTCCTCGGTTATGGACAATTGAGTCTCTAGGCATGGAATGTACGGAAGAATCTCATCATCTTTTCTGAATGACTAAAATTTGTCCAGAAACCACTAGGTAGGAACTAAGGACCATACACTTCGAGGGGTGGTGGTGCCTGAGGTTCCGACTTTGTTGAATTTCACCCGATGCCATATACCTAGCTAGTATGTGGTAGTTGGGGGTTATTTTGACCCTTGAAAATATAAAACTTGGAAAGAAAAACTTTTGAGAAAGAACTATAGGATAAAACTGGCTTTATGCAAATCAGCCTATGAGATCCACTAGCCAATTACTCATGTAGATAGGCTCCTCACAACATCCACCAAATATGTGTCATTTGCCAGTACATCATTGTACTGACCCCTTTTGGGGCTGCATATTCAACGTGCAGGTTTTACTTTGAGTAAGGAACCAGGATTAGGATCTCGAGCTTACATTCCAACATGGCTGCCTGTGGCACGTGATGAAGATGGAGGCACCTTGCCACCTTGTTATTTCCGCTGTGCAAAGTTGTAAGAATTAAATACTTTGTATCTGGATTCGCGTTGAAATCTTGATACTATGCAATGAATATTTTATTTTGTTCTGTGGTGCTATCAATGATCCAGGGAATAGCACTCAACACAGATGTTCCACCTTGATCCGAAGGTTGGGGCATTTTAAAATGGTATTAGAGCATAGTGTTGCCTGTAGGATCAAGACCCTAGGTTTGGACTAGACTAGGAAACCCAAAAATGATATCAAATGGATATCAATGCGCCTAGGATGTGTTTTGAAAATTTTATTGCATTTCAAATATAGTTTGCTTTATTTTTCCTCGTAAGGCTTATCACTTTCATTTACTTACACTGTTCTTCTTCAAATTTTTAGATGACGTTCACCAAGCTGAAGGTCCCCTATGACGATGACGACGAGCTGTTTAGTGATCAGCTTTCTCGCCTCTCTCGGATGCTGAACCTGTCACCTCCCACTTTTCGTGGTAGAGTGATACCCTGTGTGGTTCCCGAGATCGTCCGCTGGGAGATTGAGACCAGGATTGAGGGTCGCACCATTGGTACTCCCACGGAGATAGTGGTATACTCGAGGATGTCCCCAGGTTGGGAGACTAGTGTTATGATGGCCATGGAGGAGGCACTAGCTCGCATATGTGGTATGTACGTCCAAGAGATATCAGAGTTGGACAATTCCATCTACCAGTTTGGGAGACGCAACCACGAGGGATGGGCCTTGAGGACTCCAGGGCGTCGTGAGAATTTACCATGGACTGAGATGCAGTTAGAGGACATGGGATCCTATGCCTTCAACCTGGAGGACATGCTACGCAGTGAGATGGATGCCACAGATGATGCCAAGTATCAGCTCCTGCAGAAGGATGAGAAGATAGAGCAACTAGAGAACATGATAGAGAAGCTGAAGGAAAAGAACAAAACACTTGAGGCCGCCAACGATAAACTGTCAGGCAAGGTCGAGGATCAGGAGGCCCAGATTGTAGGCTATCGAGGTCAGTGCATTTATCTTCACCAGGACCTGATGAAGTATAAGCCTTGGCCGCCCAAGAAAGGAACAACACCTACTGAAAAGAGGAAGGAGTCAACCTCGGAGCAGGTTGGAGCCAAGCCTGAGAAGCTAGAGCCTTGCCCGCCCTCGGTAGAGGGAGACTCTGTGGAGAAGGTTCATGCGGCGCCACCTAGCCCTGTGGTGAAGCGACGCAAGACAGGGAACACTAGGGCATATCTTGCGCAGTTCAAGTAGTGAGACCGCCACATTATGTAATAAATCGATGATCTTGTAATAGTTAGTCATGCTACCTGGTGGTATGACCCCTTTAGACCTCGCTTTTCTAAAACTTGTAGTTGACTTGTTTGTGCTTGAGGATCTATTTTTTATGTGATAATCTATGCCTTTAACTATTGGTTGCAATGTCTGTTAAAGTTTTATAGAAAGATGTTTTCTCTTGTCCTGCTGTGTTTGGGTAGGAATCTTCCTCAGACCTCTTCTGTCTAACCCTCATCTACGCTGATCACTAAACCTGTCCTAAAACCCAGGCAGATGCCACCTCGACACGAGAATAACCGCAACAACACTCAGTTGGAAATAGCAATGCAACAGTTAGTTGAAGCGCATACAGGGATTACGCAGATGATGACTCAGAATATGGAAATGCATGAGGGTAGGGAATTACCCTTGGGAGTGCAGCAAGTACTGGAAAATCATTCACGAATAGTACAAATGATGTCCCAGATTGTGGCCAGTGCCAATAATAGCTTGCCACAAGATGATCCTGATGGAAGGTCAGCAAAAGATGATGTTGAAGGGACACAGCGAACCTGTAAAAGATGTGGAGAAATAGGACACGCCTCTAAGGACTGTCGTGGAGAGTGTCCTTACTGTGATATAAGTCACCCAGTAGGAGAATGTCCCATGAGCCAAGTAACTTGTTTCCTATGTGAAGGAACAAATCATATACCTGCTGAATGCGAGTTTTATTCCACGGTGCAATGAATGAATCAACAAGCCAAGGATGGAATGAGCCGAATGCCAGGAAGAACCCCTGAAGATGGAAGACTCAAAAGAAAGATGGAAGATAAAGACATGGGGACAACACACAACCCTACCACCAAGTGTTGCTACTCATGTGAACAAGAAGGACACTTGTCTAGAAATTGCTCAAAGAAACGAGAAAGTTTTCCCACAACGGTAGTGGAATATGAAGAAAATGAAGTGAGAGATCTTCTAGCCCTAGAAAGACCTAAAAGGAAGAAAGACAACAGCAAGGTGATGTGCTTCCAATGCAAAGAGCTAGGACATTACGTGAGCAAATGTCCACGAAAGTACAATAAAGTAAACATGCAAGATAGCGTGAAGAGAGACCTCCGTTTGATCACTTGTTACAAGTGCAAACAAAAGGGACACTACGCGGATAAATGTTCAGAGAAGGGTGCTCCAAGGCCTCAGTAAATTGGAACGGCTGAAGGATGCCGCAGATGCAAGGTGAAGACACAACAAAGTATGGTCAACCCCGGGAGCATTTATGTTCGTTTACTGCCTGAAATAAATGAAGGATGGACTTGTAAGCCCAATGAATAACTCCTTGTATGGATGTATTTTTCTCCAAAAATTTAGCAAGCTGAAGGATTTGCAACACAAGAGGTTTCGCCTTACGGCCGAGTTTGCCCAAAACCCTAGTTAGGAAACGGTAGACTCTGTTTTCAAAAAAAAAATTGGGAGCTTGGTCCCAAATTTCGGCAAAACCTTGTTTACAATCTAGTGAGGTTCACCAAGAGTTAGAATACGAGGTTTGCAAAACCATGTATGAAGTAATGATTTGGGTGCAGGATGGATTGATCACCACTCCTACTACTCTTATCATTCGCTCTCATAATGTTGGTTTTACATACCTAGAGAGACATACCCATGAGAGACGACATCTTTAAACCATGACCTTAGGAGGATAAATATACTACACCCCTTAAAGTGCGCCAGTGTGGCCAAAACGTAAGAATACGGTGAGGAACAACTACACGTTTCAGAAGCGTTTTCTTAGTGGACCATGAATGCGAAGGCGATTCGACTTCAACTTCAATTCGCCTCCCGGGCTCTTCGTTTCGACTCCCCACGCGGCCTGTTCGACTACCTCCCTGAGCCTATAAAAGAGAGTTCACTCCCCTCCAGAGAGTCACACCAGAGACCGCCACCATCAACTATGAGATTTCCTCCTGATTCCAGAGCCCTACGCCACCGAAGTCTACCCCATCCCGACCTACAATGTTATAGGACAACTCTCCAAATCCACGGAACTGTGTTCCTGCCCATGAGAGCGTCGGCAGATCCCTTTCCCCTGAGAAGGAATTCATCTTCGAGATATAACCGAGTTGTTCAGCGCCTTTCAACAACTATGAAGACGGTTGCTAAAGGAATTCTTAAGGACCATCTGGTACCCGTGGCAAGTAACACGACTTGCTCCGGTAACTTGATTGGGTTCAACAATGCTGGTAATAAGGCGACCTTCCGTCCCTTAGAGATGTCGGTACCTCTTACAGAGTCCACCTTGTTTACCCCTATGAAATGCATGAGAAGGCTGCAGAGAGATGCCATCCTAACTCATTGGGATGTGTGGTCTCATCATGTTCGTGGGGCAAGCGTGCCGAACTTGACACCGGATCATCTTTTGAGATTCTGCAATAAAAATCAGCAAAAAAAAAGCAACAAGGAGTATGGTGATGGCCTGTATGCTGTCATGGTCTTGGTGAGGACCGACCAAGAAAAGGCTAGGTACTCATTCTTAGACGATGTGGACTACCTTGTTGAGGACAATGCGATGGATGATATCTGCCTATCACCAGAATTGGATGGAACATTTGGAATGCCCACTTTTGAACGTAGCGGCGAACATCGACACTTCTGAGAAGAGCGATTTCAGGAAAAATGGCGCAACAGTGAATTCAAGCTGGGAACAAAATGCAAGTGCCTAAGGAAGCATCAAGATACCACCAAGAAAAATCTTCTTTTAAGGGTGGTAGCACCCTAGTTCCCTTAGGATCCTTAAACCTTGTAACCATCCTCCAATCTCGAGGACGAGATTTCTTTTAAGGGTGGTAGTCTGTAACATCCCAAGATTTTATCAAATTCTGGGGGAAAAAATTTCGCTTTTGTTTTGCTTGAGATGTTTGGAAATTCACAGTGATTCAAAACTTTTGAATATATCTAGAAGCTCTATTAGAAAATTATTTTAAACCTTCTATTATTTTCTTGAAGAACTCCTTTGAGAAAGATCAATTACTAAAATACCTTCTTCCATCCTTTATTCAAACTTATGCAAGCTTGCTTGTAAAGGGGTGGATCCCAAAGGTGTTTGTTAGTAAAGATTGTACTTCAAGAAACTAAGTTTGAAAAGTATTTTCCAAACATTATTTTATAAAGGATTATTTCTTACTTTCAAAAGATTTATCTTCAAATCCTATTTAGTCTTATGCAAGCAAAAACCATTAGGCTCAACCTATATTTTCTTTTAAAATTCTTGTTTTGTTTCTGAAAAACTTGTTTGACTACTTCGTCTTCAACATCATCGACTACATCTGCATCAACTGCGGCTTGATACGCTCAGGGGCTCATCATCGCGCACTCGCGCAAACTATCGGCAACGCTCGGGGGCTTGACATCAACTCGCTTCTGAGTGCGGAAATTCATGTTTAAGACCTACGATTTCGTTGACATCAGCAACACGACGATGCCAACAGCACTCGGGGGCTTGACAACAACTTCGCCTCCGATCGTGATTGTGATTCTATGACAACAACTCGACTATGTCATCGTCGACTATGCCGCGCCGACCACGCCACACCCGATAAAATCTAAGTTTTCCTCTTCCAAGAGTCGATTATTATTTACTTTTGCCGCACCCGACACTCGGGGGCTCCACCATGAAAAATCATCTTGCATATCATTGACTTCGAAAAATTGCGAAAGCCCTAGTAGCTGGCGCTCCTTGTTGAATCCTTGACAATTTAGTTTACAGTCGCAGAAGCTTGACTAATGGTTGGCAAGGCACAAACTTTGGGCGTCAGGCTAACGAAAAGGCTTAGCAAGTAAACTACATCTTGAAATTCAAATGCGGCAAACGCATCGAATTACGTCTTATCCTGAGTAGCTGATCGAGCCACGAGTGCATTAGGCTAACGAAATGTAACATCCCAAGATTTTATCAAATTCTGGGGGGAAAATTTTCGCTTTTGTTTTGCTTGAGATGTTTGGAAATTCACAGGGATTCAAAACTTTTGAATATATCTGGAAGCTTTATTAGAAAATTATTTTAAACCTTCTATTATTTTCTTGAAGAACTCCTTTGAGAAAGATCAATTACTAAAATACCTTCTTCCATCCTTTATTCAAACTTATGCAAGCTTGCTTGTAAAGGGGTGGATCCCAAAGGTGTTTGTTAGTAAAGATTGTACTTCAAGAAACTAAGTTTGAAAAGTATTTTCAAAACATTATTTTATAAAGGATTATTTCTTACTTTCAAAAGATTTATCTTCAAATCCTATTTAGTCTTATGCAAGCAAAAACCATTATGCTCAACCTATATTTTCTTTTAAAATTCTTGTTTTGTTTTTGAAAAACTTGTTTCCTATTGATTTAAAACCTTGCTATGAATTTTACAAAATTTCTAAAAGTGGTTTGAATTGATTTGGAGCATTTTACAAAATCTGTGAAAGAAATAGGAAAAAGAAAAAAGAAAAGAGCAAGGAAAAGAAAAATATGAAAATGGACCCGGGGGAAACGTTTCAGCCCAGAACAGAAGTCGGCCCGCGGCCCATCTTCTTTCCTCCCCGAACCGGTATGCAACCCCTCTCTCCCGCTCGCCGACATGTGGACCCCGCATGTCATCTCCCTCCTCCCGCAATCTCCTCCCCCTCTCTCCGTTTCTGGAAACGGTCGCCGGAGTAACACACCCCCGTTGATTTCTCGCGAGTAATGACCATCAAGACCATGCCTATAAGTACCTCGCACCCCCTCTCACTCCCCTCCCCACCTCTCCTCGAATCGGGCCGCCAGGCTGCTCAAATTCCTCGTCGGAGGTCCGCACCTCTGCGGGTATCTCCGGTCGATTTCGACCATTGCCAGTAAGCCCCGCCCTCTCTCTTCTCTCCTATCATCTTCCTTTGCTTAGGCGCACCTCCTCACGCCCTCGGTTTGTTTTGTACCGCAGCAAATCGAGCGCAGCATCGCAACCCGAAGCTCATCGTCGCCCCGCGCACCTCCGGCCGTCCTCTGCCTCCTCCCCTGGAAAAGATCGAGGCCGCCGTGGTCACCATCGGGTTCCTCTCGTCGCGGGGAACATCGTCATCAACTTCATCTCCTCCGGGAACACCTGCAACGTCGCCAGCGTCCGCCTCTGGCCGCGTCTCCGGTGACCTCGCCGGAAACCCTAGCCTCACTGTGAGCATCTCCCTCCTCTTTTTCTGTAGCCATCGGATCTGGACTCTAAGGTTATGATTAGATCACTTATCGAATGGGTACCCTCAGATCTGGTGTGTTCATTCTACTTTAAATCCTACGGCCCAAATCGCCAATCCAGCCGAACCGGTATCGTCCAATCAGATCACGCCGCGTGTCGGCCTCTGGTTTAAACAGAATTTCGAATTGGAAATTCAAACCAGATTTGATCCCACTCTTGCAAAATTCATATCTTTTGATCTGTAGGTCCAAAAATAGCAAATGTTATACCGTTGGAATCCTTGAAACCTGTAGAATCCAGTAGTGCAATAAAACCCCATATTTCATGGGTTCAATTTGAAACTAATTTCAAATGGGGACTGAACCTCCTGTTAGTTTATTTATTTCATATCTTTTGAACCAATTGTCCAAAATTTACAAATTCGTAGTCTCTGGATTCCTTAGAACTTGTAGAACATCATAGGATCAAGAAAATCCAAATTTGATACGTGCACACACTTTGTGCATTCAAATCTATTCAAATCACTAAATTAACCATATCTTGAGTTCTAAAATTTATTTCAGAATGAATCCACTTGCAGTGGCTTTACTTTACTGCAAGCTATCCAGTATTGTTGCATATCATTTTCTTGAACCATGTCACAATTATTCAAATTCTAATATGAGAATTTGAGTAGTTCCTATATAGATTAATTCTATTTCTATTTCAATCAATGATTCCTTCTACCCTAGTAAACCCTATTTCTATGCCCAGTCACCAATGTGATCTGAACAACATCTTGATCAAGATCATGTCTACTTAGCCCTAACTTGTTTAGTTCATACTTATTCAATTTACCAATGTGTTGTTTGAGTAAAGAGTGATACCTCCAATCTTAGTTCTACCATGCTACTATGGTATTGATCAAATCAACAATCATAGTACCTAACCCAATCCTATTTACTCATCAGGAACCTTAAGCCATGTTTCATACATCACCTATACCTATCCCTTACCTATGGCCAATTATTCATGTCTACTCAATCTTAACCTTGCATTCAACTATTCAATTAACAAATGAGTTAATTGAGTAACTCAATATTTCACTCTTTCTAGCCTAAGCCTAAGTGTGAGGAATACTATTTAAGAATAATTGTTGTTACACTTATTCAATAGTATTGCTATTGCACTATTTTGTCTCTTATGTGATTTAACCATATAAGATTTTTCAAGATTCAATATGCTTTGATAAAGCATAAAGGCTTCACTCAGTATACTATGTCTAATTCATATGTATTCAAACTGCAATTGTGCTACTTGAGTAGAATATGATTTCATACCCAATCCAATGCCTACTAGGTTTTGGTTCACATGTGTTGAACTATTCAACTTGCAAATGTGCCATTGAGTAGTACAAGCATTCTTAAAGTTGCCTAAACCAATTCCCTCTCAAATCATACTGATCCCTCCCCAACTAAGCACTCAAATTCATATCTCATAATTCATGATCTTTCACCATATCTTTCAAATCACAACATCTCAATAAAGCTAAATGGTTAAACGAATACCTTCGATTGCTTAATTTGTTTGTTTGTGTTTGTTTGGAGCGTTTATATTATGTTCCTTCTGTACTATAGCTTGTGCGGAAGACTACGCGCTTAGTTGAGGGAAGAGAAACATCGTGTTCTTCAGAAGGCAAGTGACATACATGTCCCTTACCCATTTTACTTATGCATTAGTATTTTCACCTCTTGTAGTATGCATGATAGGTGTTTTATTTCAACCATTTTATCAAATGCTTAGATCCTAGTAGTATGTAGCAATCCCTCAAACCCCACCTGTTAGGATGCTAAATACTTTGAAAAAAATTGATGCCATGCTTTGATCACTTGCAAAAAGTGTCTTGTGAACAAATTAAGAACTTCAACTAAAATGAAACACCTGGGTGGATTGGTTTGATGATGGAGGCGATGTTGAGTGGTGACCTGGGGCTGCCCAATGTGTAGTTGCTGCCTGGGCATGACCTGGGGCTTTGCATTGTGTAGTTGCTGCCTAGGCGTTCACTTGTGGTTTGCCACCCAGGAACAAAGAGATGGCTATGTCTTCCATGCTTAGTGTACTTCTAGTGTAGCCTTATGACATTATGGGCTCTGTCTTGACTGATTAGATGTGGGAGTGTAACTTGTTGGCTAGAAGTGGTGGTAGTTGAATTATAGGATGGGAGCGGATCTTGCCAGTTAGTTGCCCTCTCCTCTAAAAGGTCTCGTTTCATTTTATGTATGGGCATAAAATGAATCGTAAGGTGAAAGTGCACAACCCTTGCAAGGTGTCAAAACTAATCGATTAGCCGTGTCCTCGATTATGGACAATTGAGTCTCTAGACATGGAATGTACGGAAGAATCTCATCATCTTTTCTGAATGACTAAAATTTGTCCAGAAACCACTAGGTAGGAACTAAGGACCATACACTCCGAGGGGTGGTGGTGCCTGAGGTTCCGACTTTGTTGAATTTCACCCGATGCCATATACCTAGCTAGTATGTGGTAGTTGGGGGTTATTTCGACCCTTGAAAATATAAAACTTGGAAAGAAAAACTTTTGAGAAAGAACTATAGGATAAAACTGGCTTTATGCAAATCAGCCTATGAGATCCACTAGCCAATTACTCATGTAGATAGGCTCCTCACAACATCCACCAAATATGTGTCATTTGCTAGTACATCATTATACTGACCCCTTTTGGGGCTGCATATTCAACATGCAGGTTTTACTTCGAGAAAGGAACCAGGATTAGGATCTCGAGCTTACATTCCAACATGGCTGCCTGTGGCACGTGATGAAGATGGAGGCACCTTGCCACCTTGTTATTTCCGCTGTGCAAAGTTGTAAGAATTAAATACTTTGTATCTGGATTCGCGTTGAAATCTTGATACTATGCAATGAATATTTTATTTTGTTCTGTGGTGCTATCAATGATCCAGGGAATAGCACTCAACACAGATGTTCCAGCTTGATCCGAAGGTTGGGGCGTTTCACGAAAGGGTATTACGTACGAGCAACAAAATTGCACAAAAAACATCGAGCTTTTATTTTACATACCACATCATCATTACAAGATGCAATACACAATGTTTCTTTGACAAAGTATTTCACAAATCTTCATATTTTCTATAGGAGTCAAACTTCTTCGAGTAGTACAACTTGAGTCTATGTCCGGCTACAAGTACCCGAACATAGACTCGGGGGCTACTCCCATCGGGAGCGCTGGCCGCGCACCCGGTAGAAAGACAATTTCAAGAAAGAATTCGACAACAACAAGAAGAGGACGTAGGAGATGATGAAGAAGAAACTTGGAGCCTATGATCGACTACAAGTACCCGACCATAGCCTCGGGGGCTACTCCCATCGGGAGCGCTGGTCGCGCACCGATGAATATTACTTCGAGAAGACAATTAATGCAGAGCAAGGAAGAAAATTTCGAGTCCATGGACTCGACATTTCACTCCCATCGGGAGAGCAGATTCAAGAACCCAAAGATTTCAGGAAGTCAAAGAATTGAAGTCAAAAATTGGAGAAATGAAAGTTTTCAAGAAGTTAAAGTTTGATGAAGTCGAAGATTGAAGAAGTCGAAGATTGAAGAAGTTAAAAGATTGAAGAAGTCGAAGATTGAAGAAGTCGAAGATTGAAAGGAGTCAAAGATTGAAGTTTTGAGACTCAACCCGAGTATGCAACTCGAATTGATTCTCGGGGGCTACTGACATGGGTATGCCCTTCGGGTACCCACGAATTAGTATACCGGGTCTGGCCCATTATGGAGGTGGACTACCACAAGGACTCGAAGATTGACTTGGAGACAAAGAAGGAAGATTCTAATCCGTATTCGACTAGGACACTTGTAAAACCTTAGCCCGGTTGCATATATAAAGCCAGGCAGGGGCGCCCCTAGAGAGATATCTGAGACAAGTTGCATTGAGAACTAGAACATACAAGGTAGATTAGACATAGACTAGATACAAAACTCCGCCTACGGCGGTACCATGTAAACACCATTGTGATCATATACTGGATTGCTAGCAGGATGTAGCGATCCTTCACCGCGGGGACGTGAACCTGGGTACGTCGTGTGCCAATCTCGATCCCGGAATCTCTAGTCATTGCTTTTCCCCCGATCTAAGTCCTTCATCTAGGACATTTGTCGAGTTAACCCTCATCAGTTATGCAGTCTTTGCGTACGATACAAGTTGGTCAATACCAACAGCAAGATCGAATCTCTGCCGCCTTGCACGTTGCTTCATATGTAAGTATCAGATCAATCTTTTATTGATTAGCAATCCATCGTGTAGCATCGCAGCGTGTGGCCCATGGGGCTGTCCCACTAGCCACATTGGCCAACCGGCCATGCAAACGAGCCAGGAGCCGGGCGTGCCAGCGCTCGCCCTGGTCTCCTCAAGATCGAGCGAGCCAGGCGTCCTGGCCGCCAGCGCTTCTTCCTTTTTCTTCTTTTTTTTCCTTCTTTCCTTTATTTATTTCTTCTAAATAAATATAGGTTAATATTTATTAATTCATGCAATCAATAAATATTATATTTTTCACCCAGAACAATTCTATAACTTCCGAAACACTTTCTCATAAATCCCGAAACTACCCTAGCGTTAATATGCGTTAAGTGTGTGACCCTACGGATTCGAGAATACATGGACATGATCTCCATCAATAATCAATAGCAGGATCTAGAAATCCATATTGACTCCCACGCACTCAACGATGATCATATCGGATGAACCACGATGTCAGGATTCAATCAATCTCGTATTTGTATTCCCTTCGTCTCGCGATATTTTACTCGCCCGAGATTCGATCATCGGTATCAGCATACCTAGTTCAATCTCGTTCACAGCAAGTACTTTACTTGTTCTGTAATCCGATATCACTTTGTGATTAACTCCTCAACCATGTGCTTGCAAGCGGTGTTGATATCGATTACCGAGTGGCCCCGAAGTATATCTCTCCGACTCGGTTGAGGGACAAATTCCATCTCAATACATGCAACCCAATAAGTACTTTCCGATTACCTGAGAGACACCTTTATGATCACCCTCTCATAGAGTGACGTTTGATGACCTCAAAGCTCTCTTCTGGTACTAGGGAGTTGCATTATCTCATGGTCTAAGGAATACAATACATGATATAGGAAAAAGCTTCGCAAAGATGAACACAATGATATGATCTAATTGCTGTGCTTTATTTGGTTCTGTCCATCACATCATTCTCTTAATGACATGACCTCATTATTAATCAACAACTTATGTCTATGGTTAGGAAACCTTAACCATCATTAATCAATGAGCTAGTCTAGTAGAGGCATACTAGGGACATGGTGTCGTTCATAAACCACACAAATATTAATGTTTCTGCTTAATACAATTCTAGCATGGAGTATAAACATTATCATGAACAAGAAATATGATAATAACAATATTATTATTGCCTCTAGGGCATATTTCCTTCAGTCTCCCACTTGCACTAGAGTCAATAATCTAGTCATACTTGCGCATTTAACACCTATGGCATTCCGGTGTTATTCATACGCGTTGCACATGGTAAACCTTATATACGGGTCTGACACTTTAGGTCCATTTGTATTTGCATATTCTTTTGCGTCAGCACGCATTACTCATCTTGTATGAGATGGCATCGTATAAACTTGGTCTTCTGATGAAACCTTTGTTTCTTTGCCAAGACTATGTTGCCTCTGTTGTCATACAATAGAACTACATAGTACTAGCACACTTGGAACTACACCTAGTTCTTTTGCTGCTTATAGCAACTATATACTTAGACTTCGTTGCAGTATCCGTCACAATATTTCACATTAGAACTCATCCAAGTAATCATGGAACTTTCTTCCATCTTATTATGCCACCTTATAACTCAAAATAAATAGCCTAAAATTGAGATTAAATTATACTGTATATGTGACAAAGCCAATATAACATATTGCAATGAACCATTTGTCACTTCTGCATATAGAACATATTCTTAGTTCTTCTAAAGTACATAAGAATATCTTACTATTGTCCAACAATCATCATATGAATGCCCGTATTCTTTTAGAGCATCGAACATATCTGGATCTACATATCATGGTATACAAGATTGATAAAATCATTCTTGCGGTTTCACTCATCAAGTGTCAAAACAATTGATTCTTGCTCTAACCCTTTCCATGCAACAAGAACCGTTCTTATTGTTTCCATAGTGAACAGATTCAATATTTCATCTATGTACTCTTGTAAAACTATATTAATGCCTCAATCTATCTGTATAGACATTGATGCTTAATATTCTGATTTTACTTAAGTCTTTCATTATAAATCTAATTTTAATGAAAACTTCACAAATATAAAGAAAAACACATAATTTCCAATGACTGATATGTCATCTACATAAAGTATTGGAAATATGTCTCAGCACTCCCACTTACTTTCTTGTAATACAAGCATCTTCAAATATCTTGATGAAATTAACTCTTTAATATTTTCATCATAATGAAGATTCCAACTCCGTTATGCTTACTTCTACCATTGAAGTTTGCATACATATCTAGCAACTGTTGAATCAATAAAACCCATTGGGTCGTGTCAAGTAAACGTCCTTGGTGTGCATTCCGGTAGAGGAACGTTATTTCATTTATTCAACTATCATATCTCAATATGTAATTGTTGCAATAATAATCCATATGACGAAGTCAGGGCCCATCACCGCATCTTTGTATATTATCGGTTGCTATTATCCAATAATATCTCGTCCTCAAATCTTTCTATTTGATTACGACCAACTTGGTTAAATAGGAACTTTGATGCCGTGACTACAACACATTGTAGACGCGTGAGCCATGAATGCAGTTGCCACTTCCAGAACATTTTCCGATGCTGCGCTACTCTGATTATCTTGCTCAAGTTCAACAACCTCATCAAGTTTTATCTTCCTCCCACTTAAACCTTTCACGAAAAACTCCTTCATAAGAAATTCACTTCTTTAGCGACAATCACTATGTGTTCGGGTTCATAGTAGAAGGAATGCCCATCAACATTCTTTGGCATAACCTACAAAGATTTACTAAACCAATTTTGGTTGTAAACATTTTACATATGTCATGACCCACAAGTATAGGGGGTGTATCGTAGTACTTTCGATAAATAAGAGTGTCGAACCCAATGAGGAGCAGAAGGTGTTGACAAGTGGTTTTGATCAGGGATTCACTGTAAATACTAGCAAACGGGTTTTCAGGGGTATTTGATAATACAAATAAATAAAGTGCGAGTAAATAAAAGACAGTAGCAACAATTGCAGCAAGTGGCCCAATCCTTTCTTCAGCAAAGGACAAGCCGGTTGTGTAACTTATGATAACCAAATGTTCTCGAGGACACACGGGAGTTTCTGTCAAGAGCTTTCGCTTCATACCGCTAAATAGTCTTTATTGGTTTGATAAGTGTTATGGGGGTGAACCTGTGCTAGCGCAGTACCCTTACTAGGATAAATACACACTTGTGATTATACCCCTTGCAAGCATCCGCAAATACAAGAAAGTAATTAAGATAAATCTAACCACAGCCTTAAACTCTAAGATCCTATACTCCCTGGTGCAATGGTTTCCCAACGGAGGTTTAGGTTTCTGTCACTCCAGCAACCCCACAATTGGTAGTCAAATACACAATGCATCTCACTAGGCCCATAAATGGTGAAGTATCATGTAGTCGACGTTCACATGACACCACTAGTGAAATAGCACCACAACAATATTAAACCATTAAAGATGTCTCAACAATAATTCACTACTAACATCTTGACTTCTCCCATGTCCTCAAGAACTAAATGAACTACTCACAAGACATCATATGGATCATGATCAGAGGTGAAATAATGGTGAGTAACAATCTGAACATAAACCTTAATTCAACGGTTCCACTCAATAGCATCAACTATAAGAGTAATCAACACCGGGAAAATTTCCCCTAAGAATATAACAAGATCCAACTCAAGATGTTAAAGCGGTATGGCATGGTGATGGTGGAGATGAAGGTGCTGGTGATGGAGATGATGATGATGATGATCCCGATGAAGTCCGGTGCGATGGTGATGATAATGGCGATGATCTCCCCTCTCTGGGAAGGAATTTCCTCGGCAGATTTCTGCCTGCCAGAGAGCTTTTCTCTCTCTGGTGTTTTCCGCCCCGCATAGGCGACTGCGTCTATCTCTGAGCCCCCCTTGACTTAGGTTTTCGGGGACGATGAAGTATGTGAAGGGGCAAGACCATAAGTGGGCCAGGGTGCCCTCATATAGGGCCAGCGCGGCCAGGGGCCAGGCCATGCCCCCTATGTGTGAGGCTGCCCTCTGGCTCCTCTCGACTCCTCCTTCTGGCTTCCGGAGTCTTTTGGTAAAATATAATTTTCTGGTATTTTTCTGAAATTTTCCCGATCTTCCGAAATATGGTGTCTTGACGGTCCTTTTCTAGCAGAATCCTGACTCCGGCAGCAAATCCTCCAATGATCATCAAACATGTAAAAACAGAGGAAATAACATAAGTATCATCTCTAAATATGAAATATATCAATGAATAACAGTAAATTATGATACAAAATAGTGATGCAAAATGGACGTATCAACCCCCCAAGCTTAGACCTCGCTTGTCCCCAAGCGAAAACTAAACTCGGTAAACATGACCACAAGTTTATGGAGTGAAGTGTCGATAATCGAAATACGGACAAGAAGCATCACATTCACCAAAGCACAAATTATAATATACATCAACTTCCCTTTATAAGATATAGACTTGCAATAAGTAAAAGGGAATCACATATAAGGATGCATAAAGTAAACTATAATTGGTGATGGCAAACCTTAGTTCTTGGTCAAAGAATGATGAACAAGCTATTCTTTCTTTTGAATGGAGCCTTTTAAAACAGAGCTAATATAGCAAAGACTATATGCTCAACAAAACAAACTTTTTGCATTCATAGAAAGCTTTCAAAGATATATTCCTTCAGACAAAAGCATTGTACAAAACAAAGAAGATAATAAACATGATTAAACGGATCAACATATGAATGAGTGAAACATAACAACTCAAATGCTTGCTTGAGGTAGAGGGGAATAGGTTGACTCAACATGAAAGTAAAAGACAGGCCCTTCGCAGAGGGAAGCAGGGATTAAACATGTGCTAGAGCTTTTCATTTGCAAAACAGAGGAAAAAAGTTATTTTGAGAGGTGGTTCTTTTGTCAATGACTAGCAACGGAGTTCTTGATATCTTCCATACTAAACAAGTGAGAGTGGTTCCGAGATGTTTGATTAATTGGCACATTGGTGCTCTTTTATAGCTTGGCACTCCTCCCCACCTTTTTCCTTTCTCAAACCATGGCTAACCGATTCCATCGGGTGCCGACCAACTTTCACATACCATGGAGGAGTGCTTCTTTTCTCTTTTTGAGATTATAATGGTCTGACCAGCTCCCTTGCAAAATTAATGGCGAGCAGATGAAGCTGCCTAGTCGAGGAGTACTTAATTTAGTATGGAAGATAACAAACCCATCCACTACGTCCTCATGAGCTAAAAACAGTGGCACAAAATGAGAAGTATTTGAAGGTTTTTGAAAGGTAGCAAATTAAAATTTACTTGGAATGGCTTGAAATACCATGCATAGGAGTCTATAGTGGACTCTTTGGAAGTGACTTGGCTTTTGGGATTTGGATGCACAAGAAGTATTCCCTCTCAGTACAAGTCTTTGGCTAGCAAGGCTGGGTAGCAAGCATAAGAGTTGCATGAAACAAACATACATACATATAATACAAACAATCATGCAAAGTCCCTTGAAGGTACAATGATTTTAACTTTGAGAATAATAATGCTTATAAGCTAAACATGAAGGGTAAACTGAAGTGATGTAGCTACAAACACTTCTTTATTCTTTTCTACTCAAACCTCAAGGTAATGTTACTACTGACCAAGCTAAGTTTGCCAAAACCAACTAAATTTACTCATGCTCCCAAAGTGATACCAATACTAATCAATAAGACTAGTCGTATAAGAGAGATTGCAAACTAAAATAAAGTGTGCAAAAAGTAAACGATAGAACTCCTCATTAATATTTCATTACCGCAACTCACACCAAGGCATACAAAGGTAAGCAACTAAGGAGGATACTTCCAAACTGCAAACTATTCTATAAGATAACTTCTCTATTCATGATATGACTCTACTTAAAAAGTAAATGAGTAAAAGGGTGATGATGTGATACCGCGGCACTCCCTCAAGCTTGGAACAAGCCAAGGGGATGCCTATACCGATGACGAGTTACTCCTTTGGCGGTGGCGGTGAGTCTTCATCGCAGTCATACTTCCAAGGCAGGGGTCCTCCGTCGAGGAAGGATGTCTTGGTCTCCAATGTCTTGAAACTTGCAGCAGCACTCATTTGTTTAAACCTAGCTTTATACTCACAGTTTTGGTTCTGCAAGTCGTAGAGTTGTGCTTGTAATTGATTGGTCTCATGGAGCGAAAAGATGTCCTTCCACAGTTATGTAGTCTCCTTCTTGTACTTGGTAACAAGCTCTTGATTAATCCTATGGATGAGTTCCACCTTGCATTCCACCATCTTCTTATATTTGAAAACTTCTTGTTCTAGTGCTTCCATCCTAGCTTCGAGACTCCCTTCTCCCTTTGGTCCTTGGACATCTTTAATCTGCAACACCCCATCCTTGAGTGACAACTCCTTTGGATGCATCTTCAGCTTCCTCATGTACGGATTAATGGTATCCGCAAGAGAGTTCTCCTCGGATGGACCGGACGAAGACATTGTAACTCCAAAGCTGAGAGCAATCCCTGACAGAAATAACCCGAAACAAAAACATGACGAGAAAATGATATACAGACCTCGGGTACTTCGGGGGGTTATATAAGCAAAAATTATACATCGAGGGGAAATCATAGGAGGAAACCGAGACAGAAACAAGCTCTGGGGTGCTCTCACACCAGGGCAGCGTGGACAGAGGTGGGCCTACGCCCCCTGTGTGTGAGGAGCACACGGACTCCTTTTCCTGCCCGTTTTTGTCTCGTGGTTTTTCATATTTAGTAAAAACAGTAGAAATAATAAAGGAAGTGTTTTTCATTAAACTTCTCTGGCTAGAACTGTTACCTATTCAAAAACGAACTCTGCAGGTACCTGCAATTTGTCTTGGATGAATTCTTCTGGAGAAACTATTTTAATTATGTCAACATCTTTATTATAAGAATCTCCAGTAATATAATGTTTGAGTCTTTGCCCATTCACCACTTGTGTAGAGTCATCTTTCAATGAAGCAATCTTAATAGCACCTGAGCGGTATACTTCCACAATAACATATGGTCCTTCCCATTTTGAGAGTAATTTTCCTGCAAAAAATCTAAGACGAGACCTATACAATAGAACTTTCTCACCAACATGAAACTCTCTTTTAAGGATTCTCTTGTCATGCCATTGCTTGACTTTTTCTTTGAAAAGTCTGGCATTCTCATACGCTTCATTTCTCCACTCATCTAGAGAACTCAAATCTAACAACCTTTTCTTACCGGCAAGTTTAAAATCCCTATTAAGCTCTCTCACTACCCAAAAAGCTTTGTGTTCTAATTCTAAAGGCAAGTGACACACTTTTCCGTAAACCATCTTATAAGGAGACATGCCCATGGGGTTCTTATAAGCAGTTCTATAAGCCCATAAAGCGTCATTTAACTTACTAGCCTAGTTTTTTCTAGATCTATTGACAGTCTTCTGCAAAATAGACTTGATCTCTCTATTTGAAAGCTCTACCTGCCCACTAGTTTGGGGATGATAAGCAGAAGCAATTCTATGATTAACATCATATTTAGCAAGAGTTTTTCTAAAACTGTCATGAATAAAATGAGAACCTCCATCAGTCATAAGATATCTAGGCACACCAAACCTAGGAAAAATAACATCTTTAAGCATTTTTAACGAGGTCTCACCATCGGCACTCTTTGTAGGTATGGCTTCTACCCATTTAATAACATAATCAACAGCAACAAGTATGTGGGTATAGCCTTTTGATGGAGGAAAGTGACCCATAAAGTCAAATCCCCAACAATCAAACGGTTCAATAACAAGAGTGTAATTCATAGGCATTTCATTGCGTCTAGAAATATTACCAACTCTTTGACATTCATCACAAGATAAAACATACCTTCTAGCATCTTTAAAGAGGGTTGGCCAATAAAAACCTGATTGTAGAACCTTCTGTGCGGTTCTATCTCCAGCATGATGCCCTCCATAAGCATTGCCATGGCATTTTCTTAATATCTCCTTTTGCTCATATTCTGGTACGCATCTTCGCATAATACCATCAACTCCTTCTTTATATAAGTGTGGGTCATCCCAAAAGTAATGCCTCAAATCATAGAAGAATTTTCTTCTTTGCTGAGCTATAAAAGTTGGAGGCAAATACTTGGAAACAATAAAGTTAGCATAATCAGCATACCAAGGAAGGTCTCGCGAAGTTACATTTACAGCAGCTAACTGTTCATTTGGAAAACTATCATTAACAGGAATATGATCAAAAGAAATGTTTTCCAATCTAGACAAGTTGTCAGCCACAGGATTTTCAGCACCTTTCCTATCTACGATATGCAAATCAAATTCTTGTAAAAGCAACACCCATCTAATAAGCCTAGGCTTAGCATCCTTCTTAGTCATAAGATATCTAATAGCAACGTGATCAGTATGAATAGTAACTTTAGAATCAACAATATAAGATCTAAACTTATCACATGCAAAAACAACAGCAAGAAACTCTTTCTCAGTGGTAGCATAATTTTTTTGAGCATCATCAAGAGTCTTACTAGCATAATGAATAACATTCAACTTATTATCTATGCGCTATCCAAGAACAGCACCAACAGCAAAATCACTAGCATCACACATGATTTCAAAAGGTAAATTCCAATTAGGGGGTTGAACAATAGGAGCAGTAGTTAAAGCCTTCTTAAGAGTTTCAAAAGCTTCCTTACAATCATCATCAAAGACAAATGGTACATCTTTTTGAAGAAGATTGGTAAGAGGCTTTGAAATCTTAGAGAAATCCTTAATAAACCTCCTATAGAAACCAGCATGACCAAGAACACTATGAATACCTTTAACATCTCTGGGATAGGGCATTTTCTCAATTGCTTCCACCTTTGCTCTGTCAACTTCAATACCTCTTTCAGAAATTTTATGTCCAAGGACAATTCCTTCATTCACCATCAAGTGGCATTTCTCCCAATTAAGAACAAGGTTAGTTTCTTCACACCTCTGCAAAACTTTATCAAGGTTGTGCAAACAGTTATCAAAAGAAGTTCCATAGACGGAAAAATCATCCATGAAGACCTCCACAATTTCCTCACAAAAACCATAAAAAATAGCAGACATGCATCTTTCAAAAGTAGCAGGAGCATTGCACAAACCAAACAGCATACGTCTATAAGCATAAGTTCCATAAGGACAAGTAAAAGTGGTTTTCTCTTGATCTTCCTTTTTAACAGCAATTTGGGAAAAGCCAGAATAACCATCAAGGAAACAAAAATGAGTTTTCTTAGATAACCTTTCTAACATCTGATCTATAAACGGTAAAGGATAATGATCTTTCTTAGTAACTTTGTTTACCTTCCTATAATCAATGCACATCCTATAACCAACTACTACCCTTTGAGGAATAAGCTCGTTGTTCTCATTAGGCACAACAGTCATACCTCCTTTCTTAGGAACACAATGAACAGGACTAACCCATCTACTATCAGCAATAGGATAAATAATACCAACATCAAGGAGCTTTAATACCTCATTTCTTACCACATCCTTCATCTTGGGAATTAAGCGGCGTTGATGCTCCACAACTAGCTTTGCGTCTTTCTCCATATTAATAGCATGCTAACATAAAGTGGGGCAAATTCCTTTTAAATCATCAAGAGTATATCCCATAGCTCCTCGGTGTTTCCTCAATATCTCCAATAATCTTTCTTCTTCCTTTCCTGAAAGTTTAGAACTAATAATAACATGATATATTTTCTTATCATCTATATAAGCATATTTAAGATTATCAGGCAAAGGCTTTAATTCAAAAATAGGATCTTCCTTAGGTGGCAAAGTGGTACCAAGATCCTCCACATGTAGATTATGCTTAATCAGCAGTTGTTGACAAAGGAAAATGTCGTCAATCTCTTCTCTTTCCTTACTGAAAACATCACTTTCGTGATCTTCCATGAATTGCTGCAAAGCATTATTAGGAGCAAGAGCAATAGAAGCAAGCTGCTCAACACGAAAATTTTCATTAGGTGTTTCATTTACATAAGAAGTCTTAGCAAACTTAGAAAAATTAAACTCATAAGACTCTCCATTAAACTTAGTGAAAATTTTCTCCTTCTTACAGTCTATCACAGCGCCACAAGTATTCAAAAAGGGTCTACCAAAAATAATGGGACAAGTTTTACTAGCCTCTTTACCAAGTACTAGAAAATCAGTGGGGTATTTAGTCTTACCGCAAAGAACTTTCACATCTCGAACAATACCAAGAGGCCAAACAGTCTCTCTATTAGCAAGCTGAACAACCACATCAATATCTTCAAGTTCACAAGCGCCAATCTCGTGCATAATTTCTTTGTAAAGCTCTAAAGGAATAGCACTTGCACTAGCACCAATATCACATAAACCATAATAGCAATGATCTCCAGTCCTGACAGAAATAATAGGAACACTTGTTTTCCTATGCTTTTTAGGATGTGAGAGAATGTTAGAAGCATCTTCACAAAAGAGAATATATTCATCCCCTACATCTTTAGTAACAAGATCCTTCAACATAGCTATAGGAGATTTAATAGTAATTTGCTCATCGGGTTCTACAGCTTTCTTAGTACTTTTATTAGACACACTTACTAAAGTAGAATACTTCTTTACCTTAGCAGGGAAAGGTGTCTTCTCGAAATAAGATTCAGGAACAATGCTATCAACAGTACAAACTTCAGTAGCTGCAGCAGGTATATGACTAATATAATCTTTATAAGGCGCATGATACTTGTTCCAATCTTTCTTTGGAACATCAAGATAAGAGGCAAAGGCCTTAAGACAATTAGCAAGTATTTGAGAATCAAGACCATAAGCAGTGCTAACACTATGAAAGTCATCGATTCCCATAAAAGTTTTAATGCATTCATAATCATAGTTTATACCTGACTTCCTACCTTTATCGTTTTCCCATCCTTCAGCATTCTCTTGTATATGGTCAAGAAGTTTCCACTTAGCATCTTCTTTCATATGAGTAAATGATCCAAAGCAAGAAGCATCCAAATAATCCTTATCAGGAAGAGTAAGCCTCGCATAAAAATTATCAATAACAATATTATTGGGGAGCTCATGAGTGGGGCATTTGAGCATTAGTAACTTCAATCTCCCCCACGCTTGGGCAATACTCTCTCCATCATGAGGCCAAAAATTATATATCCGATTACGATCTTTATGGATTTCACTTGGAGGATAAAACTTGGAATAAAAGAGAGGTACAATGTACTCCCATGCCATAGATGGACCATCTTGGAGCAGTCGATACCACTCCTTAGCTCTGCCTTTCAATGATAAAGAGAATAGCTTCTTCTTGACCTGGCTTGGTGAAATACCTGCACACCTGAATAACTCGCATAATTCATGTATAAATAGTAAATGATCACCAGGATGGATAGTTCCATCTCCTGAATAGCAGTTATCCATGACATGCCCAACAATTTTCATAGGTATTTTAAAAGGATCTAATTCAGTAGGTGGTGGTGGTGGTGGTTCATCCACATGTGCAGCAGTGGTAGAAGTGTTCCCAAATAGGAAACCAAATGGAGAATTCACCATAGCAGAATAAAATAAAAATAAAAGACAAAAATAAAAAAATAAAAACAATACTCACAGTGACGATTACCTTTACCAAATCCACTCTTCAATAGTGCTACACTCCCCGGCAATGGCACCAGAAAATAGTCTTGATGACCCACAGGTATAGGGGGTGTATCATAGTACTTTCGATAAATAAAAGTGTCGAACCCAACGAGGAGCAGAAGGTGTTGACAAGTGGTTTTGATAAGGGATTCACTGTAAATACTAGCAAACAGGTTTTCAGGGGTATTTGATAATGCAAATAAATAAAGTGCAAGTAAATAAAAGACAGTAGCAACAGTTGTAGCAAGTGGCCCAATCCTTTCTTTAGCAAAGGACAAGCCGGTTGTGTAACTTATGATAACCAAATGTTCTCGAGGACACACGGGAGTTTCTGTCAAGAGCTTTCGCTTCATACCGCTAAATAGTCTTGATTGGTTTGATAAGTGTTATGGGGGTGAACCTATGCTAGCGCACTACCCTTACTAGGATAAATACACACTTGTGATTATACCCCTTGCAAGCATCCGCAAATACAAGAAAGTAATTAAGATAAATCTAACCACAGCCTTAAACTCTAAGATCCTACGCTCCCTGGTGCAATGGTTTCCCAACGGAGGTTTAGGTTTCTATCACTCCAGCAACCCACAATTGGTAGCCAAATACACAATGCATCTCACTAGGCCCATAAATGATGAAGTATCATGTAGTCGACGTTCACATGACACCACTAGTGAAATAGCACCACAATAATATCAAACCATTAAAGATGTCTCAACAATAATTCACTACTAACATCTTGACTTCTCCCATGTCCTCAAGAACTAAACGAACTACTCACAAGACATCATATGGATCATGATCAGAGGTGAAATAATGGTGAGTAACAATCTGAATATAAACCTTAATTCAACGGTTCCACTCAATAGCATCAACTACAAGAGTAATCAACTCCGGGAAAGTTTCCCCTAAGAATATAACAAGATCCAACTCAAGATGTTACAGCGGTATGGCATGGTGATGGTGGAGATGAAGATGCTGGTGATGGAGATGATGATGATGGTGATCCCGATGAAGTCTGGTGCGATGGTGATGACGATGGCGATGATCTCCCCTCTTCGAGAAGGAATTTCCTCGGCAGATTTCTGCCTGCCGGAGAGCTTTTCTCTCTCTGGTGTTTTCCGCCCTGCAGAGGCGGCTGCGTCTATCTCTGAGGCCCCTCCCCCCTGACTTAGGTTTTTGGGGATGATGAAGTACGCGAAGGGGCGAGACCAGAAGTGGGCCAGGGTGCCCTCACACAGGGCCGGCGCGGCCAGGGGACAGGCCGCACCCCCTCTGTGTGAGGCTGCCCTTTGGCTCCTCTCGACTCCTCCTTCTGGCTTCCGGGGTCTTTTGGTAAAATATAATTTTCTGGTATTTTTCTGGAATTTTCCTGATCTTCCTAAATACAGTGTCTTGACGGTCCTTTTCCAGCAGAATCTTGACTCCGGCAGTAAATCCTCCAATGATTATCAAACATGTAAAAACAGAGGAAATAACATAAGTATCATCTCTAAATATGAAATATATCAATGAATAATAGTAAATTATTATACAAAATAGTGATGCAAAATGGACGTATCAATATGCCGTGCATACCAAAATTTAAGAAAAAACAACTATAACTTGTACGGTGTCATTTCAGTGGATTATGATGGCACTCTATTCAGTGAAAAATGGTAGTCTCTAAAGCATAATCCACAAATTATATTGGCAATTTTATTTCATCATTGATCTAACCATGTCAAACAAGGTTTGATTACATCCATCGAAAACTCCATACTGATATGGTGTTTATCACAATGCAATTTTGTGGAACAATTCCCCTAACTCTTAGATGTTTGCTAAACTTGTAACTCAAATATCCTTCTTTACGATCCAATCATAAAAACTTGAATTTTCTTGTTACAATAATTTTCACTTCATAAATTGAACAATTTCATACTTCTATCTCATCAAGTAGATATACCATTCATCTATTTGAGTCATTGATGAAATAGAAAATACACCACGATCGACTTCACACATGAACTACATACATCAACATGTATGATCTCCATTTAGGTAGTCGCTTGTTCTGTCCATGGCACATGAACAAAGTCTAATCATCTTTAGGAAAAAGTCTCACAAGCATCAATTAATTCAAAATCAAATGATTCGAAAATCCATCAATGTGGAATTTCTTTCATGTTTTGTTTCTAGTATGACTTAAACAGCGGTGTCATATATAAGTGAAATTCTTTTTTTTTCTTGCAACCTTTAGCATCAGTGTTATAAATGTTTATTTTACCAACAAGATTTATAATTATAATCTATCCATCGATTATGGAAGATGGTAATAATATGAACAACAATTGTTCTCATAATACCTGAAGAATATAACAATTATTAAGTTCAATCAAATCTTGAAGGCTAGGTTTGATGCCGACGAGAAGCACAATAACACTTTTATTTGTTTCTCAACGTGCATCATTACCACATTCTTTTGCTAGTTACTTAGGCCATTGTACTTCTTGTATAGTGTTGATTTGTATGACATTTCATACCAACAAATCAGTATCCAATACCCAAGAATTACATCGTTAACGAGCAAAGAATACACCTATAATATGTATATCATTTATATACCTGAGCTGGACATTTCCAGTCTTTTATTTTTCTACCAAATATTTTGTATATCCTATTTAGCATTTCCTCTCCATTGGAAGAATCTATCAACATCAATAGTGGTGTCAATCATTTGACACATATTCCAAAGAATGTTAGTCAAATACTAATGGCCTTAGACTTTGCACATTGAGGTTGATCACCATCATCATATAATTGGCATTCTTCTAGATTCAATTCTTTAGCATTCTTTTGGTATAGCAAAACAATTTAGCCTATACCTTTTCATTCATCCTATCATGACAACTTTCATGATGAAACTACTATAGCTCATAAGGAAGAATGCAAGTATATATTAGTTCTCCAAACTTTTGGGTGATCGGGATGCCTAGCGTCTACAATCTTTGCATATAGTCATACAATATGAGCATATGTTCTTTTACTAAATTATACTTAATCATTTTGCAAACAATCAAAGTTTTAGATATCCAATATCTTTCACCTCTTGTTTGTTTCTGAAACAACTCTGTCAGCTTCAAGATCACTTTGATTCTCAAACAACTTTGAAGATCAATTTCTCATGAAGGCAAATATATGATTTTAGATACTAAACTTGAATCGTTGCTCTTAGATTAATATAACTTATTAAATTGCATGGAGCAAGTGAGGTTTGCTAAAACTGCAATAGGACTTAATCTTTGAACTTGACATTTTAACTAAACAACACTAGTCCGAAAAGTGATTATCCGGAATTCTATAGTTTTATCAACTCAATTAAAACTAAGTGTCTGTGGAAAACGGTTGCCAAAGACTACAACGACTTATGCAAATACACTAAGGGCTTGTTTGGTATGCAGGTATTCATTACAGAATCGCGGAATTCATTTGGCAATTCCAGTGATATCATGTTTGGTTGCCGTGGAATTGTAGCGTCGTTTCATTTGACAATTTCACTAGAATGACGCCGTGCGTTAAGTGGATTCCCGTTCCCAACTTGTCATTTGTCTGGAATCACAGACACCGCTTCCTTCTCATAATGCTCCATCCCCTCCTCCCCGATCTCAGCTGCCTTCATCCCTCCACCTTGCCGCCATGGACGCTTCCCGGCCACCGGAGGCGACTCCCGCCGCCTGTGAAAGGATCCTCTTTACTCAACTCCTATTTATCCCTATAGCCATCTCCACGTGATCTTCCTCCCCACCTTGCTTTTCTTGTCGCATGCCCGATGATGACGCGCCTCCGGTAAGCGGCCGACGAGCTCCTCCACATCTCCTCCATCGTAGGCAAGGTTCCTCCTCCACATCTCCTCCTTTACCCTCTCTCTCTCTTTCTCGTTCTTCCCCTTGAACCCTAAGCCTAACCGACTGACCTGCAGGTTCGGATCACATCAAGCTCAAGATTTCCAGATCCAGATGCCAACCACACCCTGGACCTCGTCTCCAATCTTTCATGCGGTCCCTCCACTTTGTCCCCTTCATCTGCTTAAGCAGCCACGGTATGCCCCCCCCCTACACAGATCCCTCTCCCATTCTTGGTCTGCCTGTTGCCATAACGTGGTTGTTCCTAGTGGTCAATAATATGGTGGTGGTGCCATTGGGTGGTAGGATAGATTGGAAGGCTCGTTGATTAGTTTGGATTCCGATTGTTGCGGTCATTACTGTTGTGTGCAGATCAGAGTAATGGTCATCGAGTCCTTTAGTCCTATTTTAGTTCAGTTAATTCAGCTCACCAATCTGCAAGGTAAAACGACTTGTGTAGAGTTTTTTTGTGTTTGAACAAGAGCAGCTGCAACCTTTACTAATTAATTTAGCAACTGAGCTCCAGTGCAGTTATTTTCGAACGATTGCAGTTTCAGTGTTATCACTGATATGTGCAGTTCAGTGCTAGCACCATACTATTTCACCTTTCAAGTAATACAGAGCACATGAAACTATTGCAGCCTCATGTTTCCTGGTGTGTGTGTTACCTGCATGTAGAATTAATATTTGGCTTTCTATGATCTACTAGGGGCTTGGTCATGAATAATTTAAAATCACACCAAACAATGTGCACTTGCGTCATTATGTGTTTAGGAATTTTTTTTTAATCGCCATTTGCTTGAAAGTTCAGTAGCGAGCGTGCTCCAGGCATGCCACGAGTTGTCGAGTAATATTATTGTCTGTAAAAATGGTATGAAAGTTCACTAGCGAGCGTTCAAGTAAGCTGCTCTTACTAGTTGCTATGTCAACTAGTATTAGCTACGCATCGAGTAATATTTTCTATTCAATATATGAAAATATGATCTGGCGTTTGTTTCTTTTCTATATTGAATGGTGATAGACTAGCTAAAACTAGTAGTGTGCAAAGTGGTTATTTTAAGTATCATGTGAATAAATTGCACTATCCTTCAGAAGTTCAGAGAGTGACCAGCAGGGAATAGGGAAAAGAAACTGTTTTAGTTTATACTGCACTTCATAGTAGCATGACATGTTGTCTCCCATACATGGTTGCATTCAAGTGAGGTTGCATTCGAGTGAGGTTGTATGTAGATCGTAGCAGAATTTTTCCTTGTTCATTTACTGCCAACAAGATTTGAAAGGCGATGACCAGTTAGCAGTCTATGATGCTCTTGTTGCAGATAATCACAAGTTAAATTCCTTCTAGATGATTGCAAGAAGTGGGTTCTCAAGAATATCAAGACATGATCTCTCTCTCTGATTTTCCTTTGTGATGTACTAATGCAAATATTCCATCACTGTAACTAATGAAAAAATAGTTGTTTCAATTCATCTCATGCTCATACGTATTGTTTCTTTGGGAAATATATGTTTTTATTATGTAGCAATTCCATATGGAAATCAGTTCATTTACAAATATGTGTGGCAGCCAAACAGGTATGTGGTATTGGAATCTCAATACAAATGAAATGAATTGTAGAATTCATTTCATTTATACGAAATGAAATGAATACCTGGGAGCCAAACGAGCCCTAAGATTTAGTTCATGATAATTAGTTCAAGTTAATCAAATTACTAATGAACTCCCACTAAATTCAACATCCCTCAAAGTTGATTAGTGAAGCATGATCCAAATTCACTACACCAAGACCGATCATCACGTGAGATGATGTAGCTTTAATGGTGAACATCAACATGTTGATCATATCGTCTATATGACTCATGCATGAACCTTTCGGTCCGTATGTTCCGAGGCCATGTCTGTACATGCTAGGCTCGTCAAGTTTAACCCACGTATTTTCACATGTGTAAATCTAGCTTACATCCGTTGTATGTGAACGTAGAGTTTACAGCACCCGATCATCACGTGATGCTTCAAAACAACGATATTTCGCAACGGCGCATACGAGGGAAGAACACATTTTTATCTTGAAATTAAGGGATCATCTTATAATGCTACCGTCGCGATTAAAGCAAAATAAGATGCATAAAGGATAAACATCACATGCATATACAATATGTGATATGGTATAGCCAATCTTCGCGCATTGATCTCCATCTCGTGCGCGCCGGCATGATCTCTATCACTCCACCATGATTGCCTCCACCATGAATAGCAACTACAACTATTGCTAACTACTTAGCGATAAAGTAAAGCTATTACATGGCGTATAACAAGTTGACATGCAGGTCATACAAAATTATAAAGACAACCATATGGCTCCTGCTGGTTGTGAACTCATCGACATGCAAGTCATGAAATATTACAAAACATGATCATTGCATACATCTCAATTCATACATATTATGTCTTGGGCCATACCATATCACAAAACACTCCCTGCAAAAAGTTAGATGCCTCTACCTTGTTGTTGCATATTTTACGTGGCTTATGGGCGTAACAAGTTAAGAACAATTCTTACCTACAAAAAGCCACAATGGTGATATTATGGTTGCCAACATCCATTGTAAATCTCATGACAACTATAGTGAGAGAAACTGGCATCCACCAGCCGCATATATGGAACAAGCCACACGTCAAGTGCGGAGCCGGTCTTGCGAACGAGGTCGCGTAAGGTTGGCCTGGACCGCTTCGATCTCACTATGCCACGCCAGAAGAAGTACATAAATAGAGGTTTGCAACAGAAAATATCAACGCCCACAACAAGCATGTTGCGTTCTACTTGTGAAACACATCTACGCATAGATCTAGCTCTGATACCACTGAAGGGTTTCGCAGCATAGTGAATCAAAAAATTCCTACGGATGTGAACAAGAAAGCCAAGATCTAATCTAGAAGATGTAATCAACAAGAGAGATAGATGAGATCTTCATACCCTTGAAGAAATCGCACAACGGAAACGTTCAACAGAACATGGATGATGTAGTCGTACTAGCCGTCTCCTCCTCGCGATCCGATCCGATCCAATGCCGCAAGTGGCGACGCCTCCAAGAGATGCACATGTACAGCACACCAACAACTCTGCCTTCCCGGTCCAGCGAGATATTATGGAGTGGTAGATGGGATCGACAGCACGATGGCGTGGTGTCTATGGTGGAGAATATGCACCGACAGGGCTTCGCCTGTTTGCATGGTGGAAGAAGAACAAAAAAGGAGGCTTCAGAAACCAGATAGCGGCTCCACCAAAACTAGGTCTCACAGACCACTGGTTCCCTAGACCTTTTATAGGTGGAAGCTGCTAGGTTACATAGTTTTTGCGTACGATACAAGTTGGTCAATGCCAACAGCGAGATCGAATCTCTGCCGCCTAACAGCGAGATCGAATCTCTGCCACCTCGCACGTTGCTTCATACGTAAGTATCAGATCAATCTTTTATTGATTAGCAATCCATCATGTAGCATCGCAGCGTGTGGCCCATGGGGCTGGCCCACTAGCCACAATGTCCAACCGGCCATGCAAACGAGCCAGGAGCCAGGCGTGCCAGCGCTCGCCCTGGTCTCCTCGAGATCGAGAGAGCCAGGCGTCCTGGCCGCCGGCGCTTCTTCCTTTTTTTCTTCTTTCCTTTATTTATTTCTTCTAAATAAATATAGGTTAATATTTATTAATTCATGCAATCAATAAATATTATATTTTTCTCCTAGAACAATTCGGTAACTTCCGAAACACTTTCTCATAAATCCTGAAACTACCCTAGCGTTAATATGCGTTACGTGTGTGACCCTATGGGTTCGAGAATACGTGGGCATGATCTCCATCAATAATCAATAGCGGGATCTGGAAATCCATATTGACTCCCACGTACTAAACGATGATCATATCGGATGAACCACTATGTCAGGATTCAATCAATCCCGTATTTGTATTCTCTTCGTCTCGCGATATTTTACTCGCCCGAGATTTGATCATCGGTATCGGCATACCTAGTTCAATCTCGTTCACAGCAAGTACTTTACTCATTTCCTAATCTGATATCACTTTGTGATTAACTCCTTAACCACGTGCTTGCAAGCAGTGTTGATATTGATTACCGAGTGGGCCTGAAGTATATCTCTCCGACTCGGGAGGGACAAATTCTATCTTAATACATGCAACCCAACAAGTACTTTCCGATTACCTGAGAGACATCTTTATGATCACCCTCTCATAGAGTGACGTTTGATGACCTCAAAGCTCTCTTCCGGTACTAGGGAGTTGCATTATCTTATGGTCTAAGGAATACAATACATGACATAGGAAAAAGCTTCACAAAGATGAACACAATGACACGATCTAATTGATGTGATTTATTTGGGTCTGTCCATCACATCATTCTCCTAATGACATGACCTCATTATTAATCAACAACTTATGTCTATGGTTAGGAAACCTTAACCATCATTAATCAATGAGCTAGTCTAGTAGAGGCATACTAGGGACATGGTGCTGTTCATAAACCACACAAATATTAATGTTTCCGCTTAATACAATTCTAGCATGGAGTATAAACATTATCATGAACAAGAAATATGATAATAACTATATTATTATTGCCTCTAGGGCATATTTCCTTCACTCGGGAGCCACAGTCATGGCTCTCTGACTATCTACAAGCAGTAAGAATACTAGGAGGCTTGAAAGAGACAACAATGCAAAGTTTGCAGCTCCACCTCAGCGGCGCAGCGCGGTCATGGTTAGGCAAGCTAGAGAGAGAAACAATTGGAAGGTGGGAGGAACTCAAAAGGCAGTTTATAAGCAACTTCAATTCAACATACAAGTGACCAGCATCAACAGAAGAAATCAAAGCTTGCACACGAAAGCACAATGAAACACTTTGATCATACATACAATGGTGGAGCATCATTAAAAACTCCGCGGTCGATGTATCCGATGAAAGGGAAATTGATGCTTTCACGGTTGGGCTACGACGAGCAGATCTAGTTAAAGAAATGGGATGGATCAAGCCAAAAACAGTGGTGGAATTAATGGACATAGCAAACCGATTCATGGACGGCGAAGATGCTTGTAACAACAAAAGGACGCGGTCACCCGAAGATGACAGAGGGAAAAGATATAGCAATCAGAGGCGAAAGATCCCGCAACTATGATAATTACGGCTCCCCATAGTCAAGAAGTCGCGGGATACAAAGAGAACAACTACCAAGGAGACAATCGCAGGAACATAGGATATTGCAACAACAGTAGAGAAGACTCAAGAAGCAATAGGCAATTTCATCTAAGAGGACCCAGGGAATACAACTAGTCACCAGATGACATGCTCAATGGGCCATGCCATATGCACTATGTATTCATCGACGGCAAGAGATATCACGTCACATGATGAAGGATTGCAGGACATTTCCTCACACTCCAAGAAGCAGTAGTACATAAGCAAGCCGAGGCAAGAATGCAAGGATACGCCGGAAGCACGAGTGATGCATCATACGTCTCAAACATATCTATAATTTTTGATGCTCCATGCTTGTTTATGCACCATTTGCTTTGTGTTTTGTTACACTTCATGGTGTTTTTATGTATTTTCCAGAACTAACCTATTAACGAGATGCCACAGTGCCAGTTCCCTGTTTTCTGCTATTCTTGTGTTTCAGAAAAGTTACACAGGAAATATTCTCGGAATTGGATGAAACAAAAGACAAAGTTCCTATTTTCCTGACATGAGATGGAGTCCAAAGCAGAGACCGAGGGGGGCCAGAGGGCGGCCACACCAAGCCATGGCGCGCAACACCCCCAGGCCGCGCCAGGCTATGGGGTGGGCCCCTGGTCCACCCCCTGACATCGCCCTTCTGCCTATATATTCTCCTCAACGAGAAAACCCTAAGGCCCTGAACTCTTTTCTAGAAGACATACTGCAAGCTGCCACCGTCATCGATGCGAGATCGGGAGGGTCTAGAAGCTCTTCCCGGCACCCTGCCAGAGAGGGGAATCACCACCGAAGGCCTTCTTCATCACCATGCCTACCTTCGGAGTAATGTGTGAGTAGTCTACCTTGGACTATGAGTTCATAGAAGTAGCTAGATGGTTGTCTTCTCCTCCATGTGCTTCATGTCTAGATCTTGTGAGCTGCCTATCATGATCAAGATCATCGTTATGTAATTCTACATGTTGTGTTTGTTGGGATCCGATGAATATTGAGTACTATGTCAAGTTGACTTGTGATTTATCATCTCTATGTTGTTATGATCTTGCATGCTCTCCGTTGCTAGTAGATATCTTGGCCGAGTAGATGCTAGTGACTCCAAGAGGGAGTATTTATGCTCGATAGTGGGTTCATGCCTCCAGTAATCTGGGAGAGTGACAATAACTTATAAGGTTGTATATGTGTTGTTGCTACTAGGGAGAAAACAACAATCTTGTGTTCAAGGACATTTGTATTATTTACATTACACGCTTTGCTTAAGGCGATAATCTGTTGCTTACAACTTAATACCCAATGGTTGCTCGGATGACATCCGGCAGGTGGATTATTAGTCATAGATGCAATTGGATTATGGTCTATGTATTATGTTGTAATGCCCAAGTGAATCTCATAGTGATCCTCATGACATGTACATGCATTTGTTTGCATTCTTTATTCTGTCAATTGCCCAACTGTAATTTGTTTACCCAACATGTTATTTATCTTTATGGAGAGACACCTCTAGTGAACTATGGACCCCGGTCCATTCTTTTACATTCATATTATCGTTTACTTTATAAGCATTACTTACTTTCTCGCAAACAAATATCTTTTACCACATGATACATTTAATCCTTTGTTTACAGTAAACCGGTGAGATTGACAACCTCACTGCTAGTTGGGGCAAAGTACTTTGGTTGTGTTGTGTACAGGTTCCACGTTGCTGCTGGTGCAAAGCTACGTCCCAGATAAGGTGCCACATATAAATTGTTTGGAGCTGTCGCCAAGCCAGTTAGCATCAACCTTTGGTAGTTAGTTCTTTCTCCTATTGGTTCGATAAACCTTGGTTTCATACTGAGGGAAACTTGCTGTTGTGCTCATCATACCTTCCTCTTGGGGTTCCCAACTGGGTGCCTACTACGCACCATCAATGCACCCCCAGCAAACCAGCAAGCAACAAATGGAGCCATGCAAGGGCAAAACCAGCCAAATCAGGGGAACGAAAATGATGGAGGTTATATCCCATCTAAAGGGCACATCAGCGCAATGATACAACCGGTACCAAAATCAAACAAAGAGCAGAAAAGCTTATCTTGACAAGTTAATCTAGCAATAACTTCGCCTCCAGTGTCCACAGAATACTTACACTGGTCCAAGCAGCCGATAGAATTCAATAGAGAAGACCATCCAATAACAGTACCTCGGCCAGGTAACGCGCCTCTGGTACTCAAAGCTCAAATTGGAGGGTACGATGTGGAAAGAGTGTTTATAGATGCAAGAAGTGGTATAAATCTAATATACGCAAAAACGCTCCGGGCAATGCACATATTGCTGGAGTTTCTCTAGCCAACAGACTGCTCCTTCCATGGAATTGTACCAGGAAGTGTGAACTACCCATTGGGTCGAATAGCACTCGATGTTTGCTTTGGCAACCACCAAAATTATAGAAAGGAGAAGCTGGACTTCAAAGTCATGGACTAGCCCTCTCAATATCACGCGATCCTCGGACGACCCGTGTTTTCGTGGTTTATGGCAGTGCCTCACTACACCTACCTGGTACTCAAAATGCCAGGACCCAACGGAATCATTACAGTAAAAGGAAGCTTCGAGCTCTCAGATATATGCGACAAAGTGTTCCACAAAATGGCGCAAACATTTGGCATGATAGCCAAGTATGGACAACTCAAAGGTGGAAACCACAACTACTAGAAGGCAACCCGAAGGAAACAAAGCGGGCAGCATCAAGCCAGAAGCAAAGAAACTTCGAGTCTAAGAGGAGGACCTGGGCAAATCTATAATGAACGAGTCGGGGACTCCCGCCGCCTAGGCAAAAAAACTTCTTAAGGCAAATAGATAGTAGAATTAGTAAAATAAGGCTATTCAGCCGCAAGTTATAAGGGAAAAGACCCTCTGGACCCAGAACACAGGCCACCGGTCGGGTCCCTTGGGCCACCCCATGTATGTTTTCATTCAACATAATAAATAAAAGACAAGTGCCTCATTCTTTGAGTTTACAAGTCTATTATATCAATGATTCTATGCGGAGAAGTACGCGAAAAATACTACAAACTACGGTAAACACACAATATACAACAACACAACATCTTGAGTATAATATTTTGATAACCGCATTAGAGTAACTAAAACTCTCATGCTCACAAAAATAGAGCAAGCAAATTACAATGAGCAAATCTTTGGCTACAAAGCCACTTGATCCGATGAATTAACCAAGAGTGGGTTTAAATAATGGTACTCACAGAAAATATCAGCATCGGCTTCAAGCAGCTTAGTAATCATCCTTCTCGCAGGTTCAAGTGTAGCATCCATGTGAACCCGCATCACCGCAGATACGGATCTTTGAGGAGGAGGTAAACCCTAAGAAATTCTGCCCACAAAATATCAGCATCGGCTTCAAGCAGCTTAGTAATCATCCTTCTCGCAGGTTCAAGTGTAGCATCCATGTGAATCCGCATCACCACGGGTATTCAATCTAGCTGCTGCTACTGGCAACCGCAAAATTTGTTGATCTTGTCGATGAAAAAGTTGAAGGATCCCGCCCGGATGACAAAATCCAGTCGTCGTGATCCCCATAGTTGGCGCCAATTGACGAGGGTTAACTCGGCAAATGTCCTAAATGAAGGCCTTTGGATCGGGGAAAGGCGACAAGTAGAGATTCCGAGAGCGAGATTAGCACACGATGTACCCAGGTTCACGTCTCCGCGGTGGAGGATCACTACATCCTGCTAGCAATCTAGTATATGATCACAATGTTGTTTACATGGAGCCGTCGTAGGCAGAGTTGTCTATCTAATCTCTCTCTAATCTATCTTGTCTCTCTAGTATTGCGTGAAATCTGATATCTGATGTCCCTCTAGGGGTGCCCCTGCCTGGCTTTATATATGCAACCAGGCTAGGTTTTACAAGTGTCCCAGTCGAATACGTATTGGAATTTCCTTTCTTTGTCTCCAAGTCAATCTTTGAGTCCTTGTATTTGTCCACCTCCATAATGGGCCGGACCCAGTATACTAATCCGTGGGTACCCAAAGGGCATACCCATGTCAGCTTGCTTATGGGAAACCTCAGCTAAAGAATTCTCAGCCTTAATAGCCCTGGCCTCCGCTGCTTTAGCTACTTTGTCAGTAGAAGCCTTGGCAGCATCAGCCTCCTTAAGAGCCTGGGAAGTGGCTTTAAGCTTGGCCTCCAAAGAAGCCATGCGCACAAGGGCGTTGGCCAGAGAAACTACAATATGACGACAACATAGAAACTCGAGTTATCAGAGGCAGCAAGGGGAAGAAAGCAACAGAAAAACAAAGGGAATACATATATGTACCCTTGGATTCATCGGCAGTCTTTCAAATCTTGAGACATTCAGCGCCAAAAGATAGAAACTTCTGCATCAAAGGTTGCAGAATGAACATGCATAAGTAAAGCTATTTACACCATAAAATAGCAGAGCACATGGCGTACTCACATCACTAGAAGAAGCGTCCTAATGCACCTCAAGTGAGACAGATGTAGTTTGCGTCACCTTCTTATGATGTTTAAGGGCATGCGCTTTCATAATCTTCTCTAGGGCGTCCTCTGGCGGAACCTCTACTGCAGTCTCTTCTTGCGAGTTATTTTCCGCAACAGCAGAGGTTGGCGGAGGAAGAATCACAACAGCTGTCTCTTTTGGCTTATCATCGTCATTGAGGAAAAAATATTGAGTTTGAGGATAGGAGAGAGAGAGAGAGAGAAAACAAGAAAAATACTAGCAGCAAGAGGGGATAACTTACAAGTCAGCTCCTAGAAATTCGAATAGAGTAGGGTCCTTAGAGGTCGATTGCTCCCGCGGTACATCTTTCGGCTTAGATGGACCCAAAGAAGTCAAATCTTCTAGGTGTTTCCTTTTATTGCTGACACTTTGGACTTTAGATTCAGCTAGGGGAGGTGATAGAGTGGAGTCACTCCCATCTAGGGAACCTTTGGCTCCATCCCCGTCCAGATTCTCAAAAGCCTCGGGGGCTTCAGAGTCAGCAAGAGCAACTTCAGCAGCGATAGGCCCTTCTTTAGGAAGGGGAGGACGTGAAGCCAGAAATTGATGATCCTATCAAAATACAAACACAAAGCACCAGCAATATATATGCAGGGTTTCATGGAGAGTGGAATATTTCTTTAGGTTACAAGTCAAGTACCTTTGGCAAAGGATGGATGGAATCGAAGGCAATATCTAGATAGGCAGGGACTGCCAGTTTTGTAGTAAGGGTAGTCAATGATCTAACCCTTTTATCAAGATCCTTTTTCTCTGGGTCCTTTGGAGACACTCGAGAAGGATCATTCGAGCCAGAGTAAGTCCATAATTTGGAAACTCTAGCTTGTAGAGGTTGAATGCGTCTTTGGAGGAAAAACACCATGAACTGTCTTCTAGTCAGCTCCTTCTTTGCTACATTCTTGAGCTCCTGGATATGAGCCAACAAGGGTTTGATACTTTTTACTTTAGTATCGGAGGGCAGAGTGTCTCATGAGTCAATTTCGTCAAGCTCTTGCTTGTATCAAATGGGGCAAGCCCATATTTGTCAGATTTAGCAGATTTTTGGTCTTTGATGTAGAACCACTTCTGTCTCCAACCTTGAACTGATTGAGTCATCTTGAAATCAAGATATTGCGATTCTGACCGCATAGAGATGATGGCACCGCCAAGCTCTAGAATTTTGCCTTTGGAACCACTAGGGCGCAAGCGAAAGAGGTACTTCCATAGAATCTAGTGGGGATCAATGCCCAAAAATGCCTCACACAAAGTAATGAAGCAGGCAATATGCAGAAGAGAATTTGGCATGAGCTAATGTAGTTGCACGCCATAAACAAATAGAAGCCCATGAAGAAATTCATGGGAAGGAAGAGAGAAGCCACGGAGGAGGAAAGCTAAAAACATCACCCGAAAACCCGATGGTGGTGCAGAGATGACCTCGTCGCTGGGGAAGACGATCTCCGCCGATGCTAACAAGAATCCTTCCCTTTTCACCTTCTTCAGATCCGCCTCATCAATAGCAGATGCAGTCTAGCCCAAAGCCTGCTTCTTTGCGCCCTTCTTCACCATTCTTGATCGATGCGCAAATCGCTTGATGGGCATGCAATGGCGTGACACTAGGAGGTGAGAGAGAGAGAAGGAGCTCAAAGAAGAAGAAACGGTGGCGGTGGACCGAAGAACTGGTAAACAGTAAAAGTAAAAGGATTTCTCCTTAAATAGCTTCCACAGGAAGGAACATGGGCTGCGATGTGGCGTGAAAAACAGAAGCGGTGAGCCCACTAACAGGCAGAAATTTTCATAAATTACCAGGCTACCCATGTGCAACGGTCAGCCTTGGGTCAAATCATCATAGTGAGTGGTCATGTCAATGATGTCATATTTTGATACACATTGGTTCATACATACAAGCCAAATTGAAGAGATACAAGTCAAAGAATTTTTGAGTCCATGATCATCTCCAAGGACCCGACCATAGCCTCGGGGGCTACTCCCATCGGGAGCGTTGGTCGCACACCCGATGAAATGAAAAGAGATCTCAAATTATTTTGTGCAGGTCACAACGAAGGAATTTAAGAAAAGAAGATAATACTTCTAAGCCTATACTCGAAAAAGTTCGACTATAGCCTCGGGGGCTACTCCCGTCGGGAGCACTAGTCGCGCACCCAATGAAGATGGAAATTATTGACTATATATTGGAGCAAATTATCGACTTCATTGTCAAAATGATAAACACCAGACATTAAATTCACTAATTTACTCCCATCGGGAGGGATTTGCGACTAGTTGAAGAAAGCAACCCGAAGATTTTGGGTATTGAAACAACCAAACAAGGCTCACGAAAAAAGTTTGATTCTCAAGCTGCGTCATTGCGATAAAAGCTTGAATGCCGTGGTCGCAAAGATCATGAAGGGAAGACCCCAGGATCCTTCCTGCATGGCCCAGTATATGCACATGAATGCGCTCTGCTAGTAAGTTTTCATATCACCGATACAAAGAAAAATTCCGGTGGACGCACTGGATACCCTAAGAAATACTGGAATCCATGTTTTAGTAAGTCCTAAATGCGGCAAAAGACTGGGTTATGCCAGGTGCCAAATTCGAGTCCGGGGACTTGAGTTTGAAGTAGGTAAGAAGTTTTTGCTCAGGCAATTTGCTGGCTTCCTGATCTGTCAGAAGCACCAGGCTTGCTAACCAAAATCCCCATGAGAAATTAAGAATATAAAATATTCAATGAGGTTAAGAAATAAGAATAAGTTGAAGATTGATCAAGTCGAAGATTTGAAGATTTGAGATTCAACCCGAATCTACAATTTTGGTAGAATCTCAGGGGCTACTGACAAGGGTATAGCTACTAATGCCCATTATCTTAGTACCCATGGGGCCCGTTCAGGTAATTATATAATAAATGTTAGGACCAAATATAGACATAGTCAAAATATGAGTTGATATCGTATATATACATTATAATTTGTATTGAACCCGACCGGATCCTCGAGACCTTGATACGTCTCCAACGTATCTATAATTTTTGATGCTCCATGCTTGTTTTTACACCATTTGCCTATTGTTTCGTTACACTTAGTGGCACTTTTATGCATTTTCTGGAACTAACCTATTAACAAGTGCCACAGTGTCAGTTTCCTGTTTTCTGCTGTTTTTGTGTTTCAGAAGTGATACACAGGAAATATTCTCGGAATTGGACAAAACAACATCCTAAAGTTTTATTTCACCGGGAAGCTTCCAGACATCCGAAGAAGAGTCAGAGGGGGGCCACCAGGGCCCCGAATGCATGGGTGGCGCGGCCAGGCCCCTGGCCACGCCAGCCATGTGTGAGGGCGCCTGGTCCCACCCCTGACATCGCCCCTTCGCCTATAAGAAGCCTCGGGACGGAAAACCCTAAGGGATTCAGCAATTTTCCAGAAGCAGTTCCGCAGCTCCGCCGCCACCGCCGATGAATTTCGGGGGACAGAAGTCTCTGTTCCAGCACCCTGCCGGGACGGGGAAGTGCCCCCAAAGCCATCTCCATCGATCTCCATCGCCGTCTCCGCCGTCTCCATCGACCTCACCGCCATCTCCATCAACCTTGTTGTCTCCTATGATGAGGAGGGAGTAGTTCATCCCCGGGGCTGAGGGCTCTACCGGTAGCTATGTGGTTCACCTCTCTCTCCCATGATGTGATCTTTATGAGATCGTGAACTTTGTATCATGTTGAACAAGTAGATGTTATTATTCAGATACTATGTGTACTCTAGTGATGTTATTAAAGTAATCTATTCCTCCTGCCATGGTGTAACGGTGATAGTGCATGCATCATGGTGGTACTTGGTTTAGGCTATGATTGTGATCTCTTGTGGATTATGAGAGTAATTATTACTATGATAGTATTGAAGTGATCTATTCCTCCTTTCATGGTGTAATGTTGACAGTGTGTGCACCGTGTTAGTACTTGGTCTAAGTTGCAATAATATCTATCTTGAGTTGTGCTTTGATTTGGATATCTCTATGAGTGGTCTTTGTCAAGTACTTGATGAACTTTAAGGGGTGCTTCTGTAGCCACCACACAATGATTAGTGTTATTCAATAGGAGAGCAATTCAGAGTACCATAGTGGAGAGAAGTTATTTATTTGTTCATTCATGTTATATTGTTGGGAGTGTGTCCACTAGTGAAAGTATGATCCCTAGGCCTTGTTTCCAAGCATTGCACACCGTTTACTTGCTATTTTGTTACTTGTTTGCTCGCAGCAATATTTATTTCACATCACGTTTGCTACTTATAATCATCCATACCACTTGTATTTCACTATCTCTTCGCCGAACTAGTGCACCTATACATCTGACAAGTGTATTGGGTGTGTTGGGGACACAAGAGACTTTCTGTATCGTAATTGCAGGGTTGCTTGAGAGGGATAGCTTTGACCTCTTCCTCCCTGAGTTCGATAAACCTTGGGTGATCCACTTAAGGGAAACTTGCTGCTGTTCTACAAACCTCTGCACTTGGAGGCCCAACAAGTGTCTACAAGAATAGAAGTGCGTAGACATCAAGCTCTTTTCTGGCACCGTTGCCAGGGAGGTAAGGTAAAAGGTACTCGCATCCTCCTGTGTGAGTGCTCGAAGTTATTTCCTTTAGATTCTGCAATTACATCTTTTTGTTTCTTGTTTTTATTTTCACTAGTTAGGCTTAATGGAAAATAAAGAGTTCTGTAGTCTTTTTCCTGATTTTAGATATAAAGTGTTTGAAGAGAAAATTGAAAAACCTTTGGAGATTAATTTGCATGCTAATAGTGTTGTTAGTATGAATGCTTTGAACACTGTTATTACTAATGCTATAGAAAAGTCTAAGCTTGGGGAAGCTGGTTTTGTTAAGCATGATATTTTTAGTTCCCCAGCTTTAGTGGAGAAAGTTTGCTGTGATGATATTTTATCTCCCATATGTGATGTTCCTTCTTATGATGATATGTTTGAAGAATATGCTTTGCAAAATAGTTGTTCTCTAGCTTGTGATGATACTAAACCTCTAGTTTATGATGGTTATGATGATGAGTATAATATTTTCAGTTCACCTACTTTTGAGGAGAAAATTAGTTATGATTACAATATGCCTCCTATTTATGATGATTATGGTGATGAGAATAATTATTCTGTTGAATCTGCTCCTATTACTATTGTTCCTGTGGTGAGTATTAATTCTTTTATGCATGTGGCTCATGATAGGGATGCTTTATGTGATAGTTATATTGTTAGTTCTATTCATGATGCTACTGAAAGTTATTATGAGAGAGGGAAACATGGTTTGATGGATCTCAACAATATTGAGTTTCCCCTCTTTATGTTGCAAATCTTGAAGTGGCACTTGTTTTATCTATCCATGCTTGCTACTATGTGCCTCGTTGATTTATTTTCTTACAAGATTCCTATGCATAGGAAGTGGTTTAGATTTAAATGTGTTTCATATCTGCTTTTTGATGCTCTCTATTGCTTTAAGTTCCTATATGGCGCCTTTGCCTCAAGCTCTTATATGGCGCCCACATGAGCATCTTTGCAAATTACTGCGCCTAGCTCAAAGGCGTTAAAGAAAAGCACTCTTGGGAGATAACCCATTGTTTATTTTCAGTACTTTTTCCTTTATTTGAGTCTTCGAAGTTATTACTACTGTAATAACCGCTCCTTATCCTTTTTATTTTGTTGTTGTGCCAAGAGAAGCCTCTAATTTGAGTAAGGTAAAGATTTGGGGATGTTGCTGTCCTGAAACTGTTTTCGGTGCTGCACCGTAAAAATTCGTGAAAATTCTCTGTTTATCTTTTGGACCTAAGATTTCTTGTGCATATGCCCCAGGTTATATCCAAACTTTTGTTAGTTAAACACTTTTTGATTTGAGCAACAGAAAACCCCTAAAAAATTCGACCTTTCTCAGCTATTCTGTTTTGACAGATTTCGGCCACTATTTGTTTTTGCTGCTTTATCGCTTTCTTTTTGGGTTCTTTTGATCATGGAACTTTTTGGGGAAGTTGCTACAGTAGTATATGCTATATATGTGGTGGTTTTGTGTTAAAATCTGAACTGAAAAGGGTTGATTCATTACTATGCTTACACTAATGTTGCTAATAGAATTGTGTTTTGTTTTGTATGAAGGAAGTTTTCAAGTGTAGGGATTGGAGAATGATGAGATGAGTTGAAAAATGGAAAAAAGCTCAAGCTTGGGGATGCCCATGCATCGCCCCAAGAAATATCCAATAAGTACAAGCATCAAAGCTTGGGGATGCCCCCGAGGCACCCCTTCTTCATCGGCAAAAATCAGGTCACCTTTCAAGACACTATATTTGTATTGCTTCATGCACTATGCATTTTTCTTGGAGCGTCAGTTGTTTTTGTTTTTAGTTTTCTTTTGTTTGTTTGCTGCAATAAATGGTTAGAACCCATCATGCTTCTTTTGTAGGAGATGAACTCGCTTTTCATTTGCCAAGAACACTCCGTTTTTCACTCTTATCGTTCACCGAGTGTTCTTCTTTTTCTGCTACTGCATTTGGTTTTCGTTTTTGCCTTGATTTGTGTTCAGATCTTGTTTTATCTTTGCATCAAGGTGTATTTGGACCTCTGGTATATGTTGGTTTTCCTCAAAAGAGTTTTCTCAAAAAGATTTGAATGGTGTTGGAAAAGAGAAAAAGCTTTATGCAAAAAAGTGGTAAAAGAAGGAGCTTGTGTAGACTGCGGCCTAGGCTTTTTCATGTCATGCTTGATGTCTTTTTGATAGCATGCTTAGTGGTTTTGCTGTAGCATGACTTGTCTCAAATAACTAAGATTGCTTAATGAGCCTTTGAAAAATCATGCGCTGTTTTTATTATATGGAAGCATTTATTTGGTTTTCTCCTTTGATGCTTTATTTTGGTTGACTTGGCGCATGCTTACACCATGTTGACTACAAAATAAGTCGCCTATAGCCTCTATGATCATTTGGTTTTTGACTTTTGATGCCATCTTATGCTTCTTTTAATGTCGCTCTGCATGATTATGGCCGTTATTGCTCTCTTAGTTGGTCGCTCCCAGTCTTTTGCTAGCCCTCATTTTGTACTGAGTATGAGCTCTACTCGTGCATCCAACTCCCAAAAACCAAGTTTGCCATTGTATCCACTATAAATTCCTATGCATGGTATTTGCAAGCCATTCCAAGTAAATTTTCATGTGCTACCTTTCAAAACTTTCAACTACTTCTCATTTTGTGCCACTATTTTTAGCTCATGGGGACGTAGTGGTCGGATTTGCTATCTTCCATATTGCTTATTCCAAAAAGAAAAAAGAAAGAAAAAAAAAGAAAGAAAAAAGGCACTCCTCCATGGAATGTGAATGTTGGTGGGCACCCGATGGAATCGGTTAGCCATGGTTTGTGAAAGGAAAAAAGGTGGGGAGGAGTGCCAAGCTTTATAAAAGAGCACAAAAGTGCCAATCTCTCTCTCAAAAACTTGCCTCATTTTTGTATGGAAGATAGTAAGAACCCCATTGCCAGTCATTGACAAAGACAACCACCTCTCAAAACCAATTTTTATCTCTCTGTTTTACAAATGAAAAGTTCTAGCACATGTTTAATCACTGCTTCCCTCTGCGAAGGGCCTTTCTTTTACTTTTATGTTGAGTCACCACCTTCTTTCTTTATGCACCATTAAGAGAGCATAGTTGTCATTCTTAGTGTAATATGCATTGTCCCAAAGTTTATTGATTGATTCATATTGTTGGTTTCACTTGTTCTTAAATTATTTGTATCTAGTCGCCCTCTTAAACTTGAAGGTGTCCTATGCATTTATGTTTTGCTCTCTTTGAAGGACAAGCTGAAAACCATTTGTATGTTTTTCCTTATGATCTGAACACACGTTTGACTTTCATTGTTTCATTTTCATGATCTTTTGTTTTTGTTCATTTTCATGTTTACAACATGATTGCTAAGTTCTTATTATCAAGATTATATCTTCATGCCCATGTTTTAAGTTCTTATGATCCCAGCTCACAAATGCTTACATATATGATCAAGATTGTGTAGGTGCATGTCACCTCAAAAATTATTCTTTTGTTATCACTTACCTACTCGAGGACGAGCAGGATTTAAGCTTGGGGATGCTGATACGTCTCCAACGTATCTATAATTTTTGATGCTCCATGCTTGTTTTTACACCATTTGCCTATTGTTTCGTTACACTTAGTGGCACTTTTATGCATTTTCCGGAACTAACCTATTAACAAGTGCCACAGTGCCAGTTTCCTGTTTTCTGTTGTTTTTGTGTTTCAGAAGTGATACACAGGAAATATTCTCGAAATTGGACGAAACAACATCCTGAAGTTTTATTTCACCGGGAAGCTTCCAGACATCCAAAGAAGAGTCAGAGGGGGGCCACCAGGGCCCCACATGCATGGGTGGCGTGGCCAGGCCCCTGGCCGCGCTAGCCATGTGTGAGGGCACCTAGTCCCACCCCTGACATCGCCCCTTTGCCTATAAGAAGCCTCGGGACGGAAAACCCTAAGGGATTCGGCAATTTTCCAGAAGCAGTTCCGCAGCTCCGCCGCCACCACCAACGAATTTTGGGGGACAGAAGTCTCTGTTCCGGTACCCTGCCGGGATGGGGAAGTGCCCCCGGAGCCATCTCCATCGATCTCCATCGCCGTCTCCGCCATCTCCATCGACCTCACCGCCATCTCCATCAACCTTGCTGTCTCCTATGATGAGGAGGGAGTAGTTCATCCCCGGGGCTGAGGGCTCTACCGGTAGCTATGTGGTTCACCTCTCTCTCCCATGATGTGATCTTTATGAGATCGTGAGCTTTGTATCATGTTGAACAAGTAGATGTTATTATTCAGATATTATGTGTACTCTAGTGATGTTATTAAAGTAATCTATTCCTCCTGCCATGGTGTAACGGTAACAGTGCGTGCATCATGGTGGTACTTGGTTTAGGCTATGATTGTGATCTCTTGTGGATTATGAGAGTAATTATTACTATGATAGTATTGAAGTGATCTATTCCTCCTTTCATGGTGTAATGTTGACAGTGTGTGCACCGTGTTAGTACTTGGTCTAAGTTGCAATAATATCTATCTTGAGTTGTGCTTTGATTTGGATATCTCTATGAGTGGTGTTTGTCAAGTACTTGATGAACTTTAAGGGGTGCTTCTGTAGCCACCACACAATGATTAGTGTTATTCAATAGGAGAGCAATTCAGAGTACCATAGTGGAGAGAAGTTATTTATTTATTCATTCATGTTATATTGTTGGGAGTGTGTCCACTAGTGAAAGTATGATCCCTAGGCCTTGTTTCCAAGCATTGCACACCGTTTACTTGCTATTTTGTTACTTGTTTGCTCGCAGCGATATTTATTTCACATCACGTTTGCTACTTATAATCATCCATACCACTTGTATTTCACTATCTCTTCGCCGAACTAGTGCACCTATACATCTGACAAGTGTATTGGGTGTGTTGGGGACACAAGAGACTTTCTGTATCGTAATTGCAGGGTTGCTTGAGAGGGATAGCTTTGACCTCTTCCTCCCTGAGTTCGATAAACCTTGGGTGATCCACTTAAGGGAAACTTGCTGCTGTTCTACAAACCTCTGCACTTGGAGGCCCAACAAGTGTCTACAAGAATAGAAGTGCGTAGACATCAGACCTTGCCACCTATATATAGGGGCCAGAAGGGGCCGGCCACAGACAGATTGAGATTGAGCCAATTGATTAGTAGCTTATTCTCGACACACATCAAGTTTCACCTTGTTTGACTGAACCTTTACCTTCGAGTTCATCTGACGCCCTCTTTCCCCGATCCTAAGTCCTTCATCTAGGATATTTGCTGAGTTAACCCTCGTCAGTCCTTGACTCCCATCACCAATCAATGAATATTTAATAATACTTTCACTACATGAGGACGGATAATAAAACTTGGTTCTTTCTTCTTCTCTATGATGTTTTCAGGATTTATTTAGACATGAAAGTAACTCATAAGAGACGCATTAACATTTTACCTTGCAGACAACATGGTTTAAAACAACAACAACAAAACCAAACAAAGCAAGAAAGAAAGTAAAAATATATAACTATTAAGTAACCTTTAGCAAACAACTTACCAAAAGAGCTACGCTCCCCGGAAACATCGCCTCAAAAGTATCTTGATTCCCACAAGTGTAGGGATCATTGTAGTATATTTGAAATAGAAAAGGTTGTCAAACCACGAGGATCTAAAGAAATTGGTTCACTAATTTGGCAACATAACAATAATAGATGCAAAGTGTTTTTGGTGTTTTTGGGTATATAAGTTGCAAGAAAGAAAACAAACAAGTAAAAGCAAATATAGAGATAACAAGTAAAGTACTCAGAGAACGCCCAATCCTATATGCACAAGAGGACAACTTTGAGTGTGCATGTATAAGAAACAAACATTACCAAGGGCAACATGAATTAACTTATCACATAGATTTCTATAAGAATATGGTGAATTAAATGTCAAATTCTAGTCTTCCTGGGATAGAGCCATAAATAGGTGCAGACATTATCATTCTCAATTACACCCCTAGTGATTGATCCCAAGGCCACTACCATGCACAAGCAAGGGAGTTATTAAGACTAAAAGGTCCAACCACACCTGGATGTTCCAATATCCCTGATCAAGAACCCCCTTATTGCAAGTCTAGGGAGTGAACATATGTTTTTTTCACTCACCATTCCTCTCCATATATATCCTTGCTCTAAGGTGCAACCCTATGAGACTACAAAGGTGAAGTAATACATAGTCGACGTTTGTATATTACCATCATAGAACCACATGAAAGCATAAAACTTGACCCAATAATCATTGCATATTATATAGAAACCATAGTTAAGTCATCCTAAGCCCTTAGGAACATGGAGAACTACTCACAATAGTGAATCATGGAAATGATCAGTAGCATAATGAATAAACTTTGTCCAAGACTATAACTTCACCACAAAATAATCTAAAATCCCTAAGCACAAACATGCACAAGGTTCAATAAAGATGATCTAGGGTTTTGATCTACATAAACTACGAGGCGGTGGCATTGATCTCAAAGGTTATGATGATGGTGATGGTGATTGATGTCTACGCACGCGTCTGTTCTTATAGACAGTGTTGGGCCTCCAAGTGCAGAGGTTTGTAGAGCAGCAGCAAGTTTCCCTTAAGTGGATCACCCAAGGTTTATCGAACTCAGGGAGGAAGAGGTCAAAGCTATCCCTCTCAAACAACCCTGCAATTACGATACAGAAAGTCTCTTGTGTCCCCAACACACCCAATACACTTGTCAGATGTATAGGTGCACTAGTTCGGCGAAGAGATAGTGAAATACAAGTGGTAGTGATGATTATAAGTAGTAACTATAATATGAAATAAGTATCACTGCGAGTAAACATGTAACAAAATAGTAAGTAAATGGTGTGCAATGCTTGGAAACAAGGCCTAGGGATCATACTTTCACTAGTGGACACACTCCCAACAAATATAACATAATTGAACCAATAGATAACTTCTCTTCACTATGGTACTCTGAATTACTCTCCTATTGAATAACACTAATCATTGCGTAGGGCTACGAAGCACTCCTCAAAGTTCATCAAGTACTTGACAAACACCACTCATAGAGATATCCAAATCAAATCACAGCTCAAGATAGATATTATTGCAACTTAGACCAAGTACTAACACGGTGCACACACTGTCAACATTACACCATGAAAGGAGGAATAGATCACTTCAATACTATCATAGTGATAATTATTCTCATAATCCATAAAAGATCACAATCGTAGCCTAGACCAAGTACCACCACGATGCACGCACTATCACCGTTACACCATGGCAGGAGGAATAGATTACTTTAATAACACACTAGAGTACACATAATGAAGAAGAGTAGCATCTACTTATTCAACATGATACAAAGCTCATGATCACATAAAGATCACATCATGGGAGAGAGAGGTGAACCACATAGCTACCGGTAGAGCCCTCAGCCCCAGGGATGAACTACTCCCTCCTCATCATAGGAGACAGCAAGGTTGATGGAGATGGCGGTGAGGTCGATGGAGACCGATGGAGATGGCTCCGGGGGGCACTTCCCCATCCCGACAGGGTGCCAGAACAGAGACTTCTATCCCCCGAAATTCATCGACGACGGCGGCGGAGCTACGGAACTGTTCTGGAAATTTCGCCGACTCCTTTAGGGTTTTCCATCCCGAGGCTTTATATAGGCGAAGGGGCGTCGTCAGGAGTGGCCCCTAGCCTCTTCACACCTAGGCGGTGCGGCCAGGGCCTGGGCCACGCCGGCCTAGTGTGACGCTGGCCTGTGGCCCCTCTCCTTCGCCTCTTCGGATCTCTGGAAGCTTCTGGGCAAAATAAGACTTCAGGAACTTGTTTCGTCCAATTCCGAGAATATTTCCTGTGTATCACTTCTGAAACACAAAAACAACAGAAAACAGGGAACTGGCACTGTGGCGACTTGTTAATAGGTTAGTTCCGGAAAATGCATAAAAGTGCCACGAAGTGTAACGAAACACAAGGCAAATGGTGTAAAAACAAGCATGAAGCATCAAAAATTATAGATACGTTTGAGACGTATCAGTGATGTTGATAGTGATGAAGACACTTCTCCCCATGCCAAGGGAGTGTTGGCGGCGATGATAGTGTCAATTTCTTATCGTCAACGGTCATGAACCAGCAGGATTTGCCCTCTCCTAGAGAAGAATAGGAATTTTGCCTCCACCTCAGTAAATACGTGAAAATTTGGTCTTAGGTTTTTCCACAAGACGAAGATTCTATTAAAAGGAGGAGGCGATGAAACACCCAGGGCCAAAGTTGTAGCCTACCACGTGGCTAGGGAGCTGGGCCGCGTGGTGGAGCCTCTTCCGGGCCTCCTGAGGTCCCTTGATCCTCCCTTTAGGTGGTGCTCCTCCCTGTGATGAAAAACTTAAGTGGTAGAAATTTTAGCTCCTTTTGAGTCCATATAGATATCTAAAAGTCCAAAATACACAAAATAGAGGTTTTGTCCTGCATGGATAAATAATTATTGCTGTGGTGGTGTGTGATAGTGTAAATCACCGTCCAGTTGGGAACCCCAAGAGGAAGGTTTGATGAGTACAGCAGCGAGTTTTCCCTCAGTAAGAAACCAAGGTATGTCGAATCCAGGAAAAAGCCAAACTCCAGAAGGTGATGCTTGCTAGCCTAGTGACATCCAACAAGGGCGCCGTTTACGACACTTGTTAGTGCGTCTTCAACTAGTAGCAACATGGAACCTGCACACAACACAACCAAATACTTTGCTCCCAACTTATGATTAGGTTGTCAATCTCACCGGTTTGCTTGAAACAAAGGAATGAGCGTATCGAGTGGAAAGTAATAATAGTATGCAAGTAAAGTAAACAGTGCGAGTAAAGTAAACAGGTGATAGCAATATAAAGGAAATAGGACCGGGGTCCATAGTTTACTAGTGTTGTCTCTCCATAAGATAAAATAACATATGCTAGGTAAACAAATTACAGTTGGGCAATTGATAGAATAAAGACGACGTGCATGTCGAGGGGATCACTATGAGTTTTACTTTGGGCATTACAACAAGATACATAGACCGCCATCCAACTGCATCTATGACTAATAATCCATTTGTGGCGAATCAATCCGAGAACTCCACAAGTATTAAGTTGCGAACAACAGATAACTGCATTGAGCAAAGTGTGTAATGTAAACAAAGCATATGCCCTTGAGCATATGAATGTTGTTTTCCCCCTAGTAGCAACAACACATCTACAACCTTGGAGGTTTACGTCACTCCCCCAGATTAAATAGAGGCATGAACCCACTATCGAGCATAAATACCCCCTCTTAGAGTCACTACAACTACTCGGCCAAGATAGCTACTAACAACGGAGAGCATGCAAGATCATAAACAACATAGAGATAACATAAGATAATATTCAGCACATCAATTCAATCATAACACCAATATTCATCGGATCCCAACAAACACAACATGTAGGATTACATAACGGTGATCTCGATCATGTAAAGCAGATCACGAGATCTAAACATGAAGCACATGGTGGAGAAGACAACCAACTAGCTACTGTTATGGACCCATAGTCTAAGGTAGACTACTCACTCATCACGCCGGAGGCAAGCATGGCGATGAAGAAGACCTCTGGTGGTGATTCCCCTCTCCGGCAGGGTGCCGGGAAGAGCTTCTCGACCCTCCCGATCTTGGGTCGATGGCGGCGGCGGATCGCGATATATTCTAGAAAAGTGATCTGGTCTTTAGGTTTTTCCTATCGAGGGGTCTTTATAGGCGAAGAGGTGGCATCAGAAGTGGGCCTGGGTGGCCTCACCATAGGTGGGCGTGGGCCAGCCCTAGGCTGCACCCCCTGGTGGTGTGGCCCCCAGTGGCTCCTCTCCGTCTCCTCTTCGGTTCTCTGGAAGCTTCGGTAAATATCTGGACATCTGGCTTTTGTTTCGTCCAATTCTGAGAATATTTCCTGTGTAACTTTTCTGAAACACAAAAATAGCAGAAAACAAGGAACTGGCACTGTGGCATCTCGTTAATAGGTTAGTTCTGGAAAATGCATAAAAATGCCATGAAGTGTAACGAAACACTAAGCAAATGGTGTAAAAACAAACATGGAGCATCAAAAATTATAGATACGTTGGAGACGTATCAGCATCCCCAAGCTTAACTCCTGCTCGTCCTCGAGTAGGTAAGTGATAACAAAAGAAATAATTTTTGAGGTGACATGCACCTACACAATCTTGATCATCTATATAAGCATTGTGCGCTGGGATCAAAAGAACTTAAAACATGAGCATGAAAGATATAATCTTGATAGAAGAAACTTAGCAACCATGTTATAACATGAAAATGAACACAAATGAAAGATCATGAAAATGAAACAATGAAAGTCAAACGTGTGTTCAAATCATAAGGAAAAACATGCAAATGGTTTTCAGCTTGTCCCTCATGGAGTAGCAAAACATAAATGCATAGGACACCTTCAAGTTTAAGAGGGCGACTAGATACAAATAATTTAAGAACAAGTGAAACCAACAATATGAATCAATCAATGAAAACTTTGGGACAATGCACATTATACTCAGAATGATAACTATGCTCTCTTAACAGTGCATAAAGATAGAAGGTGGAGACTCAACATAAAAGTAAAAGAAAGGCCCTTCGCGGAGGGAAGCAGTGATTAAACATGTGCTAGAGCTTTTCATTTGTAAAACAGTGATAAAAATTGGGTTTTGAGAGGTGGTTGTTTCATGTCAACGACTGGCAATGGGGTCTTACTATCTTCCATAATAAACAAGTGAGAGCGGTTCCGAGTTCTTTGAAAATTTGGCACATTGGTGCTCTTTTATAAAGCTTTGGCACTCCTTCCCACCTTTTTTTCCTTTCTCAAACCATGGCTAACCGATTCCATCGGGTGCCCACCAACATTCACATACCATAGAGGAGTGCCTTTTTTTCTTTAAAAAAAAAATTAGATTGCAATGGTCTGACCAGCTCTCATGCAAAATTAGTGACAAGCAGATGAAGCTGCCTAGTCAAGGGGTACTTAATTTAATATGGAAGATAGCAATTCCGACCACTACGTCCCCATGAGCTAAAAATAATGGCACAAAACGAGAAGTAGTTGAAAGTTTTGAAAGGTAGCACATGAAAATTTACTTGGAATGGCTTACAAATACCATGCATAGGAATTTATAGTGGACACAATGGAAAACTTGGTTTTTAGGAGTTGGATGCATGAGTAGAGCTCATACTCAGTACAAAATGAGGGCTAGCAAAAGACTGGGAGCGACCAACTAAGAGAGCAATAACGGCCATAATCATGCATAGCGACAAAGCGACATTAAAAGAAGCATAAGATGGCATCAAAAATCAAAAACTAAATGATCTTAGAGGAAATGGCGACTTTGTATGAGTCAAACATGTGTGAGCATGCGCCAAGTCAACCCAAATAAAGCATCAAAGGAGAAAACCAAAATAATGCTTCCAAATAATTAAAACAATGCATGATTTAAAAAAAGGCTCATTAAGCAATCTCAGTCATTTGAGACAAGTCATGCTACAGCAAAATCACTAAGCATACTATCAAAAAGATATCAAGCATGACATGCAAAAGCCTAGGCCGCAGTCTACACAAGCTCCTTCTTGTACCACTTTTTTGCATAAAGCTTTTTTTCTTTTCCAACACCATTCGAACTTTTTATAAACAACTCTTTTGATGAAAACCAACATGGACCAGAGGTCAAAATACATCTTGATGCAAAGATATAACAAGATCTGAAAAAAAATCAAGGCGAAAATCGAAAGCTAAACGCAGTTCTAGAAAAAGAAGAACATTCGTTGAATCGATAAGAGTGAAAAACGGAGTATTCTTGGCAAATGAAAAGCAAGGCAACTTCTCCAAAAAGGAATTAGTTGGGGTCCAACCATTTATTTCAGCAAACAAAACTAAACAAAACTGAAAACTAAAAACAACTGACGCTCCAAGAAAAATGCATAATGCATGAAGCAATAAAAATATAGTGTTTTGAAAGGTGACCTGATTTTTGCCGATGAAGAAGGGGTGCCTCGGGGGCATCCCCAAGCTTTGACGCTTGTACTTCTTAGATATTTCTTGGGGTGACATGGGCATCCCCAAGCTTGAGCTTTTGTCCATTCTTCAACTCATCTCATCATTCTTCAATCCCTACACTTGAAAACTTCCTTCATATAAACCTAAACACAAATCTATTAGCAACATTAGTGTAAGCATAATAATGAATCAACCCTTTTTGCTTCAGGTTTCAACCTAAAACCACCACATATAAAGTATATACTGATGCAGCAACTTCCCAAAAAGTTTCGTGATCAAAAGAACTCAAAAAGAAAGCGATAAAGTGGCAAACACAAATATTGGACAACATAATGAACTAAAAGTAATAAAGTAACAACTATAAAGGACACTAATTTTTTTTGTGTTTTTGATAAAACGATGAAGTAAAAATAAAGTAAAGCAAAACAATAAACAAAGTAAAGGATGTGCGTGCGAAACTCCCCTTGCAGAAGTCTTCTTTTTCCCCGGCAACGGTGCCAGAAAAATCTTTCCTGTGGCAGTGTGTGATAGTGTAAATCACCGCCCAGTTGGGAACCCCAAGAGGAAGGTTTGATGAGTACAGCAGCGAGTTTTCCCTCAGTAAGAAACCAAGGTATGTCAAATCCAGGAAAAAGCCAAACTCCAGAAGGTGATGCTTGCTAGCCTAGTGACTTCCAACAAGGGCGCCATTTATGACACTTGTTAGTGCGTCTTCAACTAGTAGCAACATGGAACCCGCACACAACACAACCAAATACTTTGCTCCCAACTTACGATGAGGTTGTCAATCTCACCGGTTTGCTTGAAACAAAGGAATGAGCGTATCGAGTGGAAAGTAATAATAGTATGCGAGTAAAGTAAACAGTGCGAGTAAAGTAAATAGGTGTTAGCAATATAAAGGAAATAGGACCGGGGTCCATAGTTCACTAGTGGTGTCTCTCCATAAGATAAAATAACACATGCTTGGTAAACAAATTACAGTTGGGCAATTGATAGAATAAAGACAACGTGCATGTCGAGAGGATCACTATGAGATTTACTCTGGGCATTACAACAAGATACAGAGACCGCCATCCAACTGCATCTATGACTAATAATCCACTTGTGGCGAATCAATCCGAGAACTCCACAAGTATTAAGTTGTGAACAACAGATAACTGCATTAAGCAAAGTGTGTAATGTAAACAAAGCATATGCCCTTGAGCATATGAATGTTGTTTTCCCCCTAGTAGCAACATCACATCTACAACCTTAGAGATTTTTGTCACTCCCCCAGATTAAATAGAGGCATGAACCCACTATCGAGCATAAATACCCCCTCTTGGAGTCACTGGCAACTACTCGGCCAAGATAGCTACTAACAACGGAGAGCATGCAAGATCATAAACAACATAGAGATAACATAAGATAATATTCAGCATATCAATTCAATCATAACATCAATATTCATCGGATCCCAACAAACACAACATGTAGGATTACATAACGGTGATCTCGATCATGTAAAGTAGGATTACACAACATGTAGGATTACATAACCGTGCGGCAGGGTCTCCAGCATGCGGCGTGGACGAGGGACATCACCGGGGAGCTCACCATTTACGTGGTGGTGCAATACCTGAGCCTGTGGCATGAGCTGCAGCGCGTGGACTTGGGCACCGGCAAGGACTCGATCAGGTGGAAGTGAATGACGGATGACATCTTCTCTTCGCGAACGGCGTACAGGGCGTTCTTCCACGGACGCACAGCATTGCCAGGTGCCACGCAAGTTTGGGATGCATTCGCGCCATTCAAGTTCAAGTTCCACGCTTGGCTTGCGCTACGCAATCGCTGTTGGACAGCCGACCGTCTGGCGCAGAGAGGGCTGCCCACGCATACACGTTGCCCATTGTGCGACATCGCGGCAGAGACACTTGATCACCTGTCTCTCCAATGCCCCTTCGCATCAGCGGTGTGGATCATGGCGTGCCGGCAGGTCCGCATCGGCATTCGACCGCCATCGGCCACCAGTACGCTTCAAGAGTGGTGGCCATCGGTGGTGGCAGTGCTCCCGAGGAAGGACAGGAAGAAGGCGAACAGTTTCATCATGCTCACCCTTCGCTCCATCTGGCTGGAGCGGAATGCGTGTGTGTTCGATGGAACCATGTCGTCGGCTAGGGTAGTGCTTGCAGCCATCTGCGAGGACTGGAGTCTGTGGATGAGTTGTAGACGTAGAGGTGGGCTACTGAGAGAGATCGAGTAGCGTCTAGTGTCTTGCGGGGACTCCCTGCAGTGGATTCAGCCTTAGGGCTTGTAAAACAAACTCTTCTCTCTTAATATAATGACACGCAGATCTCCTGCGCGTTCTCTAAAAAAATCATGTAAAGTAGCTCACGAGATCTAAACATGAAGCACATGGTGGAGAAGACAACCAACTAGCTACTGCTATGGACCCATAGTCCAAGGTAGACTACTCACTCATCACGCTGGAGACAAGCATGGCGATGAAGAAGACCTCCGGTGGTGATTCCCCTCTCCGGCAGGATGCCGGGAAGAGCTTCTGGACCCTCCCGATCTCGGGTCGACGGCGACGACGGATCGCGATGTATTCTGGAAAAAGTGATTTGGTCTTTAGGTTTTTCCCGTTGGAGGGTCTTTATAGGCGAAGAGGCGGCGTCAGAAGTGGGCCTGGGTAGCCCCTTGGTGGTGTGGCCCCCCAGTGGCTCCTCTCCATCTCCTCTTCGGTTCTCTGGAAGCTTCGGTAAATATTTGGACGTCTGGCTTTTGTTTCGTCCAATTCTGAGAATATTTCCTATGTAACTTTTTTGAAACACAAAAATAGCAAAAAAACAGGGAACTGGCACTGTGGCATCTCGTTAATAGGTTAGTTCCAGAAAATGCATAAAAATGCCACGAAGTGTAACGAAACACTAAGCAAATGATGTAAAAACAAGCATGGAGCATAAAAAATTATAGATACATTGGAGACGTATCAATTATGCAAAAGGGTTTTGGAAGAAAGCCCCTTGAATCATCTAAAAGTGATCAAATAACTTAAGATCAATCAGAATATCAAGGAAATCTAAGAAAACCCAAATATGATGATACGAATTACACGTATCAGGGGATTGCATGGCCCTCATCTCGGGTGTTCGCCGGAATGGGTGGAAAACAGGAGGTTGCTACTCATGATGCCCTTCCTCCAGCACACTCCTTGCAATGCCATTTTCCTCCGCCTTGGCCGTCAGCCTCGTCGCCGGCCATGGGTGCTGCTTAGTGGGGTCAGGTGGTACAACACCGCCAGTAGCCATGTCACCGTCCTTGGTGAAGGACGACATGCAAATCTATCGCTGGTAAGGAGGAGAGCAAGAGGAGGATGGGCCATATATGTTTTTACCCACTTGTTAAGCTAATTCCAATTGATACATGCTAATTACACATTATAAGCTAAACAAATCTGATCCCATCCCTCAAAATCTTTGAACCAAACAAACATGGGATCACCCTAACATGAACCATTACATCCTAAAAAAGCTGGATGGTCCATCCAATCCCTAGAAAAACTAGGAACCAAACACACACTTAGAGGGGGAAGGGGTCGTCTAGGAGGAGCCACCACTGGTGGCCTGATGCGGCAGTGTAGTGGTCTGGGCACGCTGCCTTCTCAGAAGGAGAAGAAGGTGGTTGGGAGGACCGGTTGGGCTGAGTTGAAGAGAACCAACTCTCTGTTGGTTGATCGTGGACATAGTCTATCCTATTCAGGGTGGGCCTACACGCTTACTATTCTCTCTTATCTCCCTGTCCAAATCAAATATCTTGTTCCTCTTTCTTCCTACTACGCCTAATACCTTGCCCGCATGAGAGATGAGGGCTTCCACACCATTACCCTCTCCTCTACCCTCAGCCACCACTGCCACCACACACCATCGAGATGGCAACGACGATGTTTGTCGTAACCTGCTAGAGAGCCGCAACGGAGAAGGCGACGTTGTGGATAGAGTGAGTCGTCGATGAGAAAACAACCTTAGGGGTACGAGAGTGGGTGCGCCGATGATGAAGATGACGTAGAGCAGCGATTGAAGGAAGGTAGGTGGCAGCAATAGACATGTGGAGTGAGAGCATCTCATATCTTATAAGTATCAACAAACACATAATAGAGTACAAGTGGTAGACACCAAGCCACAAAAGGCCCAATAATAAATAAACACATAGAAAATCATATTGGTTGTCTTTTCAGTTCGCTTACTCCTTGTTCTCGAGAGATTGAAAAATGCACTGAGCCGACAACAAGGGAGACGGACACATGCAAACACTTTCACCATACAAGGCTTTGAAGACCGCAATAGCCACTCATCGCGAACAATGGTACATCACTGATCCAAAGGGTATCGCGCCACGCAACACAGTCTTGCAATCCTTTGCCACCAATCCAAAGGGTATTTGAACCCGGATCTTATGGCAGAACCCAGCGAAAGAAAGATCGAGGTCGCAACTATTATCCTTGTTAAGCGCACCAATTGCCATGATCTGAAGAGAACCCGCCGATCCACCGACACTAACCCTCATGGCCCTTCGTTGACGCCAAAACGGACTCCCACGAGGTAGAGATAGGTATGAGAGACCTTATTCCAATACGCCATCACCGCATCCACGTCGCTGACGCTGATAATGAGACCAAAACCAAAGGGAAACACAAGTCCCCACTCCACTAGCTCTCGGATGGAGGAGACCAAGGTGGTTGCGTGCTTGGGGGAACCCTAGGCGACGACTAGGTTTGGGGCTTTGTACGGTGGTGATTCTCTCAATATTCTACAAGTGCAAAAAGGTATATTAAAAGTACCATAGTTGTAGGAATAACATAATTTGAATTACTTCTAGATATTTAGCTCTAGCTGAAATCGATTTTTGTAGTTTCTGAAAAGGAGATTAGGACCTTTATTTATAAAGAATTGTGAACATAATAAGTATTTTTAAGGGGATAAAATGCAAAAGGAAGACAAACAAAACTAATAATAAAGGCAATGACATATTAGGAAGAAGCGAAACTGCTATAATAGGTAGTAGAGATTTTGACACGTCACGAGAAGAAATGCTTGACAATGGTGCAATAGTATGAGAAAATTCTTGGTGGAGCCTAGAATTATGGTGAAGAGTAGAGAGTCTAAATTTAACATTTTTCTAACTTGCCTTAACATTTTAACGAATTCTAGTGGTGAAAAATAGACCTAATTTTCTCGGAAGATCTGCCACACTTTTCTTTGAAATTTAATTATTTACCTTTGAGAAATCCTTCTCTCCGAAATATGTGTGGCGCTCTCCTCTCCCGCCGCCCTTTCCCGCCTCTGCTTCCCGCCATTCCCTTTTCAATGCCTCTGAAGAGAACTCACTGCCCCCAAATCCGCCACCATCGCTCACGATTCCCTTCCCCATCTCAGCCGCCACTCGATAATCCAGAAGCTCCCTCAAGAATGGCGTCTACCCCGGATCCGGAAGACGGTCTCACCGACTACGAGCGCCTTCGCCAGGAGAACATCCGCCGCAACGAGGCTATGCTTGCATCCGTCGGCCGCAAGGCGGACGAGCTCTCCACCGCCATTCGTTCCGCTAAACGAGGGCGAGGGCTTCCCAGGAAACAGCCAGGTGAGAAGCCTCGTAAGAAGCCCAGTAAGAATCCCGACACCCCGACCCGCTGCTCCCTCCGCTCCGCCGGCCTCCCTCCCGCCTACCTCCTTCCGGAACCATACAGCACCCACCTCTCATCCTCCCTTGCTTCCTCCATCCTCGGGGCTGCCTCGCCTTCCCCAGCGGAGGCCAAGACTCGTGCGGACGATTTCCATGCTGCCAAGGAACTCGTGCTGAAGCCCGCGCACGCGAGGAGGGTGGTGACCTCCAGTGTACTGTCGTTGCGGGTCCTTCCGCTCGTCGACAGGACCGTGGTGGCGGCGGGAGACCAAATGGGGAAAATTGGGTTCTGGGATGTCGACGCCGTCCCGGAGGATCAGGATGGCGACGGTGCAGGTCGTGTGTTCCGGTATTGGCCACACAAGGGACCTGTGGCGGCAATCGTGGCGCACCAGGCGGCACCACAGAAGGTGACGTTTTTCCGCTCTTAACGCTGACTCTTTTTCATTTTTGAGTGAACTAGAGTTTGATATAATTGTGTGTCTCCCGATTGGGTGGATTGATAGTTTAACTGAAGGCACAAAGATTTCATTAATAATACTAGTAGTAACAATAAGGCGAGTAACCTTTAATCATTTGGGTTATCTTTAGTCATCCCGACTGACGATGCTTAGAATTGCTGTCATTATTATAAATGTGTCATTTATGATGGTATTTGTCAAATCAACTGACCGAAGGATCTTGTTGTGGCTAAAAAACCAAGGAATATCCATCGGATAACTTGTACTTACCCTGTTTGGCTAGTGGATACTAAGAGGTAATTGCCTGAGGTGTGGCTATGTCTACATTAGGTGTGGGGATAGGCGGACATTAGGGTTGGTTTCGGTGGCTCCAAGATATCTGTGAGTGGTGATAGGACAACATAGGGCAATGGGGTGAACATGGAAGATGGCAGGGCCAATTGCCGTGCTTATATGGTTTTGTCAGCCTTAAGCAGCCAATCATCCCTAGATTAGTTCCTCATTGTTGCCGGTTTCTAGACTAGCCTTAAGAGATATCTATTCCATAGGTTACCGGTTTTCTTTTATTCTTTTATGTGACTCTGTGTATCCTAGATGTAGTGGCAGGGGTTTGAATTTTTTCAGCTGTATCTCCTTGATGCTGTGTAAGTTTCAAGAAAAGCTTACATCATCAAAAAATAATATTAATACTCCCTCCGACCCATAATACTCTTCGCTAATATGGATGTATCTAGCACAAAAATGTACCTAGATACATCTATATTAGTGAAAAGTATTATAGGTCGGAGGGAGTAGGTAATTTTGTGACTCCTTGTCAGAGTCATCCAATTGGTACATATGCTAATCATGTGTCAATGTTGCTAAATTTGGTTGGATTTATGATTTATCCCATATCCAAGCACAAATAATTATTAGATGTCGTATATTTTGTTGAACATTCTGTATCAACTGTAACTCTAATTCTGTTATACGTTGCTTGCAGATTTACAGCTGTAGCTACCAGGGTGAAATTTGTCTTATGGACTTTGAGAAGGAGAGCTTTAATATGGTCCATTTGTGGGAGTCTCCAGTTCATTCACTTTGTCAAGCACAAAGTCGTGTCAGATGCCTATATTTTGGTGATGAAAATGGTGGCTTGACACTTTTTGATGAGCGTGTGGGTAAGGTGTCAGCCACATGGGATGCGCATGACGAGCGAATCAACTCAATAGAGTTTCATCCGGAGAACACAAATATGCTTGCTACCAGTTCAGCGGATGGAACAGCCTGTATATGGGATGTGAGAAGTCTGAAAACAAAGGAGCCAGATAGCTTGAAGGTTTTCAAACTTCCCGGACGTGCTCAGTCAGCTTATTTCTCACCTAGTGGCCGCATGTTAGCAATAACAAGGTACTCTTTTTCTAACCATTTTCCTACCCCTTCAGTCTGCTGTTTGATGGAAGGTTCTCCCTCTTTAATTTAAGAAAAATGTTTCTTGAACCACCATCATGTTATGGCTAGACACGATAAATATAAGTTACTTGTAGACTATTCGTAGGTTATGCCAATACACTGCTAGATTTTGATTGGCAGATCAACAGAACTTCATACCATTGTAAATAATAGTTTCTACTATGCTGTGACTTTTACTCTGATATTATGGCAACTTTAGTTTCATCCCACAAATATTTTCATCTCTTACCAGTAGTACTGCCTACCTTCAGGATTATATTTCGCACTGTTACTGACATCTAGATGATAAATCTTTTTTCTAGATTATTTCCTTTCAAATGATGTTAGTCTTATTGTATATCCAGCTCCAGCCTTCATGGTAATCTTCGACTATTCAGCATTGATGACTTTGAAAAGTCACATGAGCATAATAACCAGACAGGCTTTTGGCCTATTAAATTCAAGTATGACAACTCGTCTCACCAATTTCCGTGATTTTGAATGAATATTTGTTCATGTAATTGATCAAACAAGATTCATTGGTTGCAGGGTAATCTGGGGCTGGAACGACACCGACCTATATGTTGGAGACATGAGAAGGGCAATAGATATTATCTCAGTTGATGTCAATGACAGTGGCATCTCGGCTCTGAACAGGTCATGTCTTCGGAGTGAATACATGGCATCCATTCCATGCCAGTTTTCTGCACACCCATATAAAGTTGGCCATCTTGCTTGTTCAGCCTCCAGTGGCAAGGTGTTCCTTTGGACCAGAGCTTAAACAAAAAAGAGCTCCAATGGCTAACTTGTGCATTGCTCCGGGCTCTGCTGTTCGTGCATGAAAGATTATTTTATTTTGGTAGCTGTAACACCTAACTTTGCTGGATATCAAGATGAAGAAATGTACTCCCTAGGTTGCTATTTTAACCACTCTAATATAAATTATATAACAAAAAATTATATTATTAGAAAGTAGAACATCTAAAATTTCTAATGATATATTTTTTATATTTTATATCTTATTTACATTGATCAAATTAACAATCTAGAAGTACACGTAATACTTATAAACCGAGAAGGAGGGAGTATAATATTTAGTTAGCAGCACAGTGTGTATTATTTTTTGCAAAACGGAGTGACTTTGCGTCTTTCTAAGTATGATACATGAGAATAAAATCACTTGTCATTTTTTAAAAATTAATCTCCGCAACAACTCGAGCACCTCAATCTCAATGATAAAAGAAACACGGGTGGCCTGCAGACAAGGAGGCTTGTACAGTGTGAAGCCATCTCTGCTAACACAGTAAACTGGTAGTAGCACAACCAAATAACCACATGAGCTTCAGGCCTATGTATCAGCACGACACAGAGCACAAAAGGAGGTGCACTGATCCGGAACATATAGTTTCACGTGCAAGCTTGATATGGTTTGCGCATTACAAGATTTACAACAAAGGCGTCCAGTTGAATTTCTCAATTCCTGTTGGCTAACAATACAATACCCTGTACACCTCCCATTTAGATGCACCAGGGAGCCATACAACAAATCTTCCCCTCTCCATTGTCAGAAGATGATGGATGGAATGTGGAATATGAGTGGTCAATAACATTGTAGTGATTCCCCAGTAATCAAAAGACAACCTTATAATGAAATCTTGCTACCGGTAGAAGATAGCTGCCAGAGGATCAGTGTATAATGAGTTCTTGCTGCTAGTAGAAGATAGCTGCCAGAGGATCTGTGTACGATTGGCTGGACACTTGTCCCGACAGTGTTTCAACATGATTTTGGATATCACATATGTTAACCATACCTACGACATTCTTTAGCATTCCTGCAAAAGCTAACACATGATGCTATCATGCTCTCTTACGTCTGTATTTCAACAATTTTTGCTCCACGCTTCCTCTTGGTAGCTTTTGTCACGTCACTGGTAACTTTGGCAGCCAGAAGTTTTTGAGCAGGTAGCTGGCCAATGAAAAGAACAGTCTGTGCCCAACCAGCATACTTCCCAAATTTAGCTACAAATGCGTCGGCGACAACAATGCTCAGTTTCGGGGTCAGGCTCTTGCCAGCTAGCTCGGGCAACAGATATTGTGTGGCAACCTGTATTAAAACCACATGGTTAGGGTTTAAGGTTCAAACAGAATAAGCTTTTACAAAATCCACATGGCGAGGAGTAGATCATATAGAATATACTCCCTCCATTTTCAAAATATAAGATGTTTTAGGTTTGTGAAGCAAATGTATCTAGACACCTTGTAGTGTGTATATTCGAGTGAACCTACACACTAAAAGATGTCTAAATACAATTGCTTCACAAACCTAAAACATCTTATATTTTGAAACGGAGGGAGTATATGAGAAGGGCCCCTCCTCAGTCTGCTTTCCCAAGGCTGAAATGTCCTCCGTATAAATTAATGGTACCACACATATTGTGCTCATTTTGAAACAGAAACATTCATTGCGTATAAAATTCGGTGGTAATTTGTCAAAGGATGAAAGTTTCATTTCCCAACACAATAATTTGAAGCAGGTGCACCCATTACCCCATGCAATTTAAACATGAATAATCAGCTTAGGAAATGTCTAACATGTTATCATGGCCAAACAGTTACAATTCATCTAGGTAAATCCTTATACTTACCGTCTAACAAACAGAAACAGTATCATAATAAAACCGTAAAACTCGACCATCTAAACTAGTACTTAATTTCGTTATAATGGACAAAGAGTAAAATTGTTGAAAGACACATAAGATTAAGTTGTTATATGGCAAGAATACAACAGTGGTTAATCACATATAGTATACCTTCAAGACATGTGTATCAACAGGTATAGCCTGATTCTTATCAAGGGAGAAGAGAGCAATGCAGGCTGCAACTTTTGGACCAACACCTGGCAGGTTGCAAAGACCCTCAAAGACTTACTGGCGAGATCAACATTGAGCCGGGCAATTTCAACTTCCCATTTGGTGGTTTGCTCCTTCAAGGCCAGTAGGTCTGTCTTGGTTCCGGACGCTTCAGCCTCAGAAGTAACGAGCAGCTCTTGGGTCTCTTTCAGTTGGCCCTCCCTCTGCTCCTTCTCGTCCAGAAGTCCAGCAACTTGGCTCTTTAGCTTGGTAATCTCGGCCTTATAGCCGGCATCCCTCTCTTCCAGTTGTTTGGCCACGTCGGATGAAGACATGCAGTCCTGGTGGCGAGCCTCAAGTGCTGCTTTCTCATCTGAAAGGATTTGAAGTTAAAAGAATAAACAGGCAAAAGGTTTGAAAGAAGAAATGCAAAAGACAAGAGGATTTGAAGTATAAAGTGTTAACTGGAAGCTAGCATGATCCGGCATACTTGTGAGCTCCTTCACCCTTTTTAGCAGCTCGGTGACTTGTTCCTCAGCTGCAACTAAAAAGTGTCGGCAGAAAGATAAGTGTCAGCACGGTAAGATGTGTCGGCAAGACAAATATTGTGAAGAGTAAGGATGGAAGTAATCCAGCATATAAAGATATGTCGGCTTAGTTTACCTTTCTTGGTTAGCTCAAGCCGAAGTTGGCTGTGCTCATCGGACAGTTTCCGATGCTCGCACACAAGGTGGTGGTACATGTCCCGGCGCTCATTATTCATGCGCTGCAAAAGAAAAGTGTTAGGATTTGAAGTGTTATAATGAAGATCCGGCATATCAGAGGATTTGAAAGTTTCTGTCAGAGTTTTAAGTGGAAGACCCGGCACAGGTGATGCGCACCTATCCCGGCTCTCGGTGACTAGGATTTGAAGCTCTTGTCGAGCTAGGGAGTTCAAGGACAGGATTTGAAGTTTTAACAAAATTTTATGTTCAAGATCCAGCACAGATTTTTGTTGAAGACCCGGCACAGGTGCTGCGCACCTATCCCGGCTCTCGGTGACTAGGATTTGAAGTTCTGGTCGAACTTTTATAAAGAGACTAAAGGTTTGAAGCTAATAAAGGCTAAGGCTAAGTCTAGAAAGAGATGTAGAAAAATCCCGAATGCCCACGTTCCGGGCAGCCGACATTTTTGGGGACTGGGGAGATATGTGACCGAGTATAAGAAGAGATGAAATACTTACAGTGCTGGTGTCGTTGACAAGGAAAAGCCTCTGCTGAATATTGAACAGTTCGCTCGCAATGGCTCTTGGCTTGGCCGGTACTTCCGGTGGGCCGCCGGCGGCAAGGGCCTGAGTTCCTGCCGACGCCTTCTGTTTGCCGGAGCTGGTAGTGTCCATGACATCGGCGACGTTCCATTTTAGGCAGTACTCCTTGAGTGAGCCAAGGCTATTGCCACTTTTGGTCTGCAGTGGGGCACACCCCTTGAGTTCCGGATTGATCAGAGAGCTAATACGGGCTGCTCCTTTGCTAGTGTGCAGCGTTAGAGCTATGCTGGCATAGGGAGTAGCATCTTTGTCCTTGGTGATCTTGGCTGTCCTGGTCGCCCTTGGCTTAGCGACTTGAGGCGGAGGTGTCGGCGTAGCCTTTGGAGGTGCCGGTGCTGGGGTCCTGGTAGGAGCAGTTGTCTTGGCTGAAGGAGGAGTGGCCTTGGCCGGAGTAGGAGCAGTTTTCTCCGGCACGTGAGGTGCTGGTTGTTCCAGCGCAGCCGACGTAGTGTGTTCCGGAGCAGGTTGCTCCGGTGCAACCCGAGCCTCCGGCTGCTCCAGAGCTTTCTCCTTGTCTGTGCTGGTGCACTTGTTGCTAGCACCAACATTGTCTTTAGTTCCGGCGCCGCTGGTGTCAGCACTGGTGTCTGGGGCATCCTGTTGAGCCCCCGTGTCCATATGGACAGCGGGGGCAGAAGTGTTGTGTTCCGGCGGAGGGCTGTTCCTCGCCGGGGTAGCAGTCTTGTTGGCCGCGGGCGGAGATGCCCAGGCTGGGGAAGAAACTGGACTCATGGACGGCACATCACGGCGTGCAGGAGACGCTGGCTTCTCAGCGTGTGGGGTGGCACTGGAACTGGAAGCATGTTCCGGAACCAGTGGAGCCCTGAGGAGGAAAAACAAGTTAGAGACAGAGAAAGAGAAATGCAGGAAATGACTAAGAGGGGAAAATAAACTTACCCCGAGGCAATAGGCCTCTGCTTCTTGGGAAAAGTCATGCCGACTTTCTGCCTCTTGGTCTTCTCAATGGGTTCTGGATGAGGCTGGACCCCGCGCTTCTTGCCGGCACGTGTGCCGGGAGGAGGTACTTGGTTCAGTGGGGCGACATCTACCACGTCTTCATCCGGGATAGCTGGTGACGGCATGGCAGGGAAAGCATAAGCGCGAGGCATCGGATCGATGTACATCCAGCAATCCCCGTCAGAATCATCGTCACTCCAGTTTTGAATGGAATGTCAGGAGGAGGTCTTACCCACGACAGAGGCGGCATGGGTGTTCTTCGGCATCTTATCCTCATTGAACGGTGAATAGGTGCTACTCAAATTTTAATTCTTTTTCAATTTAGGCTTGACACAAAAGGTAAATTCTCTAGATATGCAACTAGGGTGAATTTACTTATATGACAACTAGCAAGCTAAGCAAGATACAATATATAAAGGCAATAAAGGATAGAGGTAACCGAGAGTGGAGCACACAGAGACACAGATGTGATTCTTGTAGTTTCTTCCTTTTTAGGGGAAGTACGTCTATGTTCGAGAGGTGTGGTTGCCACAAAGGCCTAACCAACGCCACAAAGGCTCACCCTATTCTCTGGTGCAAGCTTTCGCCACAAAGGCCTAGCTCACTTTCCACTAAAGGATTCCTCAAGGCGGAACCGGCCTTTACAATCTTGGGGCACACATCCACAACCGAATTGGAGGCTCCCAAGGATAACACAATGCTGTCAAACAACAAGTAGCAAGATATCAAATACAAAAATCAAGGTCTAGGGATTCAAGGAAACCCAAGACACAAGGGCCCTCAAGCAAATGAGAGGGAAAGTAAATCGCTTCGGTGAGGATGTAGATCAAGGCCTCCTCCTTCGATTCTCCAAAGATCAAGAGCTTTGGTGGGTTGAGGGGGGAGATCTTGTGAATTTTGTGGCTCCAAATATGGTGTTCTTCAAGCTTGGGACGAGCAGCTCCTTAGGGAAGAACCCCCCCCCCCCCGAAAAATCTGACCGTTGGCTGCCAGGAAAGTCTGGCTAAAGCCGGAGTTAAGTCCAGCTAAAGCCGGCCTCCACACCGGCTATAGCCGGCCTGAAAAATCCGGCCCTGGCCAGAAATAGCCGGGCTGCGACAAAGGGGTTTTCACCCCAAAGTCTGGGCAGTCCGGCTATAGCCGGTCTACTCAGCCAAACCTCAATAAGATCATCTTCCCGAGCACATAAATACCACCACCTCACGGATTTCCTTTGAGCAATGATTATCAGGAATTATAATGTAGGAAACCCAATATCTTGTGCAAGAGTATAAAAAATCCTGCAAAGATTAATCACCACCTTAATAGATAATGTATTGTTAACAAATGCCAAAATCAAATAGGCAGGAAATGCTCTTTCAATCTCCCCTTTTTGGTGTTTGATGACAATACATAATTTTGCATGTTTCAAACAATATAAAATGTAGACGGAGCTCCCCCTTGCTATGTGCCCTATTTTAGATTTTGTATTTGAATACAAGGACACATCAACAAGAGGAACTCCCCCTATATTTTATAATATGATCCATATGTGCACAAGATATATGATAATTATATAGCACATAACAACAAGCATATATCATATGACAAGAATATAGCAAGTAGGATCAATATGATAAGTCTACTACACACGTATTATAGCACATAGTTCAACACATAGTAGACGGAGTTCGACACGATAAATCCAAATAGAGTTCAACAATGGGACACAAGCAAGCAAACGATAAAAGCTTGTGACCTGGCCAAATCCAAATGGAAACCAAATGGAAACACATGAAAATAGGACTTCTCCCCCTTTGGCATCAAGACGCCAAAAGGGAGAGAACACCACAAGATCAATCCTCAAATGCGTCAAAGTCCTCATCCTCCTCATCTTCATCTCCATCATCATCTCCATCATCATCGCCATCTTCATCTTCATCCTCTTCCTAATCTTCTTCTTCAATGGCATCCTTGCCCTTTGAGGTGACTTCGGCCAATTCCTTCCAATCAAAAGATGAGCCCTCATTCCACTTGCCACAGGAGAAGGTGTCCTCGGACTTGTCTTGCTCTTGGGACTATTCTTGAGTGCTAGCCCCCTTGCCCTTCTCCACAACCCTCAACCGAGCATCCAAATCTCATTGCTTCTTATGGATATGCTTGCGCTCCACATAGTCCTTGTATTGAGTTTGGCGAACATCATTGTTCATCTAAAACAAGGCCCTTTGCCACCACTTTAGCTTCTTCATTTCTTGTCCCATCCCACCACTTGGTGGATCCACATTCTTCCTCCTACAACCACTATCATAGCGGTTACCACCCAACACATCACTTGAAGGAGGGAAAGCACTTGAGGTGCTAGGCAACAAGTGAGCGGTCTTTTTATAGAGCTTGTTGGGCTTGTGGACTTCCATGTTATCACAGTGAAAATCTTCCTCAATCTCAAAGTCTACGTCAATGCCCTTGTCCACGATGAGCCTCATGATTAATGGAGCATAAGGAGGAATCTTCTTGTCAAGCATAACAATCTTCATCTCTGAGAAGATAAAGTGCATCACATCAATCTCCATCCCTTCACGCTCCCTACCGGCCTCAAAGACTAGGCGGGCATGGTGGAGAAGATGCACAAGTCCACCTCTAATGGAGTCATTTTTGCCACCACTTGGAGAGATGTTGGCATGAAACATCCAAAGCAGAATATCATACAAGGGAAGGAGATTTGCAGTCTCTCCCACTTTGCCCCCGGGACCATAGAGGCACTGGATCTTTCTCTTGTTGTACTCGGTGTAGTCAAGATGCATGTGGGCACCTATAGGTCGGTGAATACCATCAAACCTGTAGCCCAAGAGCTGCATAAAGCGAGTGATGGTCAAGCTCTTCCTCACCTCATCTGACATCCATGTGAAGCCCACCTCATCCCGATTGTCAAACTCCAAAGTGGCATAGAACTACTGGATCAAACAAGGACTGTAGTCTTGCTTGAAGACCATCAACTTGTGCAATCCCATCTTCTCCGTGACCCAAAGAGGATCGGTAAAATATTCATCCTTGGACAGTGACACAATGTTGGTGAACTTCATGGGGCAACCCTAGGTGCTCATGCTTGCATAAATCTGCTCATAGATCCTCTCATGCTCTGACTGGTAGAAGTAAGCACTGGTGGTGTCCCTAGGCATGAGATAGAACTTTTGTTCACAGAACTCGGGGTATTCTTGCTTTGTCAACTTCTTGAGATTAGCAATGGTAGCAAACAAGGATTTCTTCTTCCTCTCCTCCAACCTCTTCTTCTTGATAGCAGCGGTCATTCGAGCATCTTGTTGTTCCTTGCGACGACCCATAGATGGATCAACATAGCGAGACTGCTTAGGACAAGAGCCACCTGTGAACAGCACAAAGATGGATAGCATATAGGATAAGCATGCAAGCCAGAGGATCAAAAGCAATAGCCTAAAAATAAAAACATGACAGAACTTGGTGATCTACACCGGCTATTTCCGGCCTCAGGCCGACTTTAGCCGGTCTGACACTGGCTTTAGCCAAACCAGATGAACAGATTGCAAAATCGCATGAGTAGGCCACCAGATCTAGTCAAGTGTTTCGATCTATGCTATGCTAGGCAGAACCAAGAAACCACTGTGACGCCCCAACCTTGAGAACAAGGTGGAACATCTGTGTTATGTGCTATTCCCTGGATCAATGATAGCACCACAGAACAAAATGAAATATTCATTGCATAGTATCAAGATTACAACGCAAATCCAGGTACAAGGTACTTATACCTTACAAATTACACAGCGGAAATGACAAAATGGCAAGGAGCCTCCATCTTCATCACGTGCCACAGGCAGTCATGTTGGAATGTAAGCTCGAGATCCTAATCCTGGTTCCTTACTCGAAGTAAAACCTGCACGTTGAATATGCAGCCCCAAAGGGGTCAGTATAATGATGTACTAGCAAATGACACATATTTGGTGGCTGTTGTGAGGAGTCTATCTACATGAGCATTTGGCTAGTGGATCTCACAGGCTGATTTGCATAAAGCCAGTTTTGTCCTATAGTTCTTTCTTAAAGTAATACTTTCAAAGTGTTTACATTTTCAAAGGTCGAGATAACCCCCAATAACCACATACTAGCTAGGCATGTAGCACTGGGCGATATTCGACAAAGTTGGAACCTCAGGCACCACCACCCCTCGGAGTGTATGGTCCTTAGTTCCTACCTAGGGGTTTCTAGACAAATTTTAATCATTCAGAAGAGATAATGAGATTATTCCGTACATTCCATGTCTAGAGACTCAATTGTCCATAACCGAGGACACGGCTAATCGATTAGATTTAGACACCTTGCAAGGGTTGTACACTTTCACCTTACGATTCATTTTATGCCCATACATAAAATGAAACGAGACCTTTTAGAAGGAGAGGGCAACTAACTGGCAAGATCCGTTCCCAACCTATAATTTTTCTACCACCATCTTCTCGCACATAGTTGCACTCCCACATCTAATCAGTCAAGACAGAGCCCATAATGTCATAAGGCTGCACTGGAAGTACACTAAGCATGGAAGACATAGCCATCTCTTTGTTCCTGGGTGGCCATCCCGAGCGGTATTCTGTTCCCACATCCTCGTACAAGGTATGCGTCCCAGAACCCACCTACCTCGCCTCCTCTTATCAAGCCAATCCACCCAGGTGTTTCATTTTAGTTGAAGTTCTTAACTTGTTCTCAAAACACTTTTCAAGTGATCTTAGCAAGGCATCAAAGTTAACAAAGTATTTAGCATCCTATCATGTGGGGTTTGAGGGATAGCTACACACTACTAGGATCTAAGCATTTGATAAAATAGTTGAGTAAAACACCTATCATGCATACTAAGAGAGGTGAATATACTAATGCATAAGTAAAAATGGGTAGGGAACATGTGTGTCACTTGCCTTTCTGAAGAACAAGACGCTTCCCTTCTCTCGACTAAGCACGTAACTCTTCGCAAAACTAAAGCATAAGAGATAGCATAACATAAACACACCATACAAACATAATCAATCAAATCAAACAATTGAAAGGTGTTTGTTTAACAAATTTGATTTATTGGGATGTTATGACAAGAAGGATATGGTAAGGGATCATGATTTGTGGGATATGGATGTGAGAGCTTAGCTGGGGAAGATCAATATATGATTTGGGAGAGAATTAGACTAGGTAAAAAAAATTGATGGAGTTTATGCTTTATTTAAGCATATGAAAGTTTTAGGAATAGTTCATGTGAAATAAATAACACAAGAGCCATTTTGTGCAACTCCAATACTATCAAGTAAATGTGACAACAATTACTCTTAAATAGCATATATTGCACTTAGGGGATAGGCTAGGTTTTAAGAATGCTTGGACTGCTCAAGTAGCATATTTGCAAGTTGGGTAGTTCAATACATGTGAACAAAACTAAGTAGGCATTGGATTGGGTATGTATGATTGATATTTGAGGACATGGCTCAAATGGTTTATTGATCAACATGGTGTATAACACATACTACGGCATGGGTTATAATAATGCCATATTAACAAAATAGGATTTAGGTTTGTGATGAATTCATATTCTACTCAAGTAGCTCATTTGCTGTTTGAATAAACATATGAATTAGACAAAATATATAATGAGTGAGATCTTTATGCTTTATTAAAGCATATTGGGTCTTGGAACATCTCATGTGGGTAAATCACATAAGAGACAAAATAGTGCAATAGTAATACTACTGAATAAGTGTGACAACAATTATTCTTAAATAGTATCTATTACACTTAAGCTTTGGCTAGGACTCATGAATTATTGAGTTACTCAATTAACTCATTTGTTAATCGAATAGCTCTACACATGAAATCAAGATCAATGGACAGAGGATTGAGTACGGGTAGATAACATTTGAGATTATGGTTTAAGGTTTCTATTGGGTTCATGGGGTATTGGATGAGTGCTATAATGTTGATTAGATCAATACCACAAGGATAGTAAGAATAGTAACTATGATTGAGATGTATCACACTTTACTCAAGCAACACAATTGTAATTTGAATATGTGTGAACTAGACAAGATAGGTCTAAGTAGATATGATCTTGATCAAGATGTTATTTAGATAACATAGAGGACTAGGTTTGATAAAGGGTTCATTAGGTAGAAAGGAATGATTCTAAAGGAAGTAGTTTTGACCCTATAGTAGAATTCACTCAGATCCTCGTATTAGAATTGAGTAATTGTGAAATGGTTCAAACAAATATGGCTGTGATACTACTGGATAGCTTGCAGTAAAACAAAGCTACTGCAATTGGATTCATTCTAAAATAGGTTTTAGAATTTGAACTATCACCAAAATAGTGATTTGGACAAATTTGAAGGCACAAAGTGTGTGCACGTATCAAATCTGGATTTTTTTGATCCTATGGTGTTCTACTTGATCAGAGGATTCCAAACACTACAAAATTGTAATTTTTGGATGCACAGAACTAAAGATATGATTTTCACAAGCTAACAGAAGGTTTGATTCCAATTTGAAAATGGTTTCAAATTGGACCCATAAAATATGGAGTATTATTGTACTACTGGATTCTAGATGTTCTAAGGATTCCAACGGTATCTTGTTTGCTATTTTTGGACCTACAGAACAAAAGATATGAATTATACAAGATTGGGGCTAAATCTGATTTCAAACTTCTATTAGAATCGAGTTTATATCGTGAGCCGACACATGGCAGCTTCTGATTGGAGGATACTGGTTCGGTCGGATTGCGATTCAGAGCCGTTAGATTATATGCGATCCAAACGGTGCAGATCTAAAGATACCCGTTCGTTAAGTGATTCTATTAGGATCGTTAGATCGAGATCTGACGGGCGTGGTTTAAAGGAAGATGGCCGGCTCACCTAGCTAGGGTTCCGGCGTGAAATCGCCGGCGAGGGCGTGCAGGGGGTTGAACTCCGGCGAGCTTCCGGCAGGTTCTGGACGGCGGCGATGTCACGACGATGATCAGTTCGTCGAGAGGAACTCGATGGTGATGACGACGGGCTCGATTGTTTCCAGAAGGAGGAGATGAGGGCGGCTAGAGCGACGGTGGCGGCCGTGTGACTTCGGTCGTCGTCGTTTGCGTCTATTTGCTGCGAGTTAGAACCAACAGAGGGTATCAGGGGATGCACCGGAGCTAGAGGAAGAGGATGAGGCCAGAGGGACGAGTCGGGGTTGTATTACCTCGTCGGAATCGACGATTTACAGTGGCGGGAGCTGCAGACTCCGGCGAACCATTTTGGTAGCCTGGGGGCACGGTTTGGAGGGGAGGAAAGGGGAAATAGGAGAGGAGAGCGCGGGGTTTTATAGGAGAGGTCTTGATGGCATTTAACTCGCGAGGTAAAAGCGCGGAGTAATTTCGGTGACGTTTTCCGTTTCCAGGGAGAGGGAGAGAAATCAGCGGGAGGAGGAAGACGGTTCTGACGGGTGGGTCCCACACGTCAGCGAGGGGAGAGGGAAAATAAAGGTACCGATTCGGGTTTTTAAGATGGGCTGCGGGCTCGTTTCGTTACTGGGCCGAAAGTCGTCCCCGGGGTTCATTTCTATTTTTATTTCTTCTTTTCTCTTTTCTTTTCTGTTTTCTTTATTTCTTCATAGATTTTGCATTTTAAATTCAAATGACTTCCAAGCAATTGCAAAGGTTTTATAAAATTTAAAATAACATTTTAAACCAGTAGCAACCATATTTTCAAAATAAAAATAAGATTTTCCAATAAAACTTTATGAACTTGGCAAAAAGGGACTTTGCTTGCATAAATAATAGAAATAGAGTTTGAACTCAAATCTTTCTAAAATAGTAAAATAATAGTTTATAAAATAATAGTTGAAAACCACACTCAAACATAGTTTTGAAATACCAACTTTATAACACTTTTGAAATTCAATTCCATGCAAGTTAGCTTGCATAAGTTTGAGTAAAAGAAAGGAAAATAGTATTTGGATACTTGATCTTTCTCAAAGAAGTCCTTCAAGAAAAATAATAGAAAGTTTAACTTAGTTTTCTAATAAAGTTTTCGAATAGACTCAAAAGTTTTTAAATGCCTGGGAAAAATCCAATCATCTTATGCAATACAAAAGCGAAAAAAAATTCACCCAAAAATTGGCAAAATCCTGGGTCGTTACAGACTACCACCCTTAAAGAAATCTCGTCCTCGAGATTGAAGGAAGGTTACAGGGTTTAAAGATCCTAATGGAATTTGGGTGCTACCACCCTTAAAGAAGATTTTGCTTGGTGGCATCTCGATGCTTCCTTAGGCACTTGCATTTTGTTCCCAGCTTGAATTCATCGTTGCGCCATCTTTCCTGAAATCGCCCTTCTCAGAAGTGTCGATGTTCGCCGATATGTTCAGATGTGGCATTCCAGATGTTCCATCCAATTCTGGTGATAGGCAGATATCATCCATCGCGTTGTCTTCAACAAGGTAGTCCACATCGTCCAAGAATGTGTATCTAGCCTTTTCTTGGTCGGTCCTCACCAAGGCCATGACAGCATACAGGCTATCACCATACTCCTTATTGCCTTTTAGCTGATCTTCATTGCAGAATCTCAAAAGATGACCCAGTGTCAAGTACTGCATGCTTGCCCCACGAACATGATGAGACCACACATCCCGAGGAATTAGGATGGCATCTCTCTGTAGTCTTCTCAAGCATTTCATAGGGGTAAACAAGGTGGACTCTGTAAGAGGTACTGGCACCTTTAAGGGACGGAAGGTCGCCTTATAACCAGCATTGTTGAACCCATTCAAGTCACCGGAGCAAGTCGTGCTACTTGCCACAGGTACCAGATGGTCCTTAAGAATTCCTTTAGCAACCGTCTTCATAGTTGTTGAAAGGCGCTGAACATCTTGATCATTTCTCAAAGATGAACTCTTCCTCAGGGAAAAGGGATCTAACAGAGCTCTCATGGGGAGGAACAGGGTTCCATGGATTTGGAGAGGTGTTTCACAACATCGTAGGTCGGGATGAGGTAGACTTCGGTGGCGCTGGGCTTTGGAATCAGGTGGGACTTTCATAGTTGGTGATGGCAGTCTCTGTTGTGATTCTCGGGAGAGGGGAGAGTCCTCTTTTATAGGCTCAGGGGCAGTTGAACAGGCCGGGGAGTCGAAACGAAAAGTCGGGAATTGAAGTCGAAATTGAATCGTCTCGGCATTCAAGGTCCACTGAGAAAATGCTTTGGAAACGTGTAGTCGTTCCTCACCGTATCCTTACGTCTTGGCCACACTGGCACACTACGAAGGGTGTAACATATCTATCCTCCTAAGGTCATGGTTTAAGGACGTCGTCCCTCATGTAGGTATGTCTCTCTAGGTGTGTACGACCAACATCATGAGAGCGGATAATAAGAGTAGTAGGAATGGTGATCAATCCATCCTGCACCCAAATCATTACTTCATACATGGCTTGCAAACCTCGCATCCTAACTCTTGGTCAACCTCACTGGTTTTGCCAAAATTTTCTTGGAATGAGAACTTGTGATTCAAATCTAAATTTTTAAGACAATTCTATCGTTCCTTAGCTAGGGTTTTGCGCAAACTCGGTCGTAAGACATTAACTCTGAAGTCACAAATCCTTCGGCTTGCCATCTCATTGAGAAATACAATTCATTTAACCAGGTTGTCCACGGCTCTTACAAGTCCTTACAATATTTATTAAGGCAGTAATGGCATACAAGTCCTTTCAAAATTGGCTATATCTTGTTGTGTTTCCTCCTTGCATATTGTAGCATTCCTCAGTCGTTCCACGTTACTGAGGTCTTGGAGTTCCGTTCTCTGGACATTTATCCGAGTAGTGTCCCTTTTGTTTGCACTTGAAACAGGTGATCATACGGAGGTCTCTTTTCGTGCTATCTTGTATGTTTACTCCATGGTATTTTGTAGGACATTTTCTCTTATAATGCCCTAGTTCCTTGCATTTGGAGCACATCACCTTGCTGTTGTCCTTCTTCCCTTTTGGCCTTTCTAGGGCTAGAAGATCTCTTACTTCGTTTTCTTCATATTCCACTACAGTCGAGGGAAAACATTCTCTCTTCTTTGAGCAATTTCTAGACAAGTGTCCTTCTTCTTCACATGAGTAACAACACTTAGTGGTATGGTTGAGTGCTATCCCCATGTCTTTATCTTCCATCTTTCTTTTGAGTCTTCCATCTTCAGGGGTCCTTTCGGGCAGTTGGATTATTCTATCCTTAGCTTGTTGATTTATTCGTTGCACTGTGGGATAAAACTTGCATTCAGCAGGAATATGATTTGTTCCTTCACATAGGAAGCAAGTAACTTGGCTCATGGGACATTCTTCAACTGGGTGACTTGTATCACGGTGGGGGTACTCCCCATGGCAGTCCTTAGAGGTGTGTCCTATTTCTCCACATCTCTTACAGGCTTGCTGTGTCATCTCCGCATCAACTTGTGTTAGCTTTCCACTATGCTCCTCTTGTGGTAGGCTTTTATTGGTACTAGCCACCATCTGGGACATCATTTGCACTATTCGCGAATGATCATTTAGTATTTGCTGCACCCCTGGGGGTAGCTCCTTGCTATCGCGATTAGCCATATTCTGAGTCATCACTCGCATCATTCCCGTGTGAGCTTCAACTAACTGTTGTATTGCTATCTCCAACTGAGGGTTGTTGCGACTGTTCTGCCGTTGTGGATGCATCTGTTTGGGGTTTTGGATAGGATTAGGCTTTAGCATAGATGAGGGTTAGACAGAAAAGATCTAAGGAAAATCCTACCCAACACAGCAGGTCGAGAGAAAACACATTTCTACAAACTTAAAACAAGCAATTGCAACCAGCATTTGAAAGTATAGATGATCATATCAAACATAGATCCTCAAGCACAACAAGTCAACTACAAGTTTTAGGAAAACAGGGTTCAAGGGGTCATTCCACTAGGTGGCATGACTAACCATTACAAGATCGTCGATTTATTACATAACGTGGTGGTCTCACTACTTGAACTGTGCAAGATACGCTCTGGTGTTCCCTGTCTTGCGTCGCTTCACCACAGGGCTAGGTGGCGCCGCATGAGCCTTCTCCACAGCATCTCCCTCTACCGTGGGCTGGCAAGGCTCCAGCTTCTCAGGCTCCGCTTCTATCAGCTCTGAGGTCGACTCCTTCTTCTCTTCAGTAGGTGTTGTTCCCTTCTTGAGCGGCCAAGGCTTGTACTTCATTAGGTCCTTGTGAAGGTAAATGCACTGTCCTCGAAAGCCTACAATCTGGGCCTCCTGATCCTCGACCTTACCTGACAGCTTATCATTGGCGGCCTCGAGTGTTTTGTTCTTCTCCTTCAGCTTCTCTATTGTGCTCTCTAGTTGTTCTATCTTCTCATCCTTCTGCTGAAGCTGGTACTTGGCATCATATGTGGCATCCATCTCGTGGCGCAGCATGTCCTCCAAGTTGAAGGCATAGGATCCCATGTCCTCTAACTGCACCTCAGTCCACGGTAAATCCTCACGGCGTCCTGGAGTCCTCAAGGCCCATCCCTCGTGGTTACGCCTCCCGAACTGATAGATGGAATTGTCCAACTCTGATATCTCCGGGACATACATACCACATATGCGGGCTAGTGCCTCCTCCATGGCCATCATGACACCAGTCTCCCATCCTGGGTACATCCTTGAGTACACCACTGTCTCCGTGGGGGTACCAATGGTGCGACCCTCAATCCTGGTCTCAATCTCCCAGCGGACGATCTCGGGAACCTCACAGGGTATCACTCTGCCACGAAAAGTGGGAGGTGACAGGTTCAGCATCCGAGAGAGGCGGGATAGCTGATCACTAAACAGCTCATCGTCATCGTCATAGGGGACCTTCAGCTTGGTGAACATCATCTAAAATTTTGAAAGAAGAACAGTGTAAGTAAAAATGAAAGTGATAAGTCTTACGAGAAAATAAAGCAAACTATAATTAAAATGCAACAAAAATTTTAAAACACATCCTAAGCGTAATGATACCCATTTGATATCATTTTGGGTTTCCTAGTCTTGTCCAAACCTAGGGTCTTGATCCTACAGGCAACACTATGCTCTGATACCATTTTGTGACGCCCCAACCTTGAGAACAAGGTGGAACATCTGTGTTATGTGCTATTCCCTGGATCAATGATAGCACCACAGAACAAAATGAAATATTCATTGCATAGTATCAAGATTACAACGCAAATCCAGGTACAAGGTACTTATACCTTACAAATTACACAGCGGAAATGACAAAATGGCAAGGAGCCTCCATCTTCATCACGTGCCACAGGCAGTCATGTTGGAATGTAAGCTCGAGATCCTAATCCTGGTTCCTTACTCGAAGTAAAACCTGCACGTTGAATATGCAGCCCCAAAGGGGCCAGTACAATGATGTACTGGCAAATGACACATATTTGGTGGCTGTTGTGAGGAGTCTATCTACATGAGCATTTGGCTAGTGGATCTCACAGGCTGATTTGCATAAAGCCAGTTTTGTCCTATAGTTCTTTCTTAAAGTAATACTTTCAAAGTTTTTACATTTTCAAAGGTCGAGATAACCCCCAATAACCACATACTAGCTAGGCATGTAGCACTGGGCGATATTCGACAAAGTTGGAACCTCAGGCACCACCACCCCTCGGAGTGTATGGTCCTTAGTTCCTACCTAGGGGTTTCTAGACAAATTTTAATCATTCAGAAGAGATGATGAGATTATTCCGTACATTCCATGTCTAGAGACTCAATTGTCCATAACCGAGGACACGGCTAATCGATTAGATTTAGACACCTTGCAAGGGTTGTACACTTTCACCTTACGATTCATTTTATGCCCATACATAAAATGAAACGAGACCTTTTAGAAGGAGAGGGCAACTAACTGGCAAGATCCGTTCCCAACCTATAATTTTTCTACCACCATCTTCTCGCACATAGTTGCACTCCCACATCTAATCAGTCAAGACAGAGCCCATAATGTCATAAGGCTGCACTGGAAGTACACTAAGCATGGAAGACATAGCCATCTCTTTGTTCCTGGGTGGCCATCCCGAGCGGTATTCTGTTCCCACATCCTCGTACAAGGTATGCGTCCCAGAACCCACCTACCTCGCCTCCTCTTATCAAGCCAATCCACCCAGGTGTTTCATTTTAGTTGAAGTTCTTAACTTGTTCTCAAAACACTTTTCAAGTGATCTTAGCAAGGCATCAAAGTTAACAAAGTATTTAGCATCCTATCATGTGGGGTTTGAGGGATAGCTACACACTACTAGGATCTAAGCATTTGATAAAATAGTTGAGTAAAACACCTATCATGCATACTACGAGAGGTGAATATACTAATGCATAAGTAAAAATGGGTAGGGAACATGTGTGTCACTTGCCTTTCTGAAGAACAAGACGCTTCCCTTCTCTCGACTAAGCACGTAACTCTTCGCAAAACTAAAGCATAAGAGATAGCATAACATAAACACACCATACAAACATAATCAATCAAATCAAACAATTGAAAGGTGTTTGTTTAACAAATTTGATTTATTGGGATGTTATGACAAGAAGGATATGGTAAGGGATCATGATTTGTGGGATATGGATGTGAGAGCTTAGCTGGGGAAGATCAATATATGATTTGGGAGAGAATTAGACTAGGTAAAAAAAAATTGATGGAGTTTATGCTTTATTTAAGCATATGAAAGTTTTAGGAATAGTTCATGTGAAATAAATAACACAAGAGCCATTTTGTGCAACTCCAATACTATCAAGTAAATGTGACAACAATTACTCTTAAATAGCATATATTGCACTTAGGGGATAGGCTAGGTTTTAAGAATGCTTGGACTGCTCAAGTAGCATATTTGCAAGTTGGGTAGTTCAATACATGTGAACAAAACTAAGTAGGCATTGGATTGGGTATGTATGATTGATATTTGAGGACATGGCTCAAATGGTTTATTGATCAACATGGTGTATAACACATACTACGGCATGGGTTATAATAATGCCATATTAACAAAATAGGATTTAGGTTTGTGATGAATTCATATTCTACTCAAGTAGCTCATTTGCTGTTTGAATAAACATATGAATTAGACAAAATATATAATGAGTGAGATCTTTATGCTTTATTAAAGCATATTGGGTCTTGGAACATCTCATGTGGGTAAATCACATAAGAGACAAAATAGTGCAATAGTAATACTACTGAATAAGTGTGACAACAATTATTCTTAAATAGTATCTATTACACTTAAGCTTTGGCTAGGACTCATGAATTATTGAGTTACTCAATTAACTCATTTGTTAATCGAATAGCTCTACACATGAAATCAAGATCAATGGACAGAGGATTGAGTACGGGTAGATAACATTTGAGATTATGGTTTAAGGTTTCTATTGGGTTCATGGGGTATTGGATGAGTGCTATAATGTTGATTAGATCAATACCACAAGGATAGTAAGAATAGTAACTATGATTGAGATGTATCACACTTTACTCAAGCAACACAATTGTAATTTGAATATGTGTGAACTAGACAAGATAGGTCTAAGTAGATATGATCTTGATCAAGATGTTATTTAGATAACATAGAGGACTAGGTTTGATAAAGGGTTCATTAGGTAGAAAGGAATGATTCTAAAGGAAGTAGTTTTGACCCTATAGTAGAATTCACTCAGATCCTCGTATTAGAATTGAGTAATTGTGAAATGGTTCAAACAAATATGGCTGTGATACTACTGGATAGCTTGCAGTAAAACAAAGCTACTGCAATTGGATTCATTCTAAAATAGGTTTTAGAATTTGAACTATCACCAAAATAGTGATTTGGACAAATTTGAAGGCACAAAGTGTGTGCATGTATCAAATCTGGATTTTTTTGATCCTATGGTGTTCTACTTGATCAGAGGATTCCAAACACTACAAAATTGTAATTTTTGGATGCACAGAACTAAAGATATGATTTTCACAAGCTAACAGAAGGTTTGATTCCAATTTGAAAATGGTTTCAAATTGGACCCATAAAATTTGTACTACTGGATTCTAGATGTTCTAAGGATTCCAACGGTATCTTGTTTGCTATTTTTGGACCTACAGAACAAAAGATATGAATTATACAAGATTGGGGCTAAATCTAATTTCAAACTTCTATTAGAATCGAGTTTATATCGTGAGCCGACACATGGCAGCTTCTGATTGGAGGATACCGGTTCGGTCGGATTGCGATTCAGAGCCGTTAGATTTTATGCGATCCGAACGGTGCAGATCTAAAGATACCCGTTCGTTAAGTGATTCTATTAGGATCGTTAGATCGAGATCTGACGGGCGTGGTTTAAAGGAAGATGGCCGGCTCACCTAGCTAGGGTTCCGGTGTGAAATCGCCAGCGAGGGCGTGCAGGGGGTTGAACTCCGGCGAGCTTCCGGCAGGTTCTGGACGGCGGCGATGTCACGACGATGATCAGTTCGTCGAGAGGAACTCGATGGTGATGACGACGGGCTCGATTGTTTCCAGAAGGAGGAGATGAGGGCGGCTGGAGCGACGGTGGCGGCCATGTGACTTCGGTCGTCGTCGTTTGCGTCTATTTGCTGCGAGTTAGAACCAACAGAGGGTATCAGGGGATGCACCGGAGCTAGAGGAAGAGGATGAGGCCAGAGGGACGAGTCGGGGTTGTATTACCTCGTCGGAATCGACGATTTACAGTGGCGGGAGCTGCAGACTCCGGCGAACCATTTTGGCAGCCTGGGGGCACGGTTTGGAGGGGAGGAAAGGGGAAATAGGAGAGGAGAGCGCGGGGTTTTATAGGAGAGGTCTTGATGGCATTTAACTCGCGAGGTAAAAGCGCGGAGTAATTTCGGTGACGTTTCCCGTTTCCAGGGAGAGGGAGAGAAATCAGTGGGAGGAGGAAGACGGTTCTGACGGGTGGGTCCCACACGTCAGCGAGGGGAGAGGGAAAATAAAGGTACCGATTCGGGTTTTTAAGATGGGCTGCGGGCTCGTTTCGTTACTGGGCCGAAAGTCGTCCCCGGGGTTCATTTCTATTTTTATTTCTTCTTTTCTCTTTTCTTTTTTGTTTTCTTTATTTCTTCATAGATTTTGCATTTTAAATTCAAATGACTTCCAAGCAATTGCAAAGGTTTTATAAAATTTAAAATAACATTTTAAACCAGTAGCAACCATATTTTCAAAATAAAAATAAGATTTTCCAATAAAACTTTATGAACTTGGCAAAAAGGGACTTTGCTTGCATAAATAATAGAAATAGAGTTTGAACTCAAATCTTTCTAAAATAGTAAAATAATAGTTTATAAAATAATAGTTGAAAACCACACTCAAACATAGTTTTGAAATACCAACTTTATAACACTTTTGAAATTCAATTCCATGCAAGTTAGCTTGCATAAGTTTGAGTAAAAGAAAGGAAAATAGTATTTGGATACTTGATCTTTCTCAAAGAAGTCCTTCAAGAAAAATAATAGAAAGTTTAACTTAGTTTTCTAATAAAGTTTTCGAATAGACTCAAAAGTTTTTAAATGCCTGGGAAAAATCCAATCATCTTATGCAATACAAAAGCGAAAAAAAATTCACCCAAAAATTGGCAAAATCCTGGGTCGTTACAACCACGACCTCCCAATGTATCCAAGGTACCAAAAAGCATCCATCCCTAACCCTAGGTTACACCTAGTGGGAGAGAGAAAGGAGAGAGTGGGGAGGGTACCCTGATCCATGGGAGAAGGCGCCAGAGAGGGAGGGCCAGCCGGGGAGGGGGCTCCGGCGGCCAGAGGAAGGATGGACGGCGGTGGCGGCTCCAAGGAGGGGCAGGCGATGGCTTGAGATAAGCGGGCGTGGGGAAAATGAGGCAGCCCCTCACCCCACAGCCCTAAGTGGAAAAAGCCTGGGAATCACGGGGACCGGCTTTAGCCCAGGGTTAAGGCCAGTTATAGCTGGCCTAGATCGCCAAAAGGAGGAATTTTTGAATATGAATTCTGGGCATGCATGAGGGAGAGATATTGATGCTAGCCTTTAGGTAAGAAGGCTTAGGATGGAAACCACGCATGGGGTGGCTCTCGGCACTTGACATTGCAAAAAACAAGATATCATTGGAAAATACAATGCAAGTGCCTTCCCATATCAAATATAGAGACAATGATGAAAAAACTCAATAAAACTCAACAAGGATTTGCAAGGAATCAACTCTTCGAAAAGAAGAGGTCAGTGGCCGAGGCCACCATATATGAGTGTTATGGCATTGGACCGCGAAGATGTATCTTGGGTCCATAACCAATACTCATAATTGAAGCTCATATATCACAAAAATGATATTAAGAGAATGATTTTGTTACTATCGGCATTATGGGGGGAGGGATAGCCCAATTAATTAGGACCGCACTCCCCTTATCTCCATGCCCACACCTAAACCAAACAAGTATTGAAATATAGGTGTATTTGCAAGATGCTCAAGCCACACTCCTTGAATCAATGATATTTAGCTTATTCCTCAAATATCCAAATCTTGCTTCATCAAGGGGCTTCGTGAATATATCGGCAAGTTGATCCTTGGTGCAAACATATGCAAGCTCAATATCACCACGGGCAACATGATCTCTAATAAAATGATTCCGGATCTCAATATGCTTGGTTCTTGAATGTTGCACCGGATTATAGGCTATCTTGATAGCACTCTCATTGTCACATAAAAGAGGCACTTTGTCACAATTGACACCATATTCCTTTAAAGTTTGCCTCATCCACAACAATTGAGTGCATCCACTTGTGGCGGCAATGTATTCGGCTTTGGCGGTGGAGAGAGATATACAATTTTGCTTCTTCGATGACCAACACACCAAGGACCTACCAAGAAATTGGCAAGCCCAGGAGGTTGATTTCCTATCATCCTTGTCACCGGCCCAATCCGAATCCGTGTAACCGGAAAGAGAGAAAGTTGAGCCTTTAGGATACCAAAGCCTATAAGTTGGGGTATGAACCAAATATCGAAAGATTCTTTCGAACCGCCACTAGGTGGCTTTCTTTAGGAGCGGCTTGATACCTTGAACACACACCTACACTCAACACAATATTGGGTCTAGATGCACAAAGGTAAAGCAAAGAACCGATCATAGAACAGTATACCTTTTGATCCACATCTTTACCATTGGGATCTAGTTCAAGATGACATTTAGTGGGCATTGGTGTGGCGGCCCCATTTAGTTCCTTCATCTTGAACCTCTTGAGCATATCTTGGACATATTTGGCTTGATTAATAAAAGTCCCTTCTTTCAATTGCTTGATTTCAAAACCAAGAAAGAACTTCATTTCGCCCATCATAGACATCTCAAACCTATCGGTCATAAGCTTTAAAAATTCATCATTAAAAGCGTTGTTAGTAGAGCCAAAGATAATATCATCAACATATAGTTGGCATACGCAAAGCTCCCCATTGACCCTCTTAGTAAAAAGAGTGGGATCGATTTGCCCAACTTCAAATCCACGGTCTAACAACAACTCCCTAATGTGCTCATACCACGCACGTGGGGCTTGTTTAAGGCCATAGAGTGCCTTATGGAGTTTGTAGACATGGTTAGGGAAGTTGAGGTCTTCAAACCTTGGGGGTTGCTTAACATATACTTCCTCTTTCAATGGACCATTAAGAAAAGCACTTTTAACATCCATTTGTTGCAACTTAAAATTATGATGAGTGGCATATGCAAGAAGGATACGGATGGACTCAAGGCGAGCCACGGGTGCATAAGTTTCCCCAAAGTCAATGCCTTCAACTTGAGAGAAACCTTGAGCAACCAATCTTTCCTTGTTCCTCACAACAATTCCATGCTCATCTTGCTTGTTCTTGAATATCCACTTTGTGCCAATAACATCGCGGCACTCTCTTGGTTTCTCCACTAACACCCACACATTATTGTGCTTGAAGTTATTGAGTTCTTCATGCATAGCATCCAACCAATCTGGATCTTCAAGTGCTTCAAATACTTTCTTGGGTTCAACCATGGAGATATAGGCTTGATGATTGCTAAATTTTTCCAATTGACTTTGGGTTGACACTTTGCCTCTTAAATCTCCAATAACCCTCTCAAGAGTATGACCTCTAAGTTCCAAGTTCCTTTCAACTCTTCTCTTGCGACGGGCTTTGATCTCCTCATTTGACCTTTGAGGAATCACTTGATCATCTTGATCATTTTGGTCCCCATCTTGACCATCAACTTGACCTTGATCATCATTAAACACATCATCACTCTCTTCATGAGTAGGTTGATCTTGGTCTTGTGAAGAATTAGGGGCGGTTGAAATAACCGGAGAGGATGGTGGTGCCCCTTCTTCTTCATGAAGGTCCTTGTCTTGTTCTTCGGTTGGTGCTTTAGTTGCTTCTTCGGGAAAGGCTTGTTGAACTTGTGTAGATGAGGGCTCCACTTGAGTAGAGCATAGTTCTTCTCGTTCCACCACAAGATGTTCCTCAATGGGGCAAAAAAATCCCACGCCCATTCTTCTTATGGCATCTTGAGGTATTTCATCATCTACATCACAAGCAACAACATCTCGCCCCCCTTGGGAGCTATCATTTTCTTCGAACGCCACACTACAAGATTCTTCAACATGTCCGGTGGACTTTTTGAAGACTCTATAAGTGTGGGATTCAGCACCATAACCAACAAAAATACCTTCTAAAGCTTTCGGATCAAATTTACCTAAATGAGCTCCTTTTCTAAGAAAGAAACACTTACAACCAAAAACCTGGAAGTACTTGATGTTGGGCTTGCTTTCGGTGAGTATTTCATATGGAGTCATGTTCAAGCCTTTGCGGAGGAAGAGTCGATTCGATGAATGATAAGCCGTAGAGATAGATTTGGCCCAAAAGTTGTATGGAGACTTAAACTCCGCCAACATGGACCTAGCCATATCCATAAGAGTCCGGTTCTTCCTCTCGGCTACACCATTTTGTTGAGGGGTGTATGCAGCAGAATATTGATGTCGAATCCCCTCATCACTAAGAAAACCATTCAAGGTGTAGTTCTTGAACTCAGTGTCATTGTCACTTCTTATTTCCAATATATTTTGCCCATATTAACGTTCAACTTCTTTGGCAAAGTCGATGACGGTTTGTTGAGTCTCACTCTTCTATGCAAAGAAATAAACCCATGTATATCTTGAATAGTCATCAATAATCACCAAACAATATTTATTCCCACCAAGACTTGCATGAGAAGGAGGACCAAAGAGATCCACATGAAGGAGCTCCAAAATCCTCTTGGAAGAAATAATAGTCTTGCTTGAATGGGGAGAGTCATGCATTTTTCCTAGAATGCAAGCCCTGCAAACACGATCTTTGGCAAAAGAAACATCTTCTTTTAGTCTGAGAATGTGGCCTCCCTTGTGAAGGCTTTGCAAAGTTCTCATATTGACATGGGCTAGTCGGCGATGCCAAAGCCAACCCACATCGGCCTTTCCAAATAGACACATTGCACTTGTAGTGGTTTTCCCCAAGAAGTCCACCACATACAAGTTGTTTTCAATATGCCAAACGAAAGCGACCTTTAGAGACTTGCTCCATAAGAGTACCACAATATGATTATCAATGAAGATGGCAAAGCCCATCTTACCAAGTGCATGAACTGAAAGTAAATTATAACCAAGAGTCTCAACAAGCATGACGTCCACAAGGGAAATATCCGATGCGACCACCACCTTGCCAAGACCCAATACCTCGGATTGTGACATGTCTCCATAAATGACGGTTATATTGTTGATGTTAGGCCTCATCTCCGTCATGATCTTCTTGCTTCCAGTCATATGACTTGTGCATCCACTATCAAGCACCCATTTTGATCCACCGGAAGCATAGTCCTACAAGAGATCATTGCTTGGTTTTAGGTCCCCATTTATCAATGGGTCCTCTTTTGTTAGCAACAAGGGTCTTTGGAACCCAAATAGACCAAGCAACATAACCATCAATTGGACCAACATATTTTGCATACACATCACCATAATAATCACGAAATAAAACATAGTGAGGGTTAGCAATTCCCGCAAGATCATCATGAGTGGCTTTGCCACCCACAATGGGATCCTTCTTTGCTTGTGCGGGCTTGGTCTTCTTTTTCTTGTTCTTCTTCTTCTTCTTTGAGACAAAGCCAATCCCCGTTTTATCATTAAATGCCTTTTGCTTACTCAAAAGGTCATTCAAGTTTTTCTCACCTATGGGAATGGTGGACTTGGCAAGCTCATCTTTCAACCTAGCATTTTCTTCAATAATATTTGCATGATCACAAGTAGAAGTAGAAGAACTAGGCACATCATTCTTAGTCAATTGAATTTGAAGTTGTTCATGTGACTTGGTAAGAATAGAGTGTTCAATTTTCAAGGCCTTGTGAGCCTTGTCAAGGTCTTCTAAATCCTTAACAAGTTTATCATGACCAACACCAAATTCAATCTTTTCCTTTTTAAGCACTTTTACTTTGGCATGAGTATGGTCATGCTCTTTAATGAGTTTAGAGATAACTTCATTCTTGGATTCCTCAATGGAATCGAGCTTCTCTTCAAGAGTTGCTTGTTCCTCTTCCTCTCCTTCAAGAGAGTCTTTTAGTGAGGCAATGTCTTGAGCATACTCTTTTTCAAGCCTCATTTGTTCATCTAGTTTTTTAAGAGTCTTACCATATTGACTCAATAGGCTTTCAAAGTGTAACTTGTGTACACCATCTACACTAGACACATAATCATCAAAAGCAATGATTTTTTACTTTATTCTAAGACTAACAAGATCATTCAAAGGAGCATCATTTGTCTTAGAGATGGAGGAGGAAGGGGTGGGTGATACCTCAGAAGACTTGGCCATAAGGCACTTGACGTTCTTAATGGGAGAGTCCTCATTGGGGGATTCAAAGAGTGATGTGGAAGAAGTGGAGGTGGTTGCAATTGCGACTATCTCACTAGTCGAGGTTTCTTCTTCATCACTCTCAATTGTGGAGTACTCTTCTTGAGTCAAGAACACAAACTTTGATTGCTTCTTCTTGGATCCACCCTTCTTTACAAATGGCTTTTTTGATGGAGACTTGGTCTTGCTCTTAAGAATGAGCTTCCCACCATGATCTTCTCTTTTCTCGTAAGGACACTCGGCAACAAAGTGAAATCTATCATTGCAATTGTAGCATGTCATCACCCTTTGACCATTGTTGTCATTTCTTTGAAAGCCACTTGACTTGCTTCTTCTTTGATTGTCTTCTTTAGCCTTGTGGGTATCAACCCAAAAGGTTTTTCCATAGAAAGCCATGTGCTCATGGTACTCATGCCTCATATCTTCGGGACACATCTCTAGTCTTGCTTCAATACTTGCTTGAAGAGGAACTTCTCTCTCAACCACACTTGCCTTTAATGCAAGGTTAGAACTTCTTTATCCCATGGCACGAGCACGAGCATCTTCTGCATTTTGTGCGGCAACCTTGTAGGCTTGTATCTCTTGCATCACTTGATTGGAGGTCATCTCGTGAAAGTTGTGCTTTCCTTGAACACTCTTCAAATCTGCGGGCTCATATGGGGTGAGAGCAAGAATGTACTTCATCTTGATCAACTCATCATCAATATGATGAGCACCTAGGTTCTTGAAGGTGGTAGCAATGGCCTTGAGTCTTCTATACATCTCTTGATGGTCCTCACCATCCTTCATAAAGAATCCCTCTGCTTGATTTTAAAAGGCCACATATCTTGTTCTCTTCATGCTCTCATTGCCAACAAATACATCGGAGAGGCCTTGCCAAGCTTCTTTGGCGGTGGAGAAGTGTTGGATGTGAGGCAAGTCCTTAGACCCAACAGCAATTTGAATCATGTGAAGAGCGGTTGCATTGAGTTGTCTATCGACCACCTCTCTTCTTGTCAAGTTGTTGGGATCCACGGCCTTGAATCCTTCTTCAACAATTCTCCGAAGCTCGATGCAAGAACTACACATATGAGAGATCATTTGATATTGCCATTGACCAAAGTTTAATGCATTTAGCTTAGGTGGGTCACCTCTATTGTTAATATGAGGATGAGGGATCGGCGGGTCATGTGAATATCAATGAGGGAATTCACCTTTCCCGTCGCCCTTAGTGGATGACTTAGCCTCGGTGCCTTTGTCGGCAACCTCTTCTTCCAACCCCTCATTCTCCACTTGTGGAGTAGCAGGTTTATCTGGGAGAGGAGGAGCAATAGGGGTTTTAGCTTGCATGAGTTGCACTATCATTTCACGCAACTCGCTTATTTGATATGTCATGGATGATTCCAAGGTTTTGAAATCATCCACGAGAACTTGATTACCCGAGCCCTTGATACGTCCATTTGGCATCACTATTTTATATCATAATTTACTGTTATTCATTGATATATTTCATATTTAGAGATACTTATGTTGTTTCCTCTATTTTTACATGTTTGATGATCATTGGAGAACTTGCTGCCAGAGTTAGGATTCTGCTGAAAAAGGATCATCAAGACACCATATTTCTGAAGATCAACAATTCCGGAGAAATACCCAGAAATTCATATATTACCAGAAGACGAAAGTAGCCAGAAGGAGGAAGCAAGAGGAGCAGCAGGGGGGGCCACACCACCAGGTGGCGCGGGTCCCCCCTGGCCGCGCTGCCCTGTGGTGAGGCCACCCTGGCCCACTCCTGCCATCACCCCCTCACATATATTGTCGCCCCCAAAAACCTAAGTCAAGGGGGGATCAGAGATAGACACCGCCGCCTCTGCGGGGTGGAAAACACTGAGAGAGAAAAGCCCTCTGGCACGCAGAAATCTACCAGGGAAATTCCTTCCCGGAGAGGGGAGATCATCGCCATCGTCATCACCATCGCGCTGGACTTCATCAAGATCATCATCACCATCATCATCATCATCATCAGCACCTTCATCTCCACCATCACCACGCCATCCCGCTGTAACATCTTGGGTTGAATCTTGTCAAATTCTTAGGGAAAACTTTCCCGATGTTGATTACCTTTGTAGTTGATGCTATTGAGTGGAACCGTTGAATTAAGGTTTATGTTCAGATTGTTATTTACCATTATTTCACCTCTGGTCATGATCCATATGATGTCTTGTGAGTAGTTCGTTTAGTTCTTGAGGACATGGGAGAAGTCGAGATGTTAGTAGTGAAACTATGTTGAGTAATATTTAATAGTTTGATATTTATAGGTTGTGGTGTTATTCTACTAGTGGTGTCATGTGAACATCAACTACATGATACTTCACCATTTATGAGCCTAGTGGAATACATTGTGTATTTGGCTACTAATTGTGGGGTTGCCGGAGCGATAGAAACCTAAACCCCCGTTAGGAAACCATTGCACCAGGGAGCGTAGGATCTCAGAGTTTAAGGCAGTGGTTAGATTTATCTTTATTACTTTCTTGTATTTGCGGATGCTTGCAGGGGGTATAATCACAAGTGTGTATTAGTCCTAGTAAGGGTAGTACACTAGAACAGGTTCACCCCCATAACACTTATCAAACCAATGAAGATTACTTAGCAGCATGAAGCGAAAGCTCTCGACAGAAACTCCCGTGTGTCCTCAGGAACGTTTGGTAATCATAAGTTACACAACCGGCTTGTCCTTTGCTCTATAAAGGATTGGGCCACTTGCAGCAATTACTATTATTGTCTTATATTTACTTGTACTTTATTTACTTGCATTACCAAATACCCCTAAAAACCCGTTTGCTAGTATTTACAGTGAATCCTTGATCAAAACCACTTGTCAACACCTTCTGCTCCTCGTTGGGTTCGACACTCTTATTTATCGAAAGTACTATGATACACCCCCTATACTTGTGGGTCATCAAGACTATTTTTTGGCGCCGTTGCCGAGGAGTGAAGCGCTATTGAAGAGTGGAATTGGTAAAGGTAACTTTAGCTGTGAGTATTGTTTTTATTTCTGTCTTTTATTTTTATTTTATATTGCTATGGAGAATTCTCCATTTGGTTCCCTATTTGGGAACGCTACTGCCTCTGCTACGGTGGTAGATGAACCACCGCCTGCTCAATTAGATCCTTCTAAAATACCTATGAAAATTGTTGAACGAGTTATGAATAACTGCTATTCAGGAGATGGAACTGTCCATCTGGGTGATCATTTACTCTTTATACATGAATTATGCGAGTTGTTGAAGTGTGCAGGTATTTCATCAAGCCAGGTTAAGAGAAAGCTATTCTCTTTATCACTGAAGGGCAGAGCTGCGGAATGGTATAGGCTGCTAAAGGATGGTTGATGGTGCCAAGTTGACGTGGGAGCTTCTTCTTCTTCTTCAATTCCCAACAACGGCGCCAGAAAATTATGCTTGATGCGTGGTTGATGACCAGCCCGTTGGGAACCCCAATAGGAAGGTGTGATGAATATAGCAGCAAGATTTTTCCGCAGTTAAGAAACCAAGGTTTATCGTTCAGGAGAAGAGCGGACAATACAACTGAAGGTGATGCGGACTGGCTTAATAGCACTCCAACAAGGGCGCCGTTTAACGATACTTGTTGACTCATCTTCGACCAGTAGTAACGCGGAACCTGCACACAACACAACCAAATACTTTGTTCCCAACTTGCGATGAGGTTGTCAATCTCACCGGTTTGCTTGAAACAAAGGCTATGAGTGCATCAAGTGGAAAACAGTAGAAGTATGCGAGTAAAGTAAACAATACGAGTAAAGTAAACAGGTGATAGCAATATGATGGAAATAGGACCGGGGTCCACAGTTCACTAGTGGTGTCTCTCCATAAGATAAATAACACATGTTGGGTAAACAAATTACAGTTGGGCAATTGATAGAATAAAGATAAACATGATATGTCGAGAAGATCACTATGAGATTTACTCTGGGCATTACAACAAAATACATAGACCGCCATCCAACTGCATCTATGACCAATAATCCACTTGTGGCGAATCAATCCGAGAACTCCACAAGTATTAAGTTGCGAACAACAGATAATTGCATTAAGCAAAGTGTGTAATGTAAACAAAGCATATGCCCTTGAGCATATGAATGTTGTTTTCTCCCTAGTAGCAACAACACATCTACAACCTTAGAGGTTTCTGTCACTCCCCAGATTAAATAGAGGCATGAACCCACTATCGAGCATAAATACCCCCTCTTGGAGTCACTAGCAACTACTCGGCCAAGATAGCTACTAACAACGGAGAGCATGCAAGATCATAAACAACATAGAGATAACAAAAGATATATTTCAGTATAGTAACTCAATCATCACACCAATATTCATCGGATCCCAACAAACCAAACAAGTAGAATTACATAACGGTGATCTCAATCATGTAGGGCAGCTCATGAGATCTAAACTTGAAGCACATGGTGGAGGAGACAACCATCTAGCTACTGCTATGGACCCATAGTACAAGGTAGACTACTCACTCATCGCTTCGGAGGCAAGCATGGCAATGAAGAAGACCTCCGGTGGCGATTCTCCTCTCCGGCAGGGTGCCGAGAAGAGCTTCTGGACCCTCCCAATCTTCGGGTCGACAGCGGCAGTGGATCGCGATGTGTTCTGGAAAATTGATTAGGTACTTAGGTTTTTTCCATCGGGGGGGGTCTTTATAGGCGAAGGGGCATCGTCAGAGGTGGCCCGAGGGGCTCTCACACATAGGGGGCGCGGCCAGGCCCCTGGCCATGCCGCCCTAGTGTGTGGGGCCCTCGTGGCCCCCCTCCAACTCCGCTTTGGATCTCTGGAAGCTTCCAGGAAAAATAAGACTTCCAGAACTTGTTTCGTCCAATTTCGAGAATATTTCCTGTGTATCACTTCTGAAACACAAAAACAGTAGAAAACATGGAACTGGCACTGTGGCGACTTGTTAATAGGTTAGTTCCAGAAAATGCATAAAAGTGCCACAAAGTGTAACGAAACAGTAGGCAAATGGTGTAAAAACAAGCATGGAGCATAAAAAATTATAGATACATTGGAGATGTATCAGGCATCCCCAAGCTTAACTCCTGCTCGTCATCGAGTAGGTAAGTGATAACAAAAGAATAATTTTTGAGGTGACTTGCACCTACACAATCTTGATCATAAATATAAGCATTTGTGAGCTAGGATCATAAGAACTTAAAACATGGGCATGAAGATATAATCTTGACAATAAGAACTTAGCAACCATGTTGTAAACATGAAAATGTACATAAACAAAAGATCATGAAAATGAAACAATGAAAGTCAAACGTGTGTTCAAATCATAAGGAAAAACATACAAATGGTTTTCAGCTTGTCCTTCATGGAGAACAAAACATAAATGCATAGGACACCTTCAAGTTTAAGAGGGCGACTAGATACAAATAATTTGAGAACAAGTGAAACCAATAATATGAATCAATCAATGAAAACTTTGGGACAATGCACATTATACTAAGAATGACAACTTTGCTCTCTTATGGTGCATAAATAAAGAAGGTGGTGACTCAACATAAAAGTAAAAGAAAGGCCCTTCGCAGAGGGAAGCAGTGATTATAAGTTTTATAGACCTTCAAAAATTATGTTACTTACCGGCTTTGAGCTCTCATTGCCCCCATCATAAGCATCTTGAATGGTTAGAGTTAATGCGAGAACAATTATGATGCATATGCTTGACAAATCATAAGTCAAAAACCTCGTGTCCCGTGAATACGAGTACCCAAACCTCATGCTACTCAACTTAGACTCCCAAGCAAGGCTCTTGTCATTGTAAGTATATATGTATCATCGAGAACCGCCAATGGGGTACCTCTATGCCCGATGACATGGAACAAGCCCACATCAAAATGATAGGACAAGCAGACAATGAACACCTCGACATCTCTTTTATTTACCATTTGTTTAGCTTTTTATTGTGAGATGCGTCGTCGAATGTCCACCATGGGTATGCTGCAAATTTCCACCATGAATTATGCATTGCTTAGATTGGCGGCCCAGGCATTTCCCTAACACATATACAAACTCCATGATCCCCACAAGATTCCCAATTCATTTCACACCGCGGGCATCCATAAACAAAAGATCACGATATCAACTCAAATAAGAAGTGCAATGTTGAAAGCTTGCCCCATGACAGCATGGATGGGCTAGAATCCAACTTACAACTTGCAAGCATAACAACTCAACATAAGAGACCACAATGTCAAATTTTTAAGAACAGGAAAAAGTAAAGTGTGCTCTCCGGTTCGTGAGAGCTTTACTGACCAATTTTCACATAACACTGGTAAGAGTTTAAATTGAAGAGAAGATAAAAGCAAATCAAATTTACTTGGAATAGCAAATTGCTAGTAGGTATGTATGGTGGACACTTTGGAAAACTTTGGCTTTTAGGAGTAGGATGCACGAGTAGAGCTCATACTCAGTACAAGGCGAGGGCTAGCAAAAGACTGGGAGTGACCAACTAAGAGAGCAATAATGGCCATAATCATGCAAAGCGACAAAGCGATATTAAAAGAAGCATAAGATGGCATCAAAAGTCAAAAACTAAATGATCATAGAGGCTATTGGCGACTTTGTAAGAGTCTAACATGTGTGAGCATGCGCCAAGTCAACCCAAATAAAGCATCAAGGAGAAAACCAAAATAATGCTTCCATACAATAAAAACAACACATGATTTTTTCAAAGGCTCATTAAGCAATCTCAGTTATTTGAGACAAGTCATGCTACAGCAAAACCACTAAGCATACTATCAACAAGACATCAAGCATGACATGAAAAATCCTAAGCCGCGGTCTACACAAGCTCCTTCTTGTACCACTTTTTTGCATAAAGCTTTTTCTCTTTTCCAACACCATTTGAATTTTTTTAAGACACCGCTTTTGATGAAAACCAATAAAGATCAGAGGCAAAAATACACCTTGATGAAAAGATATGACAAGGTCTGAATGCAAATCAAGGCAAAAACGAAAACCAGAAGCAGTAGCGGAAAAAGAAGAACACTTGATTTTTGATAAGAGTGAAAACTAGAGCGTTCTTGGCAAATGAAAACGAGTACATCTCCTCCAAAAGAAATTTGTTGGGGTCCAACCATTTATTGCAGCAAACAAAACTAAACTAACTGAGAAAAGTAAAACAACTGACGCTCCAAGAAAAACACATAGTGCATAAAGCAATAAAAATATAGTGTTTTGAAAGGTGACCTGATTTTTGCCGATGAAGAAGGGGTGCCTCGGGGGCATCCCCAAGCTTTGACGCTTGTACTTCTTGGATATTTCTTGGGGTGATGTATGGGCATCCCCAAGATTGAGCTTTTGTCCATTCTTCAACTCATCTCATCATTCTCCAATCCCTACACTTGAAAACTTCCTTCATACAAAACTAAACACAAATCTATTAGCAACATTAGTATAAGCATAACATATAATCAACCTCTTTTTGCTTCAGGTTTCAACCGAAAACCACCACATATAAAGTATATGACTGTAGCAACTTCTCCTAAAGTTCTGTGATCAAAAGAACTCAAAAAGAAAGCGATAAAGCGGTAAAAATGAATAGTGGCAGAAATCTGTCAAAACAGAACAGCTGACAAAGGTCGAATTTTTAAGGGGTCTTCTGTTGCTCAAATCAAAAAGTGTTCAGCTAAGAAAAGTTTGGATATAACCTGGGGCATATGCACAAGAAATCGCAGGTCCAAAAGATATACAAAGAATTTATACGAATTTTTACGGTGCAGCACCAAAAACAGTTTCGGGACAGCAACATCCCCAAATCTTTACCTCACTCGAATTAGAGGCTTCTCTTGGCACAACAATAAAATAAAAGGATAAGGAGCGGTCATTACAGTAGTAATGACTTCCAAGACTCAAATAAAATAAAAAGTACTAAAAATAAAACATTGGGTTATCTCCCAAGAGTGCTTTTCTTTAACGCCTTTGAGCTAGGCGCAGAAAATTGCGAATCAAGTAATAATGAAAGGGGGATCAGGATCCACTATAGGAATAAAGAAATGAATACTATCCAATTGAGGTTTTGAGTATCCCTTGTAGTCACACTTTGGTACACTATTTTCATCAAAAATATTTTCAGGACAAATCCAACTAAAATTAGTTACCAAGGCATTATGAATTCCTACGAGTTTACGAGGTATTGGCATTCTAGAATCTTCGTTGGGTGTACCAACAATTTCAACAGGCGACCCAAGCTTATTAAACTTCTTAAAAACTTTCCTAGCCTCAATTGCAACATCTCTAAATTCTATACACAAAGTTTCCAAGATAAAAGCTTTCTTTTCGGGATCCTCAATTTTATGAAGCTTAAGGAACATGTATTGCATAAATGGATTAAGGCAAGCAAACCTAGTTTCTAACATATGAACTAAATAAGCAGAAGCAACTTCATAACTAGGAGCTAGCTCAATCAAAGATTTTTCCTCAACTTCCTTATGCATACTAATATGATTAAAGAACTCCTCAATGTTATCTTTCCCAATAATTGAACCACTACCTACTGAGAGGTCCTCCAGAACGTACTTGGGGAACAGCATGATGAACTAAAAGTAAAGAAATAACAACTACCAAGGATTCTAATTTTTTTGGGTTTTTGATATAAAACGTTACAAGTAAAAATAAAGTAAAGCAAAACTTAAAACAAAGTAAAGGATGTGCGTGCGAAAAACTCCCCTTGCAGAGGTCTTCCACTCTTCCCCGGCAACGGCGCCAGAAAAGTATTTTGATGGTGCCAAGTTGATGTGGGAGCTTCTTCTTCTTCTTCAATCCCCGGCAACGGCGCCAGAAAATTATGCTTGATGTGTGGTTGATGACCAGCCCATTGGGAACCCTAAGAGGAAGGTGTGATGAATATAGCAGCAAGATTTTCCCTCAGTTAAGAAACCAAGGTTTATCGTTCAGGAGAAGAGCGGACAATACAACTGAAGGTGATGCGGACTGGCTTAATAGCACTCCAACAAAGGCGCCATTTAACGATACTTGTTGACTCATCTTCGACCAGTAGCAACACGGAACCTGCACACAACACAACCAAATACTTTGTTCCCAACTTGCGATGAGGTTGTCAATCTCACCGGTTTGCTTGAAACAAAGGTTATGAGCGTATCGAGTGGAAAACAGTAGAAGTATGCGAGTAAAGTAAACAGTGCGAGTAAAGTAAACAGGTGATAGCAATATGATGGAAATAGGACCGGGGTCCACAGTTCACTAGTGGTGTCTCTCCATAAGATAAATAACACATGCTGGGTAAACAAATTACAGTTGGGCAATTGATAGAATAAAGATAAATGTGATATGTCGAGAAGATCACTATGAGATTTACTCTGGGCATTACAACAAAATACATAGACCGCCATCCAACTGCATCTATGACTAATAATCCACTTGTGGCGAATCAATCCGAGAACTCCACAAGTATTAAGTTGTGAACAACAGATAATTGCATTAAGCAAAGTGTGTAATGTAAACAAAGCATATACCCTTGAGCATATGAATGTTGTTTTCTCCCTAGTAGCAACAGCACATCTACAACCTTAGAGGTTTCTGTGACTCCCCCAGATTAAATAGAGGCATGAACCCACTATCGAGCATAAATACCCCCTCTTGGAGTCACTAGCAACTACTCGGCCAAGATAGCTACTAACAACAGAGAGCATGCAAGATCGTAAACAACATAGAGATAACAAAAGATATATTTTAGTATAGCAACTCAATCATAACACCAATATTCATCGGATCCCAACAAACCAAACATGTAGAATTACATAACGGTGATCTCAATCATGTAGGGCAGCTCATGAGATCTAAACATGAAGCACATGATGGAGGAGACAACCATCTAGCTACTGCTATGGACCCATAGTCCAAGGTAGACTACTCACTCATCGCTCCAGAGGCAAGCATGGCAATAAAGAAGACCTTCAGTGGCAATTCTCCTCTCCGGTAGGGTGCCGAGAAGAGCTTCTGGACCCTCCCGATCTTCGGGTCGACGGCGGCTGCGGATCGCGATGTGTTCTGGAAAATTGATCGGGTACTTAGGTTTTTTCTGTCAGGGGCTCTTTATGGGCTATGGGGCATCGTCAGAGGTGGCCCGAGGGGCTCTCACACATAGGGGGCGCGGCCAGGCCCCTGGCCGCGCTGCCCTGGTGTGTGGGGCCCTTGTGGCCCCCCTCCAACTCCTCTTCGGATCTCTGGAAGCTTCCGGGAAAATAAGACTTTAGGAACTTGTTTCATCCAATTCCGAGAATATTTCTTGTGTATCACTTCTGAAACACAAAAATAGCAAAAAACAAGGAACTGACACTGTGGCGACTTGTTAATAGGTTAGTTCCGGAAAATGCATAAAAGTGCCACGAAGTGTAACGAAACAGTAGGCAAATGGTGTAAAAACAAGCATGGAGCATCAAAAATTATAGATACATTGGAGACGTATCAATGGTCCATCTATTGGCTCGGAGGAAATTGTACCTCTCTTTTATTCTAAATTCTACCCTCCAAGTGAGATTCATAAAGATCGGAAACAAATATATAACTTTTGGCCTCATGATGGAGAGAGTATTGCCCAAGCGTGGGGGAGATTGAAGTCAGTAATGCTCAAATATCCCATTCATGAGCTCCCCGGTAATATTGTTATTGATAACTTTTATGCAAGGCTTACTCTTCACAACAAGGATTTATTGGATGCTTCTTGTTCTGGATCATTTGCACGTATGAAAGAAGAAGCTAAATGGGATCTTCTAGACCGTATTCAAGAAAATACTGAAGGATGGGAGAACGACAAAGGTAGAAAGTCAGGTATAAATTATGATTATGAAAGCATTAAAGCTTTTATGGGAACTGATGACTTTCATGATGTTAGTGTTGTTTATGGTCTTGATTTCCCAAATACTTGCTAACTGTTTTAAGGCCTTTGCCTCTTATCTTGATGTTCTAAAGAAGGATTGGAACAAGTACCATGCGCCTTATAAAGATACTATTAGTTGTGCTCCTGCTACAACTACTAAAGTTTTCACTATTGATCGCATTCTGCCTGAGCTTTATTTTGAGAAAATGCCTTTCCCTGCTAAGGTAAAGGAACATTCTACTTTAATTAGTGTGCTTATGAAAAGTGCAAAGAAAGCTGTAGAACCCGATGAGCAAATTACTATTAAGTCTCCTGTAGCTATAGTGAAGGACCTTGTGATACGTCTCAAATGTATCTATAATTTTTGATGCTCTATGCTTGTTCTTACACCATTTGCTTTGAGTTTTGTTACACTTTGTGACATTTTTATGCATTTTCTGGAACTAACTTATTAACAAGATGCCACAGTGCCAGCCCCTGGGCGCACCCACCTATGGTGAGGGCGCCTGGTCCACCTCCTGACATTGCCCCTTCAGCTATAAAGTCCCCTCGATTGGAAAAACCTAAGGGACGGATTGCTTTTCCTCGAAACATACTGCAAGCTGCCGCCATGATCAAAACGAGATCGGGAGGATCAAGGAGCTCTTCCCGGCACCCTGCCAGAGGCCTTCTCCACCACCATGGTCACCTCCGGAGTGATGTATGAGTAGTCTACCTTGGACTATGGGTCCATAGCAGTAGCTAGATGGTTGTCTTCTCCACCATGTGCTTCATGTTTAGATCTTGTGAGCTACCCTACATGATCAAGATCATCTTTATGTAATCATACATGTTGTGTTTGTTGGGATCCGATGAGTATTGGTACTATGTCAAGTTGATATGCTGAATTATATATTTTATGTTATCCCTATGTTGTTTATGATCTTGCATGCTTTTCGTTGCTAGTAGCTATCTTGCCCGAGTAAATACTAGTAACTC